>BQKN01063737.1:0-73520 GCA_022839385.1 Asparagus kiusianus | reverse complement strand
TGTGTGTATATATGATTGAGCTTAAAGTACTAACACACATAATATAAAAACCTAAACTAAATATACTCAATCTTGTGATCTTCAACGAAGCTCTATCTTGGTAAACTTGCGGATGAAGCGGGAACTAGAATGTTTAACTTGAATAACATTGCTTCATTCCACTATTCCGCCAACCTCCATTGGATATGATCGTGAATGCTTGATTCCATCCATCCTCCAATACATTGTTTACCTAGAATAAATACAAAACACAAACACTAGACAAATAACATTAGTTGTTAATTGTTTGTTAATCATCATCAAAACAAAAGGACCCAACATATACTCTGTACTGTTATCAGATCTCAGTGCCTTTAATTTCTTGCATGTTCTATTCTCAATCATTACTTTTCACTTTTTGAATGTCTCGAATACCTCATTCTTATGCTTAAGAAAATAAATCCAAGCATACCTCGAATGATCATTTATGAACGAGACAAAATACCTTAAACTATCCTAGGAAGTTGTTTGAGCCACACCCCAAACGTCTGTATGCACATAGTCTAATATACCTCTACTCTTGTGCTTGCTTCTTAAAAACTAAACCCTGTGCGCCTTTCCGTACACACAATCCTCACAAAAATCCATGCAAGCTTTTTTCAGATTCTTCAGCAGACTCTCCTTACCAAGCAGAACTAGACCTTTCTCTGACATGTGCCCAAGCTGCCTATGCCATAACCGTGTGTGCTCACATGGGTCTTCACCACTTCCTTCACTTCCAACCATTGTATCTCCCGTCACCGTCATACCTGCGAGAGTACATAAATTACCTAGAAGAACACCCTTCATCACTATAAGGGAACCCGGATCAACCTTCTTCACTCCTCTCTCTGTAACAATCCTGCAATCACTGGAGTCCAATGCACCAACTGAGCTAATATTCTTTCACAAGTCGGGAACGTGTCTCACATCCGTCAAGGTTCGGACCACTCCATCATGCATCTTGATCTTGATATTATCTAGCCCTACCGTTTTACAAGCATGGTTATTCCCCATCAATACGGTTCTACCATCAATGCTTCTGTAGGTAGTAAACTACTTTCTATTTGTGCACATGTGGTAAGAGCAACCTGAATTAAGAATCCACTTCCCGGAGAAATCCTCGCCACCCGTGATGACATAGCATTCCATCTCGCTCCCTTCCTTTGAAACATAGCTCGCTTCTTCCTTGCCTTTTCTCCTCTCAGTCTTGTTATTGTTCTTCTTCCCACCTACTCTCTTATTTGGACAGTCGTCCTTAAAATGCCTAACTTCACCGCATGTGAAACACGCTCTTCCTGCAAGAGGTCTTGATTTAGATCTAGACTTTCCTCAATTGTCTTTTCCTCACTAATTGCTCCTTCCTCTAGCAAACAATCCCTGCGCTTGTTCTTTGCTACCACCAGTAGTTATATCACTGGTTGCATTCTTCCGAAGGTCATCCACTCGAAGCGTCGTTCTAGTCTCATTCATCATCAAATTGTCTCCCACAATCATCAGTGTTTGCACCAGGTTCTCATAAGACTTCGGCGGAGATAGAAGTGGTAGAAGTGTCTGATCCTCGTCTTCAACTGTCACGTCTATGTCCTTTAAGTCTGATATGATCCTATCAAACTTGTTGATGTATTCCCGGATTTATGAGCCCTCCTCCATCTTGCAAGTATACAATTTAGATTTCAAATAGATCCAGTTCGTTAGACTCTTCGTCATGAATGTGTTTTCTAACTTCGACCACACGCCCATAGCCGTTTCCTCTCCATCTACTAAGAAAGCTACATCCCTTTCAAGGCAAAGGATAATTGATGCCTGTGCTTCCAGATCCTGCTCCTCCCAATCCTCATCATACATATTCTTGTGCTTCTTCTCTTTTCCAGCCAAAACCTTGTGTAATTTTTGCGAAATCAACGAGTTTTTCATCTGCATCCTCCAATAGGAAAAATCATTCTTTTCATTAAACTTTTCGATCTCGTACTTTCCAACTTTAACTGTTTTGCTAGTTGGCGCCATCCTCCGTTTGTATTAATAAATCCGCTAGCTTCTCTCAGGAAATTACCGAGTACCACCTCAAATCAGAAGCTACACCACTCCTACTTTGAATAATAGCTCTGATACCAATTAATGGGGGCAGAGATATGCCCTCACACCGCGGAAGCGATATCACCCGAGAGAAAGCCCTGACTTTTGTTGTCACAAAAGTTCAAATCAACCTCTATATTCCCGTTTTACAAAGGAAACAATTACAGAAAGTGAAATATCTCAACAAAGTGAAATATACACTCTTCCTCTCATCAGTTCTAAGACTGACTTGTCAAGGGAACCTACAAGCAATAGCCAACACTCAGAAAATAGTAAAGACATAAGATTTACGTGGTTCGGTAAACTTACCTACGTCCACGAGGAAGGGGGGAGGGGAGATTTCAATATGAAGGAGAATACCGACGACTTGTACATCCCACAAGCTCGTCCCAAAGAATAAACTATGATTTTTACCCAAAAGGAATTTACTTCTCTGTAAAATCTCTGCAAGGCCTCTCATTTTTTCTCTCTCAAGATCTCACCTTTTAGATTTCTGTTTTTCTCTCTAAACAACCGCCAAAAACTCTGTAAACAGCCGGCAAAAAATCCCACACGTCTGTTTTTCTCCCCTTGCAGAAACCCTACCCGACGCGTGGGTATTTATAAGATATCTTGGAAATATCTTGGGTGGGCCGCACCCGCACCTGGGCTCTGCCTTTGCCTCCGCGCTCGTGGGTGTGGCCCCCACGTGCTTTGCCTCCGCGCCCACGCTCGTGGTGCTTTGCCTCCGCGCTCGTAGGTGTGGCCCCCACGTTCACAGTTACGTTAGAATTTGTGCCATTATACTCATTTAGTGACAATGAGTAATAAATAGCTACAACTACCCGTGCTGCTGCCAATTTCTTCCCATCCTCAATCATTGAACTGAACCCACCCCGACTTACAATAAGAGAGAGAACAGACGTTCACTGGAACCTGCCAAGCACCAATCTCCCTTTCAAAATTAAATCTAGCGCCAATTTTCCAATCATTCTCCTTTAAAAATAATAATAAAATAAAATAAAATAAAAATCCAACAACCAACCACCGCCCCCTCTGTATATAAATAAACCCCCCGCCTCCCAGCTCAATCTTAATTAGGAAGACATTAAAGAAAGAGGTGGAGACAACATACAGAGAAAGAGAGAGAAGAGGAAATGGGGTTCACTGAAGGGCACATTGCAGAGGAGAAGCTCTTCCAAGGGAAAGTGTTCCCGAAAACACTCGTCCCTTCTGAAGCTGGCAAGTCCGGTTTGAGTGATCTGGTGGAGGCGGTGAAGGCCGAGGGGGAGCTGATCTCCGAAGCACTCGCGGAGCACGGCGCTGTGCTCTTTAGGGGTTTTGACGTGGGGTCCGCCGAGGATTTCTCCCGCGTCGTCGACTCCTTGGGGTCCGAGGAGTTCAACTACAACGGCCCAGCGGATCGGATCAAGCTTGCGGATCGGGTTTACACCGCGAACGCGGTTCCGTTGGATATTAACATCCCGTTTCACCATGAGATGGCCCAGGTCTGCGTGTGCCCACCATTTATTGGCCTTTTTCTTGTTATCTACTCTTTAGCTTAGGACTCACGAGTTGACCCCTTTTCTTATTAAATCCGCTTTAAATTCGTAGGTAGTTAATGTGAGTTTAAACCTGGATTGTTGTGCTACCATTTTGGATGTTCTTTCTGGATTGTTAAATTAAACCGACGGCCGAGGGTTAAATTTATAGTAGAACAATATTACTTAAGCTGAAAATTGGGCATCGAACTCGTACCAAGTGAATGTTTGCAGCTTTAGCGAGTGATTTAGAAAACTCGCTAAACAAGCATACATGTTTAATCTGATGTTCTCAATCGGTATAGTTTGATGTATATCTAAGATTTACTGCTCACCTCTCTACATGCAATTCAAATATTTTTCACTAAAAAGTTTGTTGACAAAGTAATCAGTGAAGTTTTTTTTAATCACAGATTCGAACATAGTAATCAGTGAAGTTTTTTTTTTTAATCACAGATTCGAACATATCCTCCGAAGATCATATTCTTCTGTATGACAGCCCCACCAGAGGGTGGACAGACCTCAATCATCCCAAGCAACGTCATCGTTGAGAAGCTTCAAGAGAAAAAACCAGAAGCCGTTAAAAAATTTGAACAGGATGGAGTCAAGATCGTTCTACATACAAGAGCTGCATTCAAGATCGACGGTTCAGATTCGACGAAGGGCTCATTTGTCTGGCAACGGATGCTCAAAACTCAGGATCAGTTAGAGGCAGAGAAGAGGTATGCTAGCAAATCAATCATAAGAACAAATTTAATGACATAAAACATACAATTAACGATTGAAAAGTATATATTCCACGGATCCATAGTTGTCAACGACGCATAACATAAATTTATGCTTAAGTTCTGAATATTTGCTTTGGCTTTTCCCCCACTCTTTTTCTGCAGGGCAATGCAGATGCTGGCGATCAACTCTGCAAACTTCAAGGATGATGGCTCAGCTGATTTTGTCTTTGGACCGATGAATCCCATAAGAGATATAAATGGAAAGAGAATCATGTTCAACAATATATTGCCGTACGAGACTGCAGAAAGAGGTCAGTATGTGAGCTTTGGTGATGGAGAGCCTGTTCCATCGGATGTCATCGATGCAATGAATGAGATTTTGGCCGAGAATTCTGTTGATGTTGGGTGGCGAAAGGGCGATGTATTGTTGGTTGATAATCTTGCGGTGCAGCATGCAAGACGTGCAGGGAAACCCCCGAGAGCTGTGTACGTGTCTCTCTCCAACTAAGTTTAGTATGTTGATCGACTCAAACACTAAACAGCTTGTATTTAGCAGGAAACCCCCATTTTTGGGAGATCACCTAAATAAAACTTAGATTATGTGCATGTCCTGGAAATCTTGTGTAATGAACATGTATTGTCACTTCAAAATAAACGAATTGAAACTTTAAGGGTTCCTATTCGATCATGCTTGTTAACCAGCGCAAAGAAATTGGTCCGTAAAGCAAGCTATCACAAAAATCTAAAGCTAGCCAATATTGTTTGAAAAAGCGGCTGCATTGAGTATCGATCCAAGCGAAGGCGGCGTCAGTTGCCTTTATTCGAGGACTTCGACGGGCCTTAATTACAAGCTCATAAAATGGCAATTCTTCACGTTTTCCTCAGATTTGCGAAGATGCATGTTTATTTGAAGGGTTAATTGGTTGCGGAAGACCATTCATAAGAGGAAGGCTCGGTTTGCTATAGAGAAAAAAGCTGAAAGGTGAATTAAATAGAGATTGAAGAAGCTATTACTACTAAAGACAACCCTACTGAAGAAAAAAAACATGCGAGGATTTTGTGGTCCGGTCAGTATCTTGACCGAAGTCTATAGGCGAAGACGACGCAAAAAATCACTAATGAAGAAAGATTAGAACAAAGAGACCAACTCTCTAATCTCACTCAAACAGCTTATAGTACTACCCAAAGAATTGTTGTGCGCGGCGCGGAAGCGGTCGAATCACACACAATCCAAACAAGAGAGATCAGAACCAAATAAACAAGCACAATCGCCAAATAACACAAGATATTTACGTGGTTCGGCAAGTTGCCTACGTCCACGCGGCAAGAAGGGAATGAGGTTTTCACTAATAGAGAAAGAGTACAAACTGAGATTACAAATCACTCGAAGGAACAAAATCTCACCAACAAGCTCTTAATCTCTCCAAACAAAACCCTAAACAAATAGCTCAGAAAATACCTCTTTTCTGTGCTCCAAATATCCCCAAATTGCTTCTCCTAAACCCTCAAAATAGTGTTCCTACTTATACCAAAACAGAAACCCAAACAGAATCCAAATAGGAACTCTAACTGTGCAGAAAACCCGTCGTAAGTCTACTTAACAAAGGCCACAAGTCGACTTGGCAGAGCGAAAAACACTAAATGGAGAACAGAACGTAAGTCGACTTAACAGTCACTATAAGTCGACTTGCCAGAGCAAAAAAACAACAATTCCAGAGCAAAACGTAACTCAACTTATAGTCGGCTTACCATAAGTCGACTTATGCATGTGCATGAGTCGACTTATGACACAGAATCTGTAAAAAACACACCAAAATCTAGAATTTCTAGAATTTCCTAAATTTCTTCACAATTCTCCACATCGGCGAAGTTTTCCCAAAACTGAGCCGACACCAACCAAGCCAAATGTCTCACTTGTTGCGTCCAGTACGAAGTGAAACGAAATCAAGACAACAGACTCAATCCACAACAAGTCGAGGCCCAAATGAGAATGCAAACACTCTCCAAACGTCGATGTCTACTCACCAAATCGGCTGCATCAAAACTGACGGCCTACGTATCCTCTTGCCCAAGAAATCAAGCATTCACGTAGTTCACCAAAACGACCTCCAAATGTCTCAATCAACTAGAAGAGTTCGCAACCCTTCTCCAACATCACGATCAAGTCTACGACTGATAGCACCTCCAATGGTCCCAAACTGAAATAACCAAACATCTCCACCTGAGATGAATCAATGGCCATATCCAGACTACATCTATCAACTGTACTCGAATCAATCAACCTATCATCTGCATCCAAATCAACACGATTCTCAATCTGTGTCACATCAGCTGGAATCCCAAATAATACAGTATGATTTGGAGTTTCCACCCAACGTGGAGTAGCATCACTCTCCACCCGCTGTGATGTCCTAAAGATCTGATCACCATTCTTCACATGCTGAGAGTCAAACGTGACATACCTGCTCAGAACAAAATCAAAAGTCAATACCTGATAATCAAACACGCCTCTGAATCCCAAATGTGCTATCGGATCAAATCTCACATCCACGATGTGACCAAGTACTGGGTAGCCAAACATCTGACACAACCCAAAATCTGAAACAGCTCCACCAGACCCCATATCTCTACATGCAACAGTCGACAACCTATACATGAGACGGCCCAAACATGTCGTAGATCGCACACCAATGCCCAAGGTTTTAAATATCGGATGTTGGGTGGACGCATATGCATAATATCATGTCCTAAATATAATCTAAACATTCCTAAATTCAATATAAGCATACTTTATAAATTTCATAGACTAGACATATAAAAAAGTAAACAATATATGATGTTTAGGATCACTAACCGATTGTAGAAATTTGATTCTTGATTGCATCCTGAAACAATTTGGGTGCTTGACCTACAAAATAAGAAAACATTGTTAGTAAACATAGAATAGCATGTAAAGAATAAAGCAAGTAACATATAAGATATTACATATAGAATGAAGATCACAACTCACAAGATTCATATCAAACATAAGCAAATCAAAAGAAACAAACAAGTTTTTAAAGCTACAAATAGTTTAAAATTGTTTAACATTCAAGAGAAAATCCATAATAACATAAAAGATAAGATAACTAGAAAGTCTAGAATCCATCTTCATCATCATCCTCAAAAGTAGTATTAGCATCCTCATCCGACTCCGTGAAGAACGCATCCATCTCTTCTTCCTCGTCATCTTTCATCGGCTCTTTTCCTTTCGATGAAGATGATCCCGCTATATTCTTTCTTTTATATGTTTGCAACCTTCCACTCTTTCTCTTTCTTGGTTTAGCTCCCGAAATATCTCCAACTTGCCTAAAAGTTAAACACTCTCCCGGAAATACTTCATCATCACTATTATTCCCCTCCTCACCCAACAACCATTCAGTGACTCTTTCCTCATCATCGTAGGCGGTTAAAGGATCTCTATTTGGGACGACATGCTTAATCTTCAACTTTGCATTGAACATGACAAAGACTAAATCATGAAGTTTTTTATGAGTTAGTCTATTCCTCTTCTTTGTATGAATCTACAAAAGAAAATCATGAATTAGCATAAAAAACTAGTCATCAAATACTACAATACAAGCATACAAGATGATTAAAATTTAAGAAATAATATTACCATCTCAAATGTACTCCAATTTCTTTCACAAGCCGAAGAGCTAGTTGTCAAGCCCAAAATCTTCATTGCCATCTTCCTTAATGCGGGAGTATCGTTTCCATAAAGCCTCCACCAAGTAACTAGTCAATTCATAATTGAAAAAAAATTAGTAACTTATAAATTCAAAAAAGAGGTCAATGAATTAATTTGAATGAGAACATAAATTTGCCCGGACAATCACCCTTAATAGCATTTCGCCTTGCAAATTGATCCCCAAATGACCCTAAGCGTTCTTCGTAATTAGGTATTTGATTTCCAATCTTCGTGAAAGTCGCATGGTCATCGGGAAAGAGTCTATGCATACACTTCACTATGGCATTCATGAAGCTTCCATCATTTTCAATGTCCGTGTAAGCCGGATAATAGTAAAAAGGATTCAAAAAGTAACCCGCTTTATGTAGCGTTTCTCAAAGATTCTTCTTAAATCTCGGCTTAATCATTTCCAATATAGGATTGTACTTCTTCTCATCATCCCCAAGGGCCACTTTCAACTCCTCCTTAGCAACCAACATGTCTCTATATATAAATCCCATCGAACCGATTTTATCACCATCCGCTCTTCGAAGAACCATCCCTAGAGGAGTGAATACTTTAAGAGCAAAGTCTATATTATCCCAAAACTTGTTGCTATCAATAATCTCCGCAACCTACAAACATACAAATAAATCCAATCAATAAAATATAAATGATCAAATGAATAAAATGAATGCAATTGAAATTTTAATTAAAAATATACCTTTTTACCCACTGATGTTCTTGAAAGGCTACAATCTGTCCATTTGTCGGAGATAAACATTTGTCTCATCTCTTTCTTATGATCTCTTAATGATTGTAGAGAAAGGAACGCCGTAGCGAATCTCGTAACTCCCGGTCTCACAAGATCACCCTTAGTGAACTCCCTAAATAATTGAAGAGGCTTGGTGTGATTATATATGAACACTGATACACTCCTCCCCATGAAAATGGCATTACGAATGGGTTTTATCTTTGCTATATCGCACAACATCAAGTTTACCGTGTGTGCAGCACAAGTCGTCCAAAATATATTTGGCCTCTTCTCAAGCAATAACTTAGAAACCCCCATATTGTTTGAAGCTCCATCAGTGACTATCTGTATCACATTTGCCTCCCCTATCTGATCAATAGCCTTGTCTACAAAATCAAAGATATACTTAGCATCGTGCTTATCGGCCGATGCATCATGTGAAGATAAAAAATAAGCTCTCCCAGCAGAATGTACAACTATGTTCATGATGCTTCTAGACTTCCGATCACTCCATGCATCGGTCATTATCGAGCAACCATTGACAACACAAGTCCTTTTAAAGTTTTCAACAATTTTTTTGTCTCTTCAACTTCCTTTTGCAAACATGTCTCACTCAGTTCATACATGGATGGAGCTTGCAAATGACTTCCAAACAAGCCAATAGCTTGTAGCATTTGATGGAAAGAGGGAAGCGTGACGGTATGAAATGGAATGCCGGCTTCATAGAACCATTTGGAGACGTATCGCAATACATCCTCCCTTTTCTTCTTCTTAAGTTTGTAGTCCATCGTTGGTTGTTTCCTCTTTGCTACTATTTGGGCAATCTCCTCGGGAGAACGAGCGGCGAAGGAGTCCATTGGTCCAATTACCTTGTGGGAGGATGACGAGCTTCTTTGACTACTCAATGCGATGGAGTTATCCTCCTCCTCATCCTCCCCAATATGCACGTCACTCAACAAGTTATGCATCTTCATCTCCTTCTCATCCCTACTCTTCTTTGCATTATCTAAAATTTCAGAAACTTTTGCCTTAACATCATCGGGTACTTTCACACACGGCGCACAATTTCCCCACTTTCCTGCTAGGTGTTGTTTGAATCGACTAACCCCGCCATTGAGAATTTGAGTGAAATATTTGCATTTAACTTTACTTGTATCAGAACCAACTCTCTTCCCATATAGCCAACATAGATCTTTACCGCCCGGTTTTGATGTTGTTGGCAGTCTAGTAGATCCTTGTCCTTCAGACAACATGATTCTATAAAATAAGACAAATACAGATTTAGACAACATATTTATAATTCAATTACTAACTATTAATTAATTTTATTTGACAGGAGAAAAATTCAAGAAGGAGGCTTAGCTGATTTTGAGAAATAAGTCCTCTTACTCAGCAGTCACCACTCAACAGTCACACAAACTGAATCAGCAAAGTGCAAAGTGAAAACTAAATCTGCAAAGTGCAAACAGAAAAAAATTATCCACAGAGTTGATACCAGACTGTCACATGACGAAGAAAAAAGAAGAAAAGCAGAAACTCCGCAGTAACTCTATAAAGTTTAAACATGTAATATTCATATCATAAGATGATAAACAAGGATTATTAAGAGAAATCAGGGATTATTAAATGATAAACAATGATTATTACGAGGATAACTAATTATTAAGACATTGAATCTTTCATATTAATTAAACAAGGTTACAACAAGTTCTCCATCAATCTTTCATATTAATTAATTCAAAATATCCTAACAAAATAATTCTCGGTTTGTAGGCATCGAAAAATCCCTGTAGTTCTCCACGAACGACTCAGAGTTAAGAAGAGGTGATGAACGTCACTATCCAGTTCACAGAAGCTTGATTGACGTCGACGAACGCTTGAAGTGAATCGACGAACTATGTGAAGCAACGGAGTTTCAGAATAACAAGGATACAGACAGATCGGGAGCCCCGTGACACTTACAAAAGGTGCAACGCCCCTCATGTCTCATTTATTCCACAGATGATCTAATCATCGGAACTTGTAGATCTCCTCGTCGGCTTTCCAACGCACTTTGAATCGCTCAAATCCGAGTTCGGATGAAGAAGTTACGACGAAAACGAACAAACATGCATAACAGAGCATCTCAGCATGAGTTGAGACACCCCGAGGTGTCTCAGTCCAACCGAGACACCCCAAGGTGTCTCGGCCCGAACCGACCCGAACCGAGACACCCAGAGGTATCTCAGCCTTTGTGGAGTTGTTTTGATTATGATTCATTTTGAATCTAAAGAAACTCAAAACATGAAAATTGTAGATCATTTTGTCATCTTTCCAACCCATCTGGAATCAGGTCATTTGGAGGTCATATGAGAAAGTTATGACCAAAATAGCCGAGACACCCAAAGGTGTCTCGGACTTTGTGGAGCTATTTTGACCATGATTCGTTTTGAATCTGAAGAAACTCAAAACATAAAAATTATAGCTATTTTTGTCAGCTTTCCAACCCATCTGGAATAAGGTCATTTGGAGGTCATATGAGAAAGTTATGACCAAAATAACCGAAACACTCACAAGTGTCTCGGCCATGGCCGAGACACCCAAAGGTGTCTCGGGTTTTGTAGAGCTATTTTGACCATGATCCTATTTGAATATGAAGAATCTTAAAAAATAAACGTTGTAGATCTTTTCGTTATCTTTCCAACACAATTTGAATCACCTCATTCCGAGGTCGGATGAAAGAATTAGAGCCAAAATACTGAAGAGGGTACAAACTGTCTCGCACATGTGCGAGACACCCCGAACTGTCTCGCACTTGGGACGTGTTTTTTGATGGTTTTTGATCGGTTTTAACCACCCGGACCTCCTGGAAGCCTATAAATACAGCCCTTGGAGCCTTATTTTTTGAGATCTGGAATTCTGGTGCCTCGGCGAAGCCCTGCCGGATTGAAGATTAAAAGTGCACGAACTTCAAAGAGGAGGAGGAGAGATCAGATCGAGTTCTTCAACATAAGAGAGAGAGAGATTCGTCAGATCTACAATTCTCCGAATCCATTCCTTAAGATTATCCCATTGCGGTAATCTTAAGAAGAGCAATTATCTCGCTGTTGCCGAGATAAGAGCTACGGTTTCTCGATCCCTTCGCGGATAGACGAAGCTCTGCCCAATTTTTAGCAATCAGATCTGATTGGTGGTGATCCACGGATATCAACGTCCCCGTCACAGGCCAAGATCCCACGCAAGCAGAAGATCGATAAACGATCTCTGCGTTTGTTTGAAGAGAATTGTAGCTTTTTTGTTTTCATTGTGTAAAAGTCTTATAAAAAGACTAATTTTGTTTTCGTTCTAAACGTCTGAAGTTTGTAATGAATCCCGCAATGAATCAAGTAATTTTCACCGCAAACAAACTGGTGACCATAGTGGGAGCCAACAGCTTCGCTGCCGAAGCTGTCGTGCCGCAGCCGACGATCAAGATCCCGGTACTCGAAGAGGTCGAATACGAATTCGACCAGCAGAGATTCGAAGAATATATTTCCTCCTCCTCCTCCAGATCTGCTCCTCCTCATAAGCGCAGCGAGATCTCTTCCTCTCATAAGATCCGCCGGTCTCCAGATCTGAAGACCCAAGAAGTCGATCTCCTCGCCGTCGCCACTACAGTTACGCCTTGTAACGATCCGCCGGCCAGATTCGCAGATCTGAATTCCTTCACGATCAAGGAGTCGACTGCTGAAGGCGCGCCAATTCAATCAAAGAGAGCACGTCAAAGGAAACGCCAACGCCTCGCGCGCCAATTCGCCAAGGCTTTGGAGCACGTGGATGAACTCCATTACCAAGCAGATCTTGAGTTCAGAAAGCGCCAGGTGGCTAATCTATCGCCACGACCAGTGTCGGGATCCTCTTCCCAACCTCCGATTAACGAATGGGTTCGCGTCAAATGAACCCACTCCACTCTCGAGGAGCGAATCCAAAAGCACAGCGCCTTGCTCGCGCATGCCCGGACCCTTGTGCGAAAAGTACAGGAAATGCAAAAGGACGAGGTAGTTAAAAGATCGCCGAGATCCAAGCAAGTTTGGATGCCAAAGGCCAGGTCAGCGCCTAAGGCAAAAGCAAGCGACGTTGCTCTCCGACCTTCGTCAACTCCAGATCCTGCTCCCGCACCTCCGGTGAAGCCCTATGACAGCGTGGATCTCTCCAAACCGAGATTCCATCAGATGGATCACCTCGGTTCTCTACCCGAAGATCAAGGCAAAACGCCTATTAAGGAAAACTCGAGACCGTTGAAGGAGTTTCGAGCGAACATACAGACTGGGGGTCGTACGTGACCTCCTAACAAGTTAATTTCTATAACGGCCCGCTTGGGGGTGCGTGCAGAAAACCAAGAGACCGTTAAGGTTTCACCCTCACAAAGGTATGATTCCAAACGTGTGACTCCTGTAGACGCCAACAAGGCGATGTTTACTCAGAGGAAAACGCGTCAGACGGACGAACGTGTTATACCTGAGAATTCATGTAAACAACCAATAGGTTACTCTGACCGCAACGTCGATGAGTTGTACTATCGGGCTGGGGGTACGAATAAATCTTGAAAGAGAAGTATCCGGGAAGCGAACTCTCACTGTCCGTGTACCAAACTTATCAGAGCAGTTTTATCGGCATGTAACTACCCTAAGACCACTCCACGGAGAGTCTCGATATTTGAGAGTATCTCCACAGAAGCATTGAAACCCAAATCAAGGCGTTTTAGCAAGAGGCGATCAACCAATCGAGATGACGAACTCCCAGCATTCACCATCAATATGGTCGATAAGGGGAAGTCTCCGATTACTTCTAACCCCGATTTTTCCCCAGGAAAGAGAGTCAATTCGGGGATAGCCCAACTAATGTCTCGGCTTCAATTAGAAGCCGTCGGGCCTGAACAATCCGTAGTCATCGCCAACGTGACTGATAAGAGGAAATCTACCCGACCTTCTGATTCGGACCCTCTCATATCACATCGTTTAACTCGGCTACGTGCAGGGACTACTAGACGTAGAGATTATTTGAGGATGACCAGAGGACTATTCTCGGACGATGAAGCGTCAGACACATGCTCGGCAATCGCTTCAGAAGCCACCGTATACAGTCCGGACAATCTCGTGAGGTGTTTATGATCAATACCGAGGAAGTAGCCAAAATGGTTGAGGATGTCTTAGCCAAGCAAAAAGAAATCTTCAAGATCGAAATGGAAATGACTATGCAGGGGATGAGACAAATGCGTGATCAACAAATTCGAGATTTGTCGAATCGGATAGGTGAATCCAGCCATCGCGACCTTGCTAACCAAATAGATAGTGATTCAGATGCAGATGAGCACCTTAAGGCTGATGACCCTCCCATTGATCAGAACGCTGGGGGTAGTTCCACTAAGAACGCTGGGGGTGGTCCCACCAAAAATGCCAATGCTGGGGGTGGCCCCGTTATTCTTATCAAGAATCGTCTAGGATCTGATACAAACAAGGATGATAAAATAAAGGATCTCGAGTGTAAAATCAACGCGCTGATGTCTACTCAGGGGATAAAAAGGACCAGTATTCCGTCTCCCTACCCAAGAAAGTGGGATTCAATCCCGTATCCGGCAAAGTTCAACCTGATCAACTTCACGCCGTTTAACGGAAATGATTCCCCGACTCAGCACTTAATATATTTTAAGTCTCATTTGGGAATAAGTTCTGGCAACGAGCCCTTGATGGTTTGGTCATTCGTTGGAACCCTTCGCGGGCCTGCCTTCGATTGGTACCGCCGTCTTAAGCTCGGAAGCATCAACAGTTGGGAGGACCTAGAGAGCATGTTCCTCACTCATTTCTTTGATGATGACGCCGAAGTGTCAATCAGGACACTCTTCGATGAGAAACAGAGAGACGGAGAGTCGGTGGATACCTTCGTCAAACGCTTTCGTAATCAGGCAATGAACTGCAAGGATCCCGTCACGGAGGAATTTGTCTTGCAGACTTGTCATAACAACTTGTCCATTAACATCTTGGACGTTATGGGAGTAGAGCTGCTCAATACCTGGAAGGAGTTGAAGGTGCGCGGCGAGCAGGCCGAACGCTTCCTCAGAAGGAGGAAGGTCGAAAGAAGCCAAGCAATGGCCAACCCTCTGTACCCGAGTCTCGTTTCCCGTGAAGAAGGGAAAGCACCTACAACAGTTGTTGATGTTAATCAGACGTCGCAACAGCAGCCCCGAAGACTGCAGAAGACTTCGGATCAGAGGCTTCAAAAAGAGTACTCGTTCAAGGACAAAGGCGTTCTAGCCATCTTCGAGACCCTTCTTGAAAACAACAAGATCAAGCTGCCACCCATCATGAATCAGGAGGAAGCGGACAATACTGTGGATCCGAAGTACTGCGCGTACCACAGAAGGATCCTTCATCCCACCAAGGCGTGCTTTACGTTAAAGAACAGCATCCAAACCTTGGTTGAAACCAGCGTCATAACGTTAGGGTAAGCCAATTGAGAACAACAAGACTCCGACAAGTATAAGAGTATAAACTGCTCCTTCCTACACTCCGACAAGTATAAGAGTATAAACTGCTTCTTAAGACTCCGACAAGTATAAGAGTATAAACTGCTCCTTCCTACACTCCGACAAGTATAAGAGTATAAACTGCTTCTTAACACTCCGACAAGTATAAGAGTATAAACTGCTTCTTAACACTCTGACAAGTATAAGAGTATAAACTGTTTCTTAACACTCCGATAAGTATAAGAGTATAAACTGCTTCTCAATCCTCCGACAGGTATAAGACGTTAAACTGCTCCCTGATACTCCAACATGTATATGAGTCTAAACTGTTTCATTTCTTTCACGGGAAGTTCCTGGAGAATTTTTATATGTAATATTCTTAAGGATAACCCGGTCATGTAATTGAGTACGATGTCGGACCCAGTTCTGCAGGGGAAGCTGGGGGCGGATGATTCATGTATCGGGAAGTTCCCGGAAGAATACCACGGGTGATATTCTTAGGGATAACCTGACCACTATAAAAGTGATAAATAAAACATCCACATTTAAACTCTAAATGTCAGAATGTTTCCTTTTATTGTTATCAAATCCTCTAACTCTCATGAGTTGTTTGGTGAGGTGAGATTCAATCTTTTGACAGATTAACACTCCTCACAAAATCCCCCACTGATCAAATCAACTGACAGTGGGTCCACTAAAATTTTAGTCCACCAATTCATGGCAATTTCCAAAGCTTGACGTGTTAAGTCCTGATCACTTAACATCAAAACCCTTCATCGAGTGGCCAGTACAAACCAGTATTTCTACTGCTACTTGTATTCCGCTCCCTTCGCTTCCAGGTCAAACCTATAAAAGTTAGGGCCAAAGCCAGATTCTCCTCTCGATTCCTTCCATGAACGAGAGGTCTACTTTCAAATTAAGCAATCAAACCTATAAAAGTTAGGATTGTCTCTAACTCTACTTAGTCAAACCTGCAGATAGTTAGGACTAAGTTTGAGTTATCTCTTTCGATAAACGAAAAGCTTTCATCTTTTCCTTTTTTAGCCAAACCTATAAAAGTTAGGGTCGAAATTGGAATTTTTCCTCAATAAATGAGGAACTCTTTTTGGATCAAGCAGCCAATCCTATAAAAGTTAGGGTTACTTGAATCTTTCCGATTCTCGGAGTGGAGATCCCACTCCTAGTCTCATCTTTCCGGATTCTGGGGGTGGAGATCCCACCTCAAGTTTCCTTTCCTACTGAAGATAGAATATAAAATTCTTCCTCTTCGGTGCTGGGAGATAGGATATAAAATTCTTCCTCTTCCGTCTTTCGGTCCGTCTTTACCCAGAGAAAAGACACAATTTTCAACCTCAAATCCGTACATTCTATGCGCGGGGAATTTTATCTCGACTCCTAAATAGAGATAAGCCTACGCCTAACACGCGTTGCCGGTTTAGTCTTTCACCGATTAAAAAAGACACCAGAGTTTAATTCTGGGGAATTTTATCCCGAATCCTAAGTAGGGATAAGTCAACGCCTGATACGCTTTGCCGGGCGCCATATTCTCGTAAAAATGGTGAAGTCTATGTATTCAAGATCATAGCACTAAGTCTAAGTGTGAGACAGGTTTTAGAATTTACATGCTAGCCCGATTCAAACGGTGATCGGTAAAGGCACATCAAACCCGTTGAAGGCTGGGGGTTTGCCAAAAACCCCAAAGTCTATGTCTAACACACATTGCCGGTTTAGTCTTTCACCGATTGAAAAAGATACCAGAATTCCAGTCTGGGAAATTTTATCCCGAAGCCTGAGTAGGGATACGTCAGTGCCTAACACGCGTTGCCGGTTAGTCCTTAACCGTAGAAAAGGACAAAAGCCCACATATTCGATACTGTGGCAGGTTGTTATTAATAACGCCAGAATCCGTGCTTCACAGGCAAGGGGAATTTTATCCCGAATCCTAAGTAGGGATAAGTCAACGCCTAACACGCGTTGCCGGTTTAGTCTTTCACCGATGGAAGAAGACACCAGAATTCGAGTCTGGAGAATTTTATCCCAAAGCCTAAGAAGGGATAAGTCAGCGCCTAACACGCATTGCTGGTTAGTCATTAACCGTAAAAAATGACAAAAGCCCACATATTCGACATTGTGGCAGGTTGTTATTAATAACGCCAAAATCCGTGCTTCACACGCACGGGGAATTTTATCCTGAATCCTAAGAAGGGATAAGTCAACGCCTAACACGCATTGCCGGTTTAGTCTTTTACCGATTGAAGAAGACACCAGAATTCCAGTTTGGGGATTTTTATCCTGAATCCTAAGTAAGGATGAGTCAGCGCCTAACACGCGTTGCCGGGTAGTCTATTCCCGTGACAGAGACAAAGTCTACGTATTCAATATCGTAGCATCAAGTCTAAGGGAATTCATTCCTTTAGCACAACGTCACATGCAGAACGGACTTAAAACAATCCGCATGTAAGCCCGATTCAAACGGTAATCGGTAAGAGCACGTCAAATCCATTGAAGGCTGAGGATTTGCCAAAAATCCTAAGTCAATGTTTAATACACGTCGCTGTTTAGTCTTTTCACGGGAGAAAGACGAAGTCTACGTATTCAATATCGTAGCACTAAAAGGGTTAACTCTTTTAGCTTAACGTCACATGCGAAACGGACTTAAATAATCCGCATGCTAGCCCGACTCAAACGGTAGTCGGTAAAGGCTCATCAAACCCGTTAATGGCTGAGAATTTGCCAAAAATTCTATAAATACGAGTCTTTGACGCATCAACTCCGTTAGTTGGTCTCATGACTCGAGTAACCAGTAACATTAAGATAAGATCCACACATGCAAATAAACCAGCTTTAGTAGTTAGTCCTGCAGCCCCAAAGTTTGAGACCGCTACGCTCAAATACCTTAAGAGCTTAAACTGTGTATACTCTAGCAAACGCACGAGTATAAACTGGCGATCCAAAACCCTAGATCAACGCCGATCAACGCGTAACCCTAGGTCAATGCTAGTCAATGCGTTACGACAAAAAAGTCAACAATCGACGTTCCAAACCCTAAGAGCAGCGCCGATCAACGCGTAACCCTAGGTCAACGCCAGTCAACGCGTTGCGACTAAAAAGTCAACGTTCGACGTTCAAAACCCTAAGGTCAACGCCAGTCAACGTGTAACCCTAGGTCAACGCCAGTCAACGCGTTGTAACAAAAAGTCAATGTACGGCAGACTGAAACTCTAATTCAATACGATGTGACGGAGATAGTCAGTTCAAAGTCAACTCAACGACATGAGCCAAACTCAACTCATCAACTTAGATTCGAGACTCCGACGACGGCCAGACAATAAATGCAGCGCCGAAAGAACTTCAGCTATTCGTCAAAGCATCGAATAGACTGAAAATCGAAGGAGTCAAGAATTGAAGCTAACTACAGGTCCTTTACGCCGACTGAAGGTTGGACCAATCACATCCAAAGTATTCCAACCTCTTCTATAAAAGAAACGAGCCTAGAACACTTTGGAGGGGGTATCTGTAGGCATCGAAAAATGCCTGTAGGTCTCCACAAACGACTCAGTGTTAAGAAGAGGTGATGAACATCACTATCCAGTTCACAGAAGCTTGATTGACGTCGACGAACGCTTGAAGTTAATCGACGAACTATGTGAAGCAACGGAGTTTTGGAATAACAAGGATACGGACTGATCGGGAGCCCCGCGATACTTACAAAAGGTGCAACGCCCCTCATGTCTCATTTATTCCACAGATGATCCAATCATCGGAACTTGTAGATCTCCTCGTTGGCTTTCCAACGTACTTTGAATCGCTCAAATCTGAGTTCGGATGAAGAAGTTATGGCAAAAACGAACAAACATGCATAACGGAGCGTCTCAGCATGAGTTGAGATACCCCGAGGTGTCTCGGTCCAACCGAGACACCCAAGGGTGTCTCGGCCCGAACCGAGACACCCAGAGGTGTCTCGGACTTTGTGGAGTTGTTTTGACCATGATTAGTTTTGAATATGAAGAAACTCAAAACATAAAAGTTGTAGATCTTTTTGTCAGCTTTCCAACCCATCTAGAATCAGGTCATTTGGAGGTCATATGAGGAAGTTATGACCAAATTAGCCGAGACACTCACAAGTGTCTCGGCCATGGCCGAGACACCCAAATGTGTCTCGGACTTTGTGGAGCTGTTTTGACCATGATTCGTTTTGAATCTGAAGAAACTCAAAACATAAAAGTTGTAGATCTTTTTGTCAGCTTTCTACCCATCTGGAATCAGATCATTTGGAGGTCATATGAGAATGTTATGACCAAAATAGCCGAGACACTCACAAGTGTCTCGGCCATGGCCAAGACACCCAAAGGTGTCTTGGACTTTGTGGAGCTATTTTGACCATGATCCGATTTGAATCTGAAGAATCTTAAAAGATAAAAGTTGTAGATCTTTTCGTTATCTTTCCAACATAATTTGAATCACCTCATTCCGAGGTCGGATGAAAGAATTAGAGCCAAAATACTAAAGAGGGTACAAACTATCTCGCACATGTGCGAGACACCCCGAACTGTCTCGCATTTGGGACGTGTTTTTTGACGGTTTTCGATCAGTTTTAACCACCCGGACCTCCTGGAAGCCTATAAATACAGCCCTTGGAGGCTCATTTTTTGAGATCTGGAATTCTGGTGCCTCGGCGAAGCCCTGCCGGATTGAAGATTAAAAGTGCACGAACTTCAAAGAGGAGGAGGAGAGATCAGATCGAGTTCTTCAACATAAGAGAGAGAGATTCGTCAGATCTACAATTCTTCGGATCCATTCCTTAAGATTATCCCGTTGCGGTAATCTTAAGAAGAACAATTATCTCGCTGTTGCCGAGATAAGAGCTACGGTTTCTCGATCCCTTCGCGGATAGACGAAGCTCTGCCCAATTTTTAGCAATCAGATCTGATCGGCGGTGGTCCACGGATATCAACGTCCCCGTCACAGGCCAAGATCCCACGCAAGCAGAAGATCGATAAACGATCTCTGCGTTTGTTTGAAGAGAATTGTAACTTTTTTGTTTTCATTGTGTAAAAGTCTTATAAAAAGACTAATTTTGTTTTCGTTGTAAACGTCTGAAGTTTGTAATGAATCCCGCAATGAATCAAGCAATTTTCACCGCAAACACGGTTGTTTGCTCATAATTCTCGGTCTTAAACAGTTATACCCAATTTGTTTTTGAGCATTCCTGTTTACATATCTTAGTCTAACTACTGCGTCTTGAACCCAATTTGTTTCCTTTCAATTTGGTTTTCTATAAACCCACATGAAACTTCATGGGCTAACAAAGGACACCTGTCTGTAACCCCTTTTAATTTACTTAACAAAACCCTCTCCCACTTGCTCATAACAAATCCCCTTTTAATTTACATAAAAAAAGTCCCAGTACCGATCGAAAGAGAGGCGCTCAGAGAGAGAGAGAGAGAGAGAGAGAGAGAGAGAGAGAGAGTGGGGGACATACCTCAGGATTTGGCGCAGTCGAAGGCGGTCGAAGGTGGCTGAAGATGCGGTCGAAGACGGCTGAAGATGCGGTCAAAGGCGGTCAAAGGCTGCTGAAGATGCGGTCGAAGATGTGGTCGAAGATGCGGTCGAAGAGCTAGAATGTCGTCGAAGAGACGCTGAAGATGCAGTCGAAGATGGCTGAAGATGCGGTCGAAGGCAAACGAAGAGCTAGAATATCGAACTTTGAAGGCGGCTGAAGATGCCTCAACAGAGAGAGGAGAAGGCGGTCCGTAGCCCTAGTTTTCATTGTTTTTCTTTCCTTTCTCGTTTTCTTTCTTGTTTTCTTTCATCGCTTCGTATAAGTCCCTGAAAGTGGTCAAATGGGTTTGGGTTTTGTGAAAACCCAAACCTAATAAACCAAAAAAATCCTGTAAACAGAAATCAAGGGATGTCGGCCGATTTTTCAAAGGTGAAAAATCGGCCGACATGCCCGATTTTTCCCCGATATATCCGACTTGCTCTAGAAAACCGATATACGACTCAAATAAGCCTGACTCATATCACTAGACCCCTCAATCCGACATATCGGCCGACATGTCCGATATGTTGGTCGATATTTAAAACACTGCCAATGCCAATGCTCGACATCAAATGTCTATCCTCCTCCAGAAAGGAATAGCTCCCCAAATCTGCCATCTTATCACGTCACCTCAAAGTTTCCACACCAATGAAGTGTCTCCTATTGCCGTGAGCTTGACACAATCGCAAGAAAGAACCCCTACCATAATCAGAACGTCGGGTTACCTTTCTACCAGCACACTTCTCCATCTGTTGCGGCCTTCTAGGACTTCACACTAACGGGACTTGGTTGCAACCCACCAATGTCTAGAGCAATCCCTAACTACGGAAAGCACATACCTATTACCTCCCAATGATGCTCTCTTGAAAGACCCCCAAATGCTTGAATGAACACCCCTCAGAAGACCCCTCGAATGATGGATAGAAGTACCAAACTTCACCTCGGTCTTCTTGCTCATACCAATGGGTTCACAGAACTTCAAACTGTAGGTCAAAACACTCATCAGCAACCTATACACGTCATTACCTATCAAATAACCCAGCATCAAACAACGCCACAGTCTAGCCGAATCTGATGAAGTCGTCAGCTCCCTATCAATCACCGTACATCCGAGTAAATAATACAAATTGCTCATTTTGACGTCCTTCATCACAATCATGGACCCCAATGTGACCTTCAAGCGTGCATTCACCAAGGTCACCCTATAGCCTGCTGCCTCCAAAGCTTCAAGTGAAATGATGTTCATCTTCAATTGCGAAACGAACCTCACATCATCCAACTTTCGCATCATCCCATCACTCATCCTAATCAGAATAGTACCAATACCATCAATAGAGCATGCATGTCCATTACCCATGAGCACGACATCCTCTCTTTCTAACTTCTGAAAGCTGGAGAACCAATCTCTCCTAGGGAAAATGTGGTAAGAAGCACCCGAATCCAACATCCACTCCGTAGTGTCGGCATCACAAACTGATGATAGTGCGGATAACGAATAGCCTAAAGAATCCGAATCTGAATTGTTGCTACCAGTCTTGACAACATTCACCTCTGAAGCTTGTACAGCTTTTCTCTTATTCTTCTCAGCTCGATCTAACTTTGGGCATTCAGCTTTCCAATGTCTATCCTCTTTACAAAAAGCACACTGATTCCTACGAATCCCACGATGTGCACCTCTAGACTGCGACCTCCTGCTTTGGTTTGAACCACGGTCTTGAACTACTAATGCATCTCGCGATGCCTTCTCGGAGGACTCGTCAACACTCTTTCTTAACTCATAATTCAACAACGCCGATGTCACCTCCTTATAGCTAACAGTAGTTCTTCCATTAATCATAGTGAGAACAAAGATACCGTAATTATCCTCGGGCAACGAACACAAAAGTAGCATCGTCTTTTCTTCATCCTCAACCATAATATCCACATTGGCTATGTCTGAAAGTAGCTTCGTGAAGTTGTTAACATGCTCCCTGATGGAAACTCCCCTCTTCATTTTAAACTGGTAAAACCCCTTCTTCAAGTGAAGCCGATTCTCAATGCTTTTAGTAAGATACTTTTCATTGAGTGTTTCCCACATCTTCTTCGCCGACGTCTCGTTCATCACATCATAAATAAGATCCGGCGTCAAGCATGACCGAATAACTCCACACGCCCTACTATTCATATTCTTCCAAACCTTTTCTTCCATATCAGCAAGTTTCTCTTGCAACTCAAGAGTCTCTTCCAAGTTTTGAGCGTCCAACACATCCATCACTTGGCACCTCCACAAACTGAAATTGATCTTGCCATCAAACTTCGGAACATCGATCTTCATGTTATTGATGTTCAAACTATGTATCGTCTTCATAAGAGACGATCCCGATGTGCTTGCTTCACCCATGTTGTCGATCTAACTTTTCAAATAGGAATCATTTCAGAGAATCCTTCAAACAAGCCTCAAGCCGAACCCGAAGCTCTGATACCAATTGTTGTGCGCAGCGCAGAAGCGGTCGAATCACACACAATCCAAACAAGAGAGATCAGAACCAAATAAACAAGCACAATCGCCAAATAACACAAGAGATTTATGTGGTTCAGCAAGTTGCCTACGTCCACGGGGCAAGAAGGGGATGTTGTTTTCACTAATAGAAAAAGGGTACAAATTAAGATTACAAATCATTCGAAGGAACAAACTAATCTCACCAACAAGCTCTTAATCTTTCCAAACAAAACCGTAAACAAATAGCTCAGAAAATACCTCTTTTCTGTGCTCCAAATATCCCCAATTTGCTTCTCCTAAACCCTCAAAATCGTGTTCATATTTATACCAAAACAGAAACCCAAACAGAATCCAAATAGGAACTCTAGCTGTGCAGAAAACCCGTCGTAAGTCGACTTAACAGAGGCCACAAGTCGACTTGGCAGAGCGAAAAACACTAACCGGAGAACAGAACGTAAGTCGACTTAATAGTCAGTATAAATTGACTTGCTAGAGCAAAAAAACAATAATTCCAGAGCAGAATGTAAGTCGACTTATAGTCGGCTTACCATAAGTCAACTTATGCCTGTGCATGAGTCGACTTATGACAAAGAATCTGCAAAAAACACACCAAAATCTAGAATTTCTGGAATTTCCTAAATTTCTCCACAAAAATAAATCACTCAATGACCCTCTTTGTTTTCTTCTCTCTCTAATTAACGTCTTGCTTCGATTCCTCTTCCACACTTCTTCATCGTCACGCCAGCCTACACTTCTATAATCAACTCATCAGTGGACAATTACTTGATCTACATATTCTAAAACCCCAACACACCAAGTTTGGGGTAAACCCGTCGTCGTTTGACCCTTCATCCACTCGTAATAATTTTAACGGTTTCCTCCTTGTCATAGGAGGGGATTTTAGAGGCGTCAAGGAGGAAATCCCCTCCTATGACAAGGATACCCATTAATCTCATATATATATATATATATATATATATATATATATATATATATAGGGAATAGTGCGCTAAGTAGCACAATACATTTTCACAATACAATTTCCATATTTACAATGTGATAAGGGGTGGAGTTCAGATTGGAATTTTCTTCTTCACATTCATTGAAATTATTTCAACAAATTACAACCGCAAATTTAACCTTGCTGGTAGGCTCATTGCTGCAGAACGTATTTTTAAACCTTTTTTTTACAACAAATATTTGAAGTTGCAACAGTAACTAAGAAAATGTACATTATTGAAATTTAAATGGAACTGTAATATGCGGCTCCAACTATAATCATATTACTTTGGTCATCAATTATTGAGTCTGTTGTTGATTGAACAAGTGTGGCATTTCTCTATCTTCAAGCCTAACTTCTCCACCGTACGCAGACAGATAAGATTATTACTGTAGGCGTCAAAAATTGCCTATAGGCTCTCCCATGCAGCTTGAAGCAGAGAGAAGACGATGAACGTCACTATCCAAGTCGCAGAAGCTTAATTGACGTCGATGAACGCATGAAGTAAGTCGACGAACCGTGTGAAGCAACGGAACTGCAGAATAACGAAGATACGAACTGATCGGGAGCTACGCTTCGCTTACGAAAGATTAAGTGCCCCTCGTGTTCCATCTACTCCACATGTGATTCAACTATGAGAGCTTATAGATCTCCTCGTCGGCTTTACTTTGCACTTTGAATCGCACAATTCCGAGTTCGGACGACGAAGATACGGCAGAAACGGACAGGACGCATAAAACAATGCCCCGGGCCTTAGCGGAGACACCGCACGTGTCTCGGCCAGGGTCGAGACACTGAGGGTGTTTGCAGGCCCAGAAAGGCCGTGTTGAGCTGTTTTGAGCCATTTTAACCGTTAACTGCCTGGATATATTTCAACTGATCTAATATTATCCAAAACATGATAAAGTGGTTATAATTGAGAATAAGATCGAATCGGTCATTCTTATCCGAAAACGGAGGTCCCGAAGCCTATAAATACTGCCCTAGGGCCTTCATTTGCACACATCGAGAATTCTCGAACCTTGGTGAAGCCCTGCTGAATCAGAGACTGAGGAGCACGAATTTCAGAGAGGAGGAGGAGATCGGATCGAGTTCTTCAACATAAGGAAGAGGAGTTCGTCAGATACATTGTCCCGGTTCCTTCTCTTGAGATCATACCTAGCCGCGATCTCGAGAAGAGTGGTTATCTCGCTGTTGTAGAGAAAATTGCTTCGGTTTCTTGATTCCTTTGCGAATCAACGAAACTCCAGATGGATCTGATCGCTTGGTAGTCCACAGATATTAACGTCCCTGGCACAGGCAAAGATCTCACGCAAGCAGCAATAGATAAATGTCTGTTATGTTTGTTTGAGAAGAGTTATAATTTTCTTTATTTTATTGTGTAGGGAGATCTTATAAAAAGATCAGACTTTTAAACTTATTGTAACGACTAAAGTTGTAATGAGTTACACAATGAAAACATCAACTTTCTATCCAAACAAGCTGGCGACCATAGTGGGAGCCAACAACCTTGCTACCAAGACAGTCGTACCGCAACCGGCGATCAAAATCCCGGTGAATGAAGAGGTCAAATATGAGTTCGACCAGCAGAAGTTCGAGGAGTACTTGTCCTCCTCCAGATCCGCCTCTCCTCGTAGATCCAGGAAGGTTCGCTGGTCTTCAGATTTGAAGACCCAAGAAGATGATCTCCGCGCCACCTCCGCTGTAGTTACACATCACAACGCCCCTCCGGCCTCCAACAAGGTTGAAGCCGTAGATCTGGACCCTTCCTCCATCAAGGAGTCAATTGCTTAAGGCGCGCCGACTCTATCAAAGAGAACACGCCAAAGGCAATGCCAACGCCATGCGCGCCAACTTACTAAGGCTTTGGAGCCAGTTGACGGGATTCGCTACGAAGCAGATCTGGAATCCAAAAGGCGCTAACCGCCACAACAGCAAACGAACAACTCCTCCTCCTCCAAGCCAGCAAGGAATGAATGGATCCGCGTCAAAAGGACCCGCTCGACTCTTGAGGAGCGAATTCAGAAACGACGCGCAGTGCTCATGCACGTGAGAATCCTTGTGCAATAAGTCAAAAAATTACAGAAGGAAGTCGTGGTGAAAGAACCAGCAAAACCTCACCAAGTCTGGAGGCCGAAGTTCAAAACAGCGCCAAAAAGACCAAAAATCACGAGTCACCCCTTAGTGACTCGGCCAGCCGTGGGTCACCCCAGGGTGACCCAGCCAACCGCGGGTTACCCCGAGGTGACCGGACCGGCGCGGGTCACTAAGTCCTGACCCGTGCGAGGGTCGAGACGGGAGACACTCTGCACCCTTCTTTTAGATTCTGTCGAGTTCCGCCTCTCCTCTCATTGATTCAGTACTTCCAGTGAAGCCCCGCGGTAGTGTAGACTTATCCAAAAGTAGGAAGCTAATAGCCGATCGCATTGGTCCTTTGCACGATGATCGAGGCAAAAGCTCTGGTCAAAAAGCGCCTGGGCCCGTTGAATGAATCTCGAGTGATTTATCAGGCTGAGGGTCGTGCTCATCCTCCTAAGCAATAAAAGAGATCCCATGATGAGAAAATCCCTGTGACTAAACGCATTGGATTGCGAGTTGAAGTCCAATAGCCCGTTGAGTTCCCGTGCTCACGAAAGCGTGGATCTAAACGTGTGACTCTTGAATACGCTGACAAAGCGTTATATCCCCAGAAGGAAACGTATTTGTCTGACGACGACGTTACACCTGGGAAGTCGTGCCAACACACCATAGGTTGCTTTGGTCATCTAACCGACGAGTTGTACTATCAGGCTGGGGGTGCGAATAAATCACGAAAGAGAAGTTCCCGAGAGATTGACTCTCACTGCCCGTGTGCTAAGATTATCAAAGCAGTATTGTCAGAATGCTCCTACACCAAGACTCTTCCGGAGAGGGTTTCGGTGTTTGAAAGGATCTCCACTGGAACATCCAAGTCTAAGCCAAGGCTTTTTCGTAGAAAGAAACCTGCCGCTCAAGACGATGAATTTCCAGAAGTGTCCGTCATCATGACCGGTAAAGGAAAGTCAACACGACGCTTTAGTCCAGATCAGTTTTCGACAATATCCCAGCGTATGACCCGATTGCGACTGGGAACTATTACACAAAGGGATTACCAAAGAATGCTAAAGGGACTACCCTTAGATAATGAAACTTTAGACGCTTGTTCTGCAATAGCTTCCGATGATACAGTATCAAGCGCAAGACAATCCTATGAGTCATTTATGATCAACGCCGAGCAAATGACTAAAATTCTTGAGGATGCTCTAGCAAAGCAGAAAGAGAATTTCAAATTTGAAATGGAAATGGCTATGCAGGAGATGAGGGAAATGCATGGCCAACAAATTGTGGTGCTGACGAATCAGCAGGAAGAGTCCAGTCGTCGCAATAATCCCAACCAAGTTCATAGTGATCGGAAAGTGGACGAAAATACCAACATGGATACCCCTCCCGTTGACAACAATGCTGGGGGTGGTCCATCGGATGATAACAATACGAAGGATGACTACGTCGCTTCTCCCCAGGATCGCTCAAAAAAAGATATGGCGAGGATAAAAAGATGAGGGACTTAGAGAGCAAAATCAATGCGTTGATTAGTGCTCAATAAGTAAAGAAGTCCGGAATACCGTGTCCAAACCCGAGAGACTGGGAATCAATCCCCTACCCGGCGAAGTTTAATTTGATTAACTTTACGCCGTTCGACGGAAAGGGTTTCCCCACTCAACATTTAATATACTTCAAGTCTCATTTGGGAATAATATCCGACAATGAACCTTTGATTGTACGATCATTTGTTGGCACTCTTCGCGGAGCAGCCTTCGATTGGTATCGCCGTCTTAAGCCGAGGAGTATCAACAGTTGGGATGACATAGAAGACATGTTTCTTATAAATTTCTTCGATGATGATATCAAGGTTTCAATTGAAACGCTATTCGATGAGAAATAAAAGGACAGAGAGTTAGTCGAGAACTTCATCAAATGATTTCGGAACAAAGCAATGAATTGCCAAGATCCAGTCAGCGAAGATTTCATCCTTGAAACTTATGACAACAATCTTTCTTTGGATATCCTCGAAGCCATGGGAATGGTGCCATTCAAGACCTGGAAGGATTTGAAGGTGCGAGGAGAGCGAGCCGAACGCTTTCTCAAGAGGAAGAAAGCAAAAAGAGGTCAAGCGATGACTAATACTCCACAGCAGAATTTTGTCCCTCGGGGTAAAGGAAAAGCACAGGCGAACGCAGTGGATGCGAAACAAACATTCGAGCTGCAACCACAATTGCAACAACAACAGCAACAGCAGCAACAAAAAACGTCTTAGCAGTCGCAGTGACAACAACGACCTCAAAAACAAAAGTCCTCGGAACCAAAATTCCCAAAGATTTACTCTTTTAAAGAAGACGAAGTCCCCGGTATTTTTAAATACCTCATAGAGAACAACAAGATCAAGTTACCTTCAATCCAAGATCAAGAAGACGCTAAAAGGGTTAATGACCCAAAGTACTGCGCGTTCCATAGTGCGGTTCACCACCCTACCAAGTCATGTTACGCCCTCAAAGACAAAATCCAAGCTTTGATCGATGTTGGGGTCATTACTATGAAACCATCTAAGGAGAAGAAGGTGGGTACGAATGCAGTAACGATTAGCTTTGGATCTGTTCCGTTAAAATGGTTTCAGCCTGAGACTGTGATGAAAGTGGCAATGAAGACCGTCAATGACGACCCTCACCGACAGCGCCAGAAGGGACTCGTACCACATACGGTCCCGAATGGCAAGATTATCTGGATCCATCCTGATATGATTGAAGATGAACAATGGGCGAGATCTTCATCCAAGAAGAAATCAAAAGGGAAAGGAAATTCTCGTTGTGGAGCCGCAGCCATTCCAGAAGAAGATGACGAAGGAATGCCTGCTTTCCCATTCGCCGAAGACGAGCAAGAAGTTTTCATAACCAGCGGAAAACCAGCCTTTGCTACTAGGAGTGGAAACGAGTACCATTTCAAATATCCGTGTGCCTCCGATCAGTTAACCAAGTAGGGGGTGACCAAAGCTGTTCCTTCTAAAACATTAGCTAAAATGGGAGTGGCCACAACTCCCCCCACACCTGCTGAGAAGGCGCAACAAAAGCAAAAGGAGAAAGAGCCATTATACCAAGAGGGTCAGAACCCGAAGCAGTCTCGATTCAATCAACCGATTGGAAGAGATAAACCAGAGAGCTCAAATACTCTGCATCGCTTTGATATTATGGCACAATTAGCTAATATACCGGTTATATTAACTTTATATGAGCTGCTGCATCTTTCAAAAGACACAAGGGAAGAGTTACAAGAAGCCTTGGCCAATTCTAACGTTTTTCTGACTCAGATCAAGACATCA
Organism: Asparagus kiusianus; assembly: GCA_022839385.1. NCBI lineage: Eukaryota > Viridiplantae > Streptophyta > Magnoliopsida > Asparagales > Asparagaceae > Asparagus > Asparagus kiusianus. The sequence goes on along the minus strand of BQKN01063737.1, from coordinate 43,824 downwards.
CCTGAAGAGCCAGAGCCGTCAGTCCAACACTGCAACCTCGCGGCAAACCACTTTCCCTGCATTACTTTCACCAAGGAGGACATGCAGACAAAGAATTCAAATCATGACCGGCCCCTGTATTTCACTGGGCATATTGGCTCCAGCGTTGTCAACGGGATCCAAGTCGATCCGGGTTCCACTGTTAGCATCATGCCACTCCGATTGATGTATAGTCTCGGAATACCGGCCAGTAAGTTGGCCTCTACGGGCACTACGATCTACAGATTCAACACCAATGGGTCCAGACCATTGGCTAAAATCCGAGTAAAGTGCCAGATTGGAGATTTAAAGTCAGAAGTCACATGTTATGTGATCGACGTAGAGACTTCTTATAACTTACTGTTGGGTCGACTATGGATCCACGGTAATGTTATAGTCCCTTCTACCCTCCATCAGTGTCTTAAATATGTAGATACTAATAATGAGGTCAAGACGGTGGTCGTGGATAAGCAACTGTTTAAAGGATTGTAAAATTATTTTACTGACTCCCTTCTCTATGGTGCTGAATCCGATACTAAACCATCGGCCTAAGGTACGGACAGCGAAGAAGAAGCTGATACCGAAGCTAGGTTTGATTACGATGGTGGTTTTGTACTTAATGACATTGTACCCATTGTAATTGATCTTGACGATGGAGAGTCATCGGACAATAGTTGTAATTGGTAACTTGCTGAAGAAGTAGTAATAAATGATGATTTAGAGTACTCGTTGTGTCTTGATAATATCATGAAGGGGTTATACAACACTTATCATTTGGAACTTGTATATGCCACTTCAATTGTCTTGCATGACGAAGAAGCATGTTCAGGATTCATTTGGAACGACACTTATCATTCCTAAAAAGATATAGGATGAAAAGGAAGTCATCTACGATAAAAGAAAAAGAGGTTTCGATACCAGACCACTTTTTAAGGGAAGAGGACGATGATGACAAACCTACTCCTCATTTATTTAGATACGGATGGAAAGCATGTAATCTCATGGAAAAATGCGGATATGACTTCGCACTCGGAGAAGGTCTTTGTTTTGGTTGAGATCCCCGAATTCCACCTCGTATGACCTATGTACTAAAAGAAAAACCCGATAATTATTATAACTACAAAAGAGGTTTAGGCTATGTCTCCTCGTCCGATGACGAGTGCTGCTGGCAAATCATCGATCAAATAGTTAATAGGGGTAAAGATGTATATTCTTCTGATTCTTCAGCCTGGGACTCCGGCGCTAGCCTTGGAGAAATGTTCAAAGGACTAATGTCAAACATAAATACGATCGACCCCGTCACAATTGAGGAAGACGATCAGATGCCAACTTGGGAAGACCCTTGGGTTCATCACCTGAATATGCAGTACGATGATAGGTTTGAACAAAGGGAACCCCCTACCGAGGACCAAGTAATCCCGGTGAATATGGGTGACAAGGATAACCTGAAACAAATATTCATTAGCAATAGCCTCCCGCCAAATGAGAAGGAAGAGTTAGTTGCCATCATTAGAGAATACATCAATGTTTTTGCCTAGAACTACGAGAATATGCCAGGACTCGATCCAAATGTGGCAATGCACCATCTCAACATTAAGCCAGATGTCAAACCTGTTAAACAACAGCAAAGACGGTGTTAGACCCTAGAGGGGGGTGACTAGGATCTTATGCTAATCTAATCCGATTGTATGTCAATTAAAACTTATTAAATAACTATTCTTGCAAGATAGATATACAAAGAGTTATGTGCAAGACTATGCAATATGAACAAAGGGATATATCCTAGCAATGAGATATATGGTGAAATATATGTAAGGTTATATAAACTAACACAGGGGTAAACAATCTAAACTAAAGATACAATTGTGATAGGGAAATATAAACAATGCAAACACATAATATGATCATGGAGTTCGGACCTTCCGTCCTACGTCTCCGCTCCCCACTCCTGGGGAGAAATCCACTATCACAACCGGGTTTTCTACGCTTACCAGAATAACGTTTACACCTCCTATCACAACCGGGTTTTCTACGCTCACCCGAATAATGTTTACAACGACACACTCGGTTTTCTAGCTCACCCAAAACCTTACAATATTCACAATGTAACAAATACAACAAATTTGTTCTCTACAATAGATGAGAACATAATGTAAACTCACTCTCAATTGTTACAACTCCCTACAATCCAAATTATACTAAGTATGAAAATACAATAAGCTCAATGGTTGTGTGTGTAAACAAAGAGTATAAATAAAATCTAACTCAATTAGCAAACTAGCAATAATAAGAATATGAAAATCAATAATAAAATTGCTAGAGAAAAGAGTTAGAAAAACTTTTTTATAAACACAAAGGAGAAGATGAAGAAGATTGAGGATGAATCCCTCAATTTGCAATGTAAGCTTCCTCCTTTGTAAACAAAAACCCCAAACTTAAAACAAACTTTTAATCTCTTTTAAAACTTGTTTAAAACTCTCTCTAGTAGTAGAAAATAGTTATGACAAAGGGGTATATATAGGCTTGAATAAATCAACCACAAAAACCGTAAAAATCCACAAAAAACCAAAAATCAGCAACTAGCCGTAACTGTGCAACGGTAACATTGGCGGTCAACCGTCACGGTCGATCGCGCAAAGAAAAACTACAAAACTGCTCTCGAGACTGCAGACGGTCGACTGTCATGATCGACCGTACTGTAGCACGGTCGACCGTGGTGGTCGACCGCACTTTTCCAGATTTTGACAGGTGTTGGAATTTTGCATATTTAACTTTGTAAAATCAATTAAAAATAGTAAATCAACTTCAAAAATCATGAACTTTTTAGAAAAGGTTCTAGACATGTAGAAGAATATGTTAGAGAAATAATTTCTGAAATATCACTTCCCAGTTGAGAGAAATAAATGTTTGAACACATATATACAGTTTCTAAAAAAACTGCTGAAAACTCAGTTTTGTAAATTCAATTGAAAATAACAAAACAACTCCAAAATTAGTAAAAATTAGAGAAATGTTTGTATATATGATGATAAACATGTCAACAAAGAAAATTTTCAACTCTCATTTTCCAATTGTGAAAACGCATCTGTTTTGTAAAAACATGCACGGACATGAGCTTATTTAAAACTTAATTTTGTAAATTCAAATAAACAAAACAAATTAATTCCAAAATTGATAAAACTTTGGGAAACATTTATAAACATGAAATTGAACATGTTAGAAAAAGAATTTCTCAAATTAAATTTCTCATTTGTGAAAACTCATGTATTTTGCAAGTGTGTCCAAAACATGAAAATGTGATATATATGAAATTTAATGTTTTAACATAAACAATATTTTGAAACCATATGAAATGATTTTATAGACTTAATGAAATATGTATACAATAATTGTTAAGTCCATAAACCAAAACTTGTGTATATATATATATATATAACTACATATATAAAAACCAAATACGTGTGTGTATATATGATTAAGCTTAAAGTACTAACACACATAATATAAAACCTAAACTAAATATACCTAAGCTTGATTGATCTTTGATGTAGCTCAACTTTGTACACTTGCAGATGAAGCTAGAACTTGGATCTTCAATTTGAATTGCATAGGCTTCACTCCAAAATTCCGCCAACCTCCATTGGATATGATCGTGAATACGTAATTTCATCCATCCTCCAACTCATTGTTTGCCTAGAATAAATGGAAAAACACAAACACTAGACAAACAACATTAGAAGTAAATTGTTTGCTAAACATCATCAAAATAAGAAGGCCAACAGATGGTTTCGTCCGCAAATTATGGAGGCGATCGAATTCGAGGTTAAAAAGCTTATTGACTCAGGATTTATCAGGGAGGAGCAACATCCTGAATGGCTGACCAACATTGTCCCGATCCTTAAGAAGAACGGGAAAATTAGAATTTGTATCAACTTTAGAGATCTTAACACCGCCTGCCTAAAAGACGATTTTCCTCTTCCCATCACGGATGTTATCATCGACAATACATATGGGTTCGAGAGAATGTTCTTCATGGATGGATTTTCTGGTTATAATCAAATAAAGATGCATCCAGATGATGAAAAGCATACTACGTTCAAAACACCCCTCGGCGTTTTCTGCTACACGGTTATGCCATTTGGCCTAAAGAATACAGGTGCCACATACCAGAGATCCATGTCGAAGATTTTCCAAGAGCATCCCCGGAAGACTGTTGAATGCTATGTGGATGATCTAGTCGTGAAAAGCCGTAACAAGAATGATCACATCAATGACTTGAAGATGATGTTCTACTTAATGCAGACTCATCAATTAAAGATGAATCCTACCAAATCTTTCCTCAGAATATCCAGCAGCAAATTCCTTGGATTCGTTGTCACCATCAAGGGTATCCACATTGACCTCGATAAGGTGAAGGCAATTAATGAATTGTAACCCCTGAGAAACCTTAAAGAACTCAGAGGGTTACATGGACGGTTCAGGAAAGTGTCAGCCATTCTCCAGATTCACAAAGAAGGGCGTATCATTCATATGGGATGACGCTTGTCAAAAAATGTTTGAGAATATTAAAGAATATTCTCGAAACCTCCAGTGCTCGTTACACCGAAGTCGGGCAAACCGTTCTTGATTTATGTCAAGGCGACGAGCCACTCGTTAAGTGCATTACTTGTACAAGACGACGACAACGGTCACGAACAGGCTGTATATTACTTGAGCCGGACCCTTGTAGGCGCCGAATCTCGGTATCTAATGATTGAGAGCGAGTGTTTCGCCTTGGTGTTCGCAATTTAAAAGATGCGGCATTACTTGGTTGGATAGACTATTTATGTCATCTCCAATGTTAACCCAGTCCGAGTGTTCATGACACAACCGGCTTTTATGAATTAACGGTTAGCAAAATGGGCCCTACTTCTGTCTTAATATGATATGCACTTTAAATAACAAAAGTCGGTCAAATGACAGGCTATTTGTGATCTTCTGGCAGCTAACCGACTACGGATACCGCCGAGATATATGACGATCTGCCAGATGAAACCCAAGAAGTCAACGCAACTTCCCATCAACAAGTGTGGCGTTTGTACTTCGACGACGCTTCGAGAGCAGCTAATGTAGCAAGTACTCCCGGATGTTCTAAGATCTCCTCCGGAGTTGGTGTTGTCTTAGTTTCCCCGGGGAAACATGTGATACCTCTAGCCTACTCTCTAACTGAGCCGTGCTCGAATAACGTAGCCGAGTATAACACGCTACTTATCGGACTCAGTTTCGCTAAAGAACTGGGGGTTGAATATCTTGAAGCTTTCGGTGACACCTAACTGAGAGTCAAACGCTATACCGTCGGGGTACGATGGACTCAGTTTCTACTATAACACGGAGAGTCAAACGCGGTACCGTCGGGGTACGATGGTTTACTATTACGTTGTCTATCCACTATAGAGACAGAAGAGGTCCTTAGGGAGACGCACGTTATGACCGCATCCGAAGGATGGGATATTTCTGACCAACCATGATCAAGGACACGGTCACGTATGCCCAAAAATGTCACGCATGTCAAGTATACACGAATTATATGCATCAACCCCCGGAGCATCTACACCCTTCGGCCACATCATGGCCCTTCGAGACTGGGGAATGGACGTTGTTGGTCCCATCTTTCCCCGTCGACCAAAGGTGACCAATTCATCTTGGCAATCACCGATTAATTCTCCAAATGGGCTGAAGCGATTTCGCTAAAAAAAGTTAAGACAAGCAACGTCATTGCGTTCATCAAGCATCATATTATCTACCGATATGGTATCCTGAGGCGAATTGTACATGACAATGGTCCTCAATTTGTCAGCAATGACTTCATCAAGTTTTGCGAGAAGTTTAAAATTCAGGACGTTTCGTCAACAGTTTACAATTCCACAGCAAACGGATTGGCTGAGGCCTTTAACAAGACAATTATAAAGCTTTTGTCAAAACTCGTGTAGACTAATAAATGTGATTGGGATGATAAGCTTGGCGAAGCTCTATGGGCCTATCACACAACCGTTCGCACGCCTACCGGAGCGACTCCGTACTCTTTAGTATATGGATGTGAAGCAGTTCCCCCATTAGAAATTCAAATTCCATCTCTTCAAATCGCTCTCGTAACAAAGATGACGACTGAAGAAAAACATCAGAAACATCTCAAAGAATTTGAGATGCTTGACGAAAAGCGCTTGAAAGCCCAACAACACGTTGAGTTCTACCAAGCCAGAATTTTCCGAGCCTTTGATAAAAAGGTTCCACAACGGAGTTTTAAGAAAGGAGACTTGGTATTAGCTATCCGACGGTCAATGATCCTTAATTCCAAAAAGAAATGCAAGTTTGAACCCAAATAGCAAGAACCATTTGTGGTAGAAATAGTCTACTCAAAGGGCGCATATCACCTTATTACTAATGAAGGCGATCATGATGTCTACTCAAAAAGAAATAGTCTATCATGATGCCTATAAACGAGAAGTTCCTGAAAAAGTATTATCCTTAGTACATTCAGGATAACCCATCTAATGGGATATTCTCAGAAGAATATTACGTGTAATATTCTTAGGGATAACCCATTCACTACAAAAAATGATGGACAGGAAATCCCTGCTTGGACTCTGAATGGCCTCAAGGTTGAAGCGTATCTCACTATCGAGATCAAATTCACCAACTCTCATGAATACCTTGGGCGAGACGAGATTCGATCACTCTGATAGATCAATCTTTTCTCGTAAAACCCCCATTGAGTGATTAGTACAAATCAACACTACTATTGTTATTTGTACCCCACTACCGCTGCTGGCTTGGTCAAACCTATTAAAGTTAGGGCCAAAACCAGAATCCCCTCTCGATTCCTTCAATGAACTAGAGGTCCACCATCAAAGATGAATTTCCCTTTCGATAAATGGAAGGCCTCTATTCAATTTGAATGATCAAACGTATAAAAGTTGGGGTCGTATCAATTACCCACTTGGTTAAACCTATCCACGGTTTACATCAAAGTTGGTCCATCATCTCGATAAATAAGAAATTTGTCTTTCGATCAAGTAACCAACCCTATAAAAGTTAGGGTTACCTAGATCTCTTCGATTCTCAGAGTGGAGATCCTACTTTTAGTTTCACCATTCAGTAGTTTCGAAGTGGAGATCCCACTTTGAGTCTTCTTTCGCAAGAGATAGAATATAAAATTCTTCCTCTCTAGCATCATCTCGATAAATCAGAAATCTACCTCCTGAAAGGGTAACCAATCCTATAAAAGTTAGGGTTATCCGAATCATTTTATTATCAGAGCGGAAATCCCACTCTAAGAGTTTCTTTTGTAAAAGGTGGTGTAGGTGTAAATTTTGATCTCCCGAAAATAGAGATTTTGTTTGTATTGATAAGAATGGCTCATTACAAACTAATAAATCGAAATTGCAACAGAAGCGGAGGGAATGCCCTCCTTGTTTAACGTGGAGACTTTGGTAGCGATAGGATGCCTCGCTCAGTTCTCGCACTGAGTCTGCTTTCCTTGGACGATTCGACCGAGGTTGCTGATGAGCTTCAGTACGCAATAGAAGCTTGTGTTTAAACGAGTTCGAGTCTCCGAGTTCAGTGACGATCAAGGCCAAGAGCTCAAGGTTGATGGTCCAGTTAACTGATTGTGTTAATAAGGAACTGTTTACGAACCAGCGAAATTTGAATCTTTCGAACCTTCGAACTCCTGACTCTCGAACCTATTAACTCCGAATGTCTGAACCTCTGAACCCCTTTCCTGTAGCTAGGTGAGGTTCTTAAATAAAGGAGAGGCAATGTGGCAGCTCCCTGAATCATGGGATATGACCATGTACTGTTGGGAGTACCATGCTTCTCACTTGTACTGTGAGCGGCCGTTTGAGGGGCTCGAAGCATTGTACCCCCTCTCTTTCACGTCGCGGGAGCGGGAAGGCCCATCCCTATACGTGATATTGCGGCTGCCAGATGTCCTGGTGAGTTTGGCGAGCTTGCCAATCGCCGGGCTTGACTCGTGCAGGCGAGTCAAGTATGCAGGCGAGTTCCACGATCTCAACTCGTGCAGGCGAGTCTCGGGAACTTAACTCGTGCAGGCGAGTTGAACGTGCAGGAGAATCTAGCGACACAGTGGACTTGACCAATCACTTGTACCGTGGATGAATACTTGATGGGCTTGGAGTACTTATGCTCCTTCCCTTCACGTCATGGGAAGTGAGAAGGCCCATCATTGTACGTGATACTGCGGCTGCTTGGTACTCGAGCGAGTCTGACAAGTCTATCGGCTGCTTGGCGACTTGCTTGATCGTTCAGGCAAACCTTGGCTGCTTGACCGAACTTAACTCGTGCAGGCGAGTTAGGTATACAGGCGGTATCCAACGACAGGAAGGATTTGACTAGCCGTTAGTACAGTGAGCGGCTATTTGATGGGCTCGGAGTATTGTACTCCTTCCCTTCATGTCATGTGTAATGGGAAGGCCCATCCCTGTACATGAAACCACGGTGGCCAAGTACTCTGGCGAGCTTGTCTACCGCAAGCGAATTCATTCTTTGACTCATGCAGGCGAGTCGAGTAAGCAGGCGAGTTTCCATCGCGAGCATGCAGGCGGACTTGGCGCTTGTGTGGTCCTGGCTCGTGCTGGCGAGTCAAGCACACTGGTGAGCCTAATCTTCGCGTGGTGCGGGCGACTTGAATACGCAGGCAGACTTCACATTTGTCTACAAAGGTAATTTTTACCGCCTACAAGATCCCCTTCAAAGTTTTCAGACCTAAACCAACTTGCGTGTGGTCTGGAATACTTTGAATAAAGAGGTTCTAGACGAAAGACGGGCTCATGAGGACGTGTCGCGTGCCCATTGGGGAGTTCCTACTCCTGGCAATTAAGACGATGCTTCGCCTTCGCGCGCCTACCTCGGGGGAGACCCTGGGGACACTTTTGACCTGAACTATCGATCTGATAAGAGGTCGTGTATGAGTCGCCTGATCTTGGCCACCCGTGCAACATCCCAAATGTTTTGCTTTGCTCGTATATAGTGATGGTTCATCTCCTTTGTAGGAGGATCACTGCACTCTTAAGTTCTCTCATTACAACTTTCTTAGAGAAGACCTAGACCTCCTAGATTCGCGATGGCCTCGGGAGCAGGAACATATGCTTCAAAGGGGAAGAGGAAGGCTGTCGAGCCTGAACATATCATTATTTCAGACGACGAGGAGGAGGAACGCACTTATGCTTCCCCTCAACAGTCTTGTGGCGAGGGGGTTATCCCTCTGATCCAACCCATCGCCATGGTCTCAGCTGGTCAGGAGTCTGCCTCTCTGAGTTCTAGATCTACACAGGGCGTCCTCAGACAACTCCAGAATGCCATGATGCAGGCGGTCTCTATCACTAGCCTTGGCTGGGGAACCTATGCAGACTTTAAACCCTTATTGATGAACTGTGTCGTCGCTCTCAGGCGTATGGGCGAGGCTCGAGAGGCTTCGCGTTGTCTGGTCAGTCTCATCGGTTTCGAGTTGTGTCTGAAACACTTGGAAGCCCTGCGACGGGCTGATTCGGACCCGGACATGGAGCGACTCATGACTTAGGTCCAAGCGGCTCGGGCGAGGAAGATAGCCACCGCTGAAGCTGAACTCGCCTCCTTCATTGAGCTGGCATAGGCTCGACGGATTGGGTCGAGATTGCGAAGCCTCCTTTTTTTTGTTTTGTTAAGGCTTTGTTTTTAATGCACCATCACAACTTTTGAATGTATCATTAAGTTAGTCATGAATGGAACCATGTTTTCATATTTTATGTGTATGTTTCCCCCTTGCTGATTAACTTTTAGAATTTTTGGCAAATCCCCAGCCTTCAACGGGTTTGGTTTGCCTTTACCGATTACCGTTTGAATCGGGCTAGTCATACTATTCCCCTCAGTATGATGAGTTGTCGAGTAGTTTCTCTTAGGCTTAACGCTAAGAATTCCGCTCTGACCTTTAGCCGTTTGAGGCGTAGGTTTGAGTTAACCATAACCTTGAGGTCGTAGTTTGGTCGTATTGTAACAACTAAAATGGCTGTTACTTGCGGGCGTGCACGGAGGGTGTGTCGATGGGTTATGTCACTCGGTAGGTCCGTCTGTGTAGGTGAGACCGTTCTATCGACAGTTCGATACTTTAGATGAGTCGGGTCAATCGAGATTTGTCCTCACAGGTGAACTACACCGAACAGACGAGTCATGTGTTCGCAGGCGACTTTCATTTTCGCAAGCGAAATTTGAAAAGGTGGAGGATGAGCCGCGTGTTTGCAGGCGAAGTTCATCCTTACTGGCGAAGTTCGAATTCGTGAAAGGTGAGCCACGTGTTTGCAGACGAGACTTTGTGCTTTCCAGCTAAGGTGACTGTATGTTGGAAAATTGCAGTAAAGAGAAGAAAAGAAATTTGACTTTGATTCCTTTAATCTCGGTTACAATTCAATTACAAAAGAGAGGAGAACGAATTTGGTTCTCCCATTTGTTTAAAACTGGGTTCTTCTCGGTAGCGATGGAATGCCTCCTTCGATTGCTTGCATCAAATTTGCTCTCCGTTAACGATCCGACCGTCTCTTTTCTCGTGGGAACGATGAATTTCTGTGGAAAGTTTTATAAGTAACTCTTTCACGAGTTTAAGAACTCTGAACGAGTTAGAACTCTGTGAATAGAGTTGTTAGAACCGTGGATTCGGTTAATGACCAAGCGGATATTCTGCTGTTGGAGAATCCCTTCAGATTTGATCTTCTGAACTTGATTCAAAAATCCTATCTCCAATGATTTCATCCCTCTTGCCATTCTGAGCAGTTGAGATCTTGAACCACCTCCAAACCTGTGCGGTTTTGATGTTGAAAATCCCACCCTCAGCTAACTTTTCCGTTTCAAAATGCCAGCCCCTAACTCAGTTGAGTTTGTTGAGTTTTTATAGGGGGATAAGAGGTTGTAACTGCCCTCTAAATCCGCTCCTAAGTGGGCGTGATTTCCTCAGATCATGGGGAAAAACGGTTCTGAAATCGTTCGACTCATATTTGAATGAGTCAAACGCCCATCTTGGCGTTCAGGACCCTAAACTCGCGTCTTAGGAATGAGACGCGAGGTTGGGTGTTGGCTGAACGTCTAGAACGCGAGGGTCGCTCGCGTTTCACTTGTTGTAGCTTGGAAACGCTGAGGTCGGGTGTTGATTGAACCTCAAGAACGCGAAGGTCGTTCGCGTTTGACTTGTTATAACTTGGAAACGCTGAGGTCGGGTGCACTTCCAGAGTTGTAACGCGGGGATGACTTTCGCGTTTTTAGAAGAAGTTGGTTGACTTGTAACCTCTTCTGTAAGGTGTTGCAAGGACCGTCATTCAGTAATCCTCACTTAAGTTGTTGTGGGATGTGAAAATCGTCAGATTGTAACTCTCACTGTTGATTGTGAAGACCACTGAATAGAGTTTTCATCAGCTGTCAGAAGTGTCGTTGAATTGTAACTCTTCTCGATCTGTGTGAAAAGTCCTTCATTCGTAACCTTCGTTTGTTAGCACGAAAGCTATCTGATTGTAGCTTTCAATGTTGGAATTTGATAGGAATCAGTGAATTTGCTACAGATGCAACGATTTAGGAATCTCTTCTATTTTGATTGTAAGGATGAATTCTGCTTCTTGATTTGAAGGAACCATTGCCTTGTAATCTCGTGGGGATCAGCTATCTATTGTGATTTTTTGACAGCCTACAGAACCCCCTCCAAAGTTTTCGAAAGTTCGCGGTTGACTAGGACGAATTTTCGGAATACTTTGGATCCCAAAATTTCGTGGATTGATTGTTCACTCCGTCTGATCTAGAGACATCGCGAAACTGGTTTGTCGGGATATCGAAATTCTATTCCCTCGAATCAAACAAAACAACTTTTGAGTCTTGATGATACTGAAGAATAAGGCACGCTCCAAATCAAGTCTGATGGTTTTAGCGTTGCTGATTGTAATCCGCCTACTCCCATCTAATAGACTCCCCAATGGAGTCACCTGTTGCTACTCGATTTTGGTCACCTTGATGAATGACCTTAGTTTTCCTCCATTTATTTGAGGTCGCGTCATGTTTGCTGTTGATAATAACGCGTGGATGAACTCTGTGCCTGAGAGTTTGAACGCGTAGGTTAGCCTCGCATTTGGAATCTCAACCAACTCGAACGTCAGGATCGAGTTTGGGTAGGATTCTGGCATTGAATCCCGTCCGTTAAGATTTGATAGCTCACAGTTGTCTATAAATAGACTGCTGGAGGTCATGTCAAGAGTCTTTCAACTCTTCTTGAAACTCTAACGAAAATTTTCGTTCTCATCTCCGGCGAGCGCTATTCCTCTTCTCCTCCGACGAGAATCTATGGCACCCAAGAAGGCTGTCATTCGTCCCTCCAAATCTGACGTCGCCGCGGCTCAGGGATCGGCGCCGTCTACGTCGGTCGGCGGCGCTGCTGCTCAGGCGAACATGCCGCCCCAACTTCCTTTGATTGGCGGTGAGTACGACCTCCGTGGTCATTAAACTTGCTTTGGCAAGTTCTGATCTTTAAATCAACGAGGAAACTCGTTTCGACAACGCGGGAGGTTGACTCCGTCGTTTAGTATTTTTGACAAGGGTTCGACCTCCACGTCTTACATTGTTGACGCGAAGTTCGACCTTCGCATCTGACATTGTTGACGCGAGGTTCGATCTTCGCGTCTGATGTTTTTGATGCGAGGCTCAACCTTCGCGTTTGAACGTTTTATTGACGCTGGGTTCGACTCTCGCGTCTGAACTTTTTATTGACGCTGGGTTCGACCCTCGCGTCTAAACTTTTTATTGGCGCTGGGTTCGACCCTCGCGTCTGAACTTCTTGTTGACGCTAAGTTCGACCCTCACGTCTAAACTTTACCTTTGTGTTGTCTAACTTTTTTTTTGTTTTGCAGTGCATCATACCAGCGAGCCTCTCCCTTTTCGCCACCATTTTGGTCATGAAGGTGGTGTGGATCTGAATATGACCTTCAACCTACGCCAAGAACTCCCAGTCTTCCGAATTAAGGATAAGAGTCGTGCGGAATTAATCACCCAAGCTTCTCCCGAGACCCTTAGGATTTTGGTTACGGATGCTCGATTTGAGAATCCGAGCCGCAAGCCAATAGTCAAACCTGGGTTCCTCTTCGGGGATTATGTTAACTTCGAGGCCAGCACTGCTTATGATGGGGATTACAAATGGCTGCGGAAAGTTGGAGAACGCAACCTTTTCTTGCCCAACATGGAGAGGATGTTCCCCATGTCATATTTTCAGTGTGTTTCCATCCTAAGGCGAATGGAGTGGCCTCTGGTTAAAGATCAAGATGGAGTCGTCCTCGGGACCCTGACTTTCCAAGGGGTCCGCACGGTTGGTTATAACCGATTGGTGACATCTTTACGGTCAGGATTGTTTGCTAAGGAATACCCTATTGGCGAAGTGGCTAGTCCAGCAAACACCTTTGCTAAGAAATTTCTGACAAGGAAAGGAGAATTTCCCGCACAAGGATTTAGAACTCCTGGCTGGGTTCATTCTCCGGTGACGGGGTGGTGGACTCGGATGACCAAGTTCATTTTGGACGAATTGAAAGCACCTCTTACTCGGGCTGGCTTGCAGATTCCTGTACGTGCCACTGAGTTTGGGATTGTCCAAAGCCACTTTCACTTCTTCTTTATATTGGAGAAGTATAATCCTGAGACTTGTACTTTCTTCACCCCTGTAGGGGAGTTTGGCTTCGTTCTTCACGAGATGCATGAAGTCTCGGGTCTTCTCCTTGGGGATTTACCGTACGAAGAGTTTGTTTCGGGGTCAGCAGAACTTAAAATTTTGAAGAAGACCAGCCCGGAAGTCTACGCTACTCTTTGGGAAGTCATGTGTCACTTCCACATCTGTATGTAACAGACAGGGGCTCGAGGAAGTGGCATTAAGCAAGTGTCTTGGGCGGAATATTTATTCTAGAACTTGACCAATAAGGGAGCCTCAGTGACCAAGTTATCTGCAAGCACTTTGGAGGAGGTCCAGGCCCGAATCGACGATGCTACTTCCCACTACACCAATGAGGCCAAGGAGGATGTTTTCCCGTCTCATACGGAATTTGAGAGTTTCCACTACCAGGCCATGCTCCCTATTTCTGATACGGTGCTTTTGGCTGGATACTTAATGTTGTGGCTCAAGCGGTGCGTCATTTCTACCAGACCGATCAATGCTCTTGCTGCTGAGGTGATCTACCCTGCCGTTCTCCTGGCGCATGGGAGACCATTGAATCTGCTTTACACCATGGTGGGTTGTTTACAGAGTGGACTGCGGGAGTTGGCCTTAGAATTTGTTGATGTTACCGAGGTGGAGTCTGAGGGCCACAAAACTTTCAAAACTCCTAATCCCAGGGTGCCGTTACCATATACCTATCTGATGGCTTGGTACGTGCTCTACTGTCCTCCTTTAATGAGCGTGGCCTCTCCCTCGGAAGATTCATTTATCCCATTCGTGCAACGATTAGAATCTGCAAAATGGGAAGGGGGGATATATGGTTAGAATTCGTCAGATTTTATCGCGGGACACCCATTACCATATATGGCGTTGTTTCCCCGATTTCGAAGGCGGCGTCTATGGAGCAGAATATCAGGACGTAGCATGTCCTAACGGATTCACTCAGCTGAGTGAGGGTGTCTTCCATTGGCTGCTCTCTATCAGGCCATGCTATTTGATCTTCCGGTAAGGCGCTCAGTGTTTCCTCGAGCCCTACCAGCCCTATAGGTTTGCTCGCTAATTTGGTTATGATCAGTTGTACGTTGGGAACCCTCGTCCTCAGCTCTCAGCTGTGAGCAACATATATGAAGGGACCAGGGCTTGGTACTACTCCGTGGTAGGTTGTACCAAAGCGACCTTCAGACTTCCCCATAAAATACCCAACTATTATACTTCTATAAGCTTCTGCAATTGGTATTTCGCCGCTTCCCAAACTCCCAATTACAACTTGAATACATCTTGCCTGAAATACATTAGGCATATGTATGCTTTAAGAAAAGGGTCTAAAACATCTCGTCTGAGAGGAATTGACGAGTTCCTATCTATTGAAGACCAATCTGCCGGGCGGGAAGAGGAACGAGGAGCTGGGCCTGTTCCCGGAGAGGAGCAACAAGTGGTTGAACCTCCCACGACGAGAGCAGCGGGGAAAAGAAAACTATCTGCAGATGAAACCGGCCAATTGGAGAAGCAGATCCATCGAAAGTTGATAGTGGGATCTCCTCCTCTTAAAGGCCAGCCAAAATCCAAATTATTGGCTGATGCTATTAGATCTGCTGAAGATGAAGACCAACAGGAAGATGCAGGCTTGCCACATAGAACTGGACTTCGTTCTCGTGGCCCAGCCTTATCAAGTGAAGCTTCTTCTTATCATCCCCCCGATGACGAAGAGGGCGGATTAATGGCTGCAGATGCAGAATCTGCTCCAGTGATGGACCTTCCTAAGTCTACTGCATCGGAACCAGGGGGTATCGAAGGGACTCCATCCCCTCCTCCTTCAGTGTTAATGTCACAAGCTGGTGATTTAATTCCCAGTCCTACAACGGGACTGATGAATAAACCAGCTACTGGCGTAAATATTCCTGAACCTTTGGCTACTCGGGATGATGAGGAGCAAGTTGATTATGAGGACTCCTCGATTGGTGATGCAGTTGACGAAGATAGAGGTGACGATGATGCCGAAATTGGCAATGCGATAGGTGACGGTAAAGGAGATGATGGACATGATTCCATGGATGACATTACCACTTTTGACGATACTCCTAAGGCTCCATCTGATAAAGTATCTGGTTATACTCCTTTCTACCTTACTGGTAAGCTTGGTTTGTTTCGACTTCTCCCACATGATTTTTTCGCGTTCCGACCATTTTTTCGTGCAGGTTCACCTACTCCTGGGACTACTTTTGCTGATCCTTTAGAGCAAGAACCTGCGCCGGCGTCGACTCCTTTACCAGAGCAACATTTACCCGGCTCACCCACAGCAACTGCTACACCTACCGCGTTGCCTGAGGCTACAGTTGTGACTCCTCCTTTAGAACAACAGCTCGTGCCGGTGTCGGCTCCTTTGCTGAAGATCTCGCTTACTCCAACAGAGGCACAACCAAGCACATCTCAGGCAAGGGCGATGATGGCTTTGACCTCAAGCCCTTCATAATTAAATGTTTTTACCGCTTCTGCAGCTTCGACGCCAGGATCCCCCGTACCAATTTCGATAGCTAAAGGAGCGTCTTCGGCTATGGTTTCTAGTCTCGCTGACGCACCTGAATTTCTTCAGATCTCTCTGGTATATCTAAATAGCCTTGCGAAGACGGTGGTTGAATACATGGTGAATGGCCGGGGAACTTTGAACTCTTTTCTACCTCTTCTGGAGGCAGGCTTGAATGGAGTCAGGAGTGTGGGAAACACTCAGTGGTTCGAGCGCTGTTCGAAAATTATTCTCCATTTGGAAGAGCAATTACGACGCTTCGAAACATTGGGCCACAAAGAGCTTCGACCGCAAATCATGTCAACTTTAGCTGGTCTTCAGGTCGCAGATGCAGCTCACCGAGAAGTGATGGAACGGGAATTAGTGGAGAAAGAGCGTCGGAACGTGGAGCTTCGTGAGCGTAACATTCGAAAGCGAGAAGAACTAGACCGCTCAACTGCTTCTGTGAATTCGCTTCGGGACAGACTTGTTGCGGCTGAAGCCGAAGTCCTACGATTGAAGGCTGAACTTTCCCGCGAAGAAGGCATTGTCAACATCCTTAGTACCCAGCATGCAAATGGTACTTTGGAATATCATACACAATCCCTAGCCCTAGAACAGGCCAGGAACAAAGTGGCGGCCACCATTATACCCAGTGAGGAGGAACTCCGAGCGAAGGCTGAAGCCATGGTGCGAGCTACTCACGAGGAGGAGTTAGCTGAAGTTAAGACTCAGCTTATCTCTTTTGATTTGATGCGTGAGTAGATTTGGTTTTTGTAATGTTCTTTTGATGAGAACAAGGTTGTTTTGTATCACTTTCTTCTAGATTTTGAATAAAAAGTGATATTGGTCCCTCATTGTTTCTTGCATTTGTCATGTTTTGATTTTAAGTAACAAGTCACGAGAAACGCCCGAGATGCATTTATAACTCAGCATAGATTTCCAGGATAACCCGGATTTAGAAAATTTCCTTTATTATCATTTAAGATAACTTTAGAAAATTTCAAAATGTTGGGGATAATTGTTGGATCATTCTCCCGGAACAGAGCTAAAGAGTAGAATTCTTCCTGTGTTATTTTGACTTTAAACACTGAAAGAAGTCTATAGGCGCCAGAGGTGTAATTTTAACTTGGCGTGGACTTTTTCCTGTGGGGAGATTCCGAACTTTTCCTTATTATCACTAGGGATAGTTCTGGAAAGTACTTGGTCCCTTGAGGATCTTATAAGAACACTTCTTATATAGCGAGATAAAAAGGTTCAAATAAGGGGGTTTGAACTGTTAGAGGTGTGAGATTAACATAACAGAAAAAAAGACGTTACGATCGGAGCAATTATGATGACTTATCGCTCTATTGGGGAGAGTCGATGAGTTGATTTTTGTCAGAGGTGTAATTTTAACGTGACACGAGAGAGATTGCGATCGGAGCAATTCTGAGGACTTATCGCTCTATTGGGGAGAGCCGATAAGTTGGTATTTGTCAGAGGTGTAGTTTTAACGTGACAGGATAGAGATTGCGATCGGGGCAATTTTGAGGACTTATCACTCTATTGGGGAGAGTCGATAAGTTGATTTTTGTCAGAGGTGTAATTTTAACGTGATAGGAGAGAGATTTTAGCGTCTCGCTGGGAAGGATTGCTAACTAACTTATCATCGAAGTGATGAGTTATGATACTTGTGATTTGAACAAGACTTGGGGAATTTTTTATTACCCCACTGAAAGGAGTTGATAAACTGGTCATTTATTGCTCTGCTGGAGAGAGCTAATAAATTGACAATAATCTGAGCGATTTTGAAGATTTATCGTTCTGTTAATGAAAATCGATAAGTGGGTTTTGACAGAGGAGCTATAGCCGCATTTGTATTAATGTCAGGTGAACTTAGACTCTGTAGAGATGGTAATCGTCTGGAGCGAATCATTAACCCAATGGGAATTTTGATCCTGCTGAGGAGGTACAGAGGTTTTGATTCATGCCTTTGAGAAATAAGTGTTGATTCTTCATTTGGAAGAATAGCAACGTTAAGGTGACCCTCGCGTATGAGATCTGAAACGCGGGGTTACAGGCCTTCATAACGCTGGGTTGGGCTTTGCGTTTGGGAATTTGAACGCGACTGTGAGCTTCACATTTTGAAAATGGTTGGGATTCCCTCATAGAGTCCCGTGCCATCTCAACAGCTTGACGGCTGTTATAAATAGACCTGAGTGGTCACATCAAGAGTCATTTGACTCTCTAAATTTTCAGCTATTTCCAAGAACGAGTGCTCTCATTTGATTTCGACGAAGTCTCCGACGAACTCCGTCTTCCTCATTCAAAAAACGTTTCCTCCGATCGACTGTGTTGATGGCGCCTCGAAGAATGGGTTCCAGTTCCAGGAAAATCGTCGGAGCGACTTCCGACGCACCATCGGCTGAGGATGCCGGCGGTGTTCTTGTTCGTGCGGGAACATCGTCATCATCATCACTGCCGCAGGGGCTTCCCTGTCGTGGTAAGTGTTGACTGAAATAACCTGCCTTGGCAAGTTCTTTGAAAACCCTAGATGGGTTTCTGATAACGAGAACGATGACTCGTTCTTGTTCAATAGAAACGCGGAGTTGGGATTCCATGTGGGTCTTGACTCTCGCATTTAAATTTTTCATCAAGAGGTTCGACCCTCGCGTTTGAGATTTTTAACGCGAGGCTCGACCTTCGCGTTCAAAATTTTGTATTTATGTTAACAGCCTGCTTCTAGCTACTAAACTCTGCTTCGTATTGTGCAGTGCTTTTTCCAAATGTGTCGCTTTCGCAAGAGCACCACTTTGGGTATATTGGCGGAACTGACGCAGATGAAGCTTTTAGTCTCCAAAATAGAATTCCGCTGTGTACTTTCTCTGACTCGGAGAGGACGGACATGATTAGGTCCCCCCGATGTTCTACACTCAGGATTCTGATTACTGATTTAGACATGGAGACTCCTGTCGGTCGTGCTCAGTTTCCCAAACCAGCGTTCATATTCGGAGATCGAATATCCGTCGATGATCATCTCATACATGCAGAAGATTCGAAGTTGTTGCGGAGAGTTGATAATCGCTTCTTCTTCCTTCCAAACATGAAGAGGATGTACCCACTCTCCTATTTCTTGAATGCAAGTCGTCACCGGGGCTTGACTTTCGACATAGTCAAAGAGAGGGAGAATGTGTCATTTGGACTTGGTCGTCAAGCTCGCACACGAATCGGTGGACAACTCAAGGGGTTAAGACCCGACTTATTTGAGAAGAAGGATCTCGCTCCTGAGGTGCCACATCTCGCGAATGTTTTCATTCGTCAATTTATTGCCGTTCCTGGTGAATTCTCCACCCAGATGTTCAGATCCCCAGGATGGGTCTATTCTGGAGAAGGAGGTTGGTAGACCCGTATGGTTGATTTCGTTCTTGAGAAGCTTAAAGAGTCACTCACTCGATCAGGTCTTATGATTCCAGTGTTAGCTGCGCGACGGGGTGTTGTGCAGAGTTATCACAATTTCTTCTCTATGTTAGAGAAATATAACCCGGACAGTTGCACCTTCTTCACACCCATAGGGGAGTTAGGTTTTGCCCTTCATGAGATGCAGGCAGTGTCGGGGTTGCCGTTTGGTAGAATTCCATATGAAGAATTTATCCCTACCACAGAGGAGCTCTCCCTATTGAGGACGGCGCACCCAGAAGTTTATGCCACATTCTGGAAGTTAATGTGCCACTTCTACATATGTGCTCAAGTCTTTGGGATGCGTGGGGGAGGCATCATGCATACCACCTGGGCGGACTATCTCTTTCAGCACTTAAACCAAAAGGACATAGTTGTGTCTCGTGTTGCAGGTATTTCTCCCGAGGACGCCAAAGCTCGAATTAAGGCTTCCCATGCTACCTACAAAACAGAACATGCAGAGGGGGACTTTGAGGCTGGTGTTGAATTCGAAAGTTTCCATCACCAAGCCACAATTCCCATTTCCGACACTGCTCTTCTGGCTGGCTTCTTCATGATCTGGTTGAAACGGTGTGTAGTACCGTCGAGGCCGGTGGAGGCCATATTAGCTGAGGTTGTATACCCAGCTGTTCTGTTGGCGCATGGGAGACCTGTGGGTCTCCTCAATGCCATGGTAGGCTGCATACAAAACGGCCTAAGGATGTTGACCTCTGAGTTTCTCTGTGCCTCGGGAATTAAGGTTGCTAGGAAGAAGACAGGGAAAACTCCTCAGCCACGTACACCAGTGCCGTATACGTACTTGGTGGCCTGGTTTGTACTGCATTGCCCCTCATTGATGGCAGGGGTATCTGAGAGTGTTGATGCTTATGTTCCCTTTCTTCAGAGATTAGAGTCGTCCACCTGGACTTGTACTTACATAGTAAAGGCTCGACAGCTTTTGTCCTAGAGGGACAATTACAGAATTTTTTGCTGCGCTCCTAATTTTGATGGAGCTGAGGAAAGCGCAAGCTTCATGGATATACTTTTCGAGGGTTCATCCTCTTTGGAAGAAGGCACTTTTAGATGGCTTCTCATGATCCGGCTGGGGTATCTAGTGTATCGTTTGAAAGAGAAGTGCATCATTGAGCCTTACATGCCTTCCTGATTCGCCAGACAGTTTGGATATGACTAACTTTATGTTGGCAATCCCAACCCAGTCCTGGCTCAAATTGGGAACTTATATGAGGGAGCCCGCGCATGGTATTTCTTCTCTGCTGGAGGAACTCACGCGCACTTCACTTTACCTAATTCACCGCCCGGTTGTTCTACCGTTGTAGATTTTCGCAACTGGTTTGACAAGGCTTCTCAAGTCCCTGAATATGATATTTATACTTCTTGTATAAATGAGATTCAGGAATTGTATCGTTCGAGGAGCGGTTCTTCAGGTACTCGTTTGCCGGGAATAGAAGAATATTTATCCTGTGAGCAGGAAGCAACTGGAGCCGTTGAAGCCCCTAGGGATTCGCCTACCATAGAACCATCTGAGAAAGAGGTTCCTATGGGGACTGAAGAAGGAACAACAATCACTAATCCCCCTGAAGGCAAGGTGGCTGAGGAGATACATGCAGAAGCGTCTGATTCTGAACTCCGTCCTCCGCGATCTGGTAAAAAGGTGCTTTCTGCTGCTGAGGAGGATGAATACGACAGAAGAATTCACAAACGAATACCTGTCATGGACAAAAACTCGAAGAGGGCCAAGTTACTGGGGGACGCGATGAAGTCCGCACCTGTCGCGTGTTTGACCGGTGGGGAGGACGAAATGCTTCAATCGACCCCTTCTATTCCTGAGGAGGTTGGGGCCGAGGAGGCATTGCCCATTGGGGGTTCTGAATCTACTCCTCCCTCTCTTCCTCAGGATGCAAGTATGCACGAAGGCCCTTCTTCTGTAGGTTCTCCACTACTTGCTCAGGATGGACATGTAGGTCTGATCTATCCAACCATTCCTCCTCCACGCTCGAGAGCTTTGAAGAAATTAGTTGAGGAACTGGAACATTGGATACAGACTATTGTTAATATCGTTATTGTTGGGGGAGCTTCCTTTGAAGATTGCGAGCCTATCCTGACCAAGTGTTTGGACACAATCAAGGATAAAGGGGATATATTCTGGGCTGAGCATTGTCAAGGGGGAATTGCTCTCTTGAAGACAGAGTTGGTAGCTTTCGCGGAGTTGTAATGCACCAATCTGGATTCTGAAGTGGAGCCGGCTCTCTCCTTGGCCACAATATCGAAGCTGCATCATCGAGAGATCCTTCGCAAGGACTTGTCTGATAAAAAGTCTCGCATATCCTTCTTACGGAAGCAGCATACTCAAGTATATACTGATACCAAGAATATTGTTTCTAAGATTCGTGCTACCGAAGAAGCTATTGCCCAACTAGAAGCTGAATTGGATCAGAAGAAGGCCCAGTTGGCTCAGTACGAGGGTGCTAGAAAAGAGTTTGAGCTTCAAAGCGATCACATCTATACTGATTTTTGCCATACACTTCATGCGGCTGAGAGAATTCGAAGGGACGTTATTGTCGCTGCTCCCATTGAAGCAAAACTCAGAAGAGAGATTGAGGAACAAGTCAGGGCAGCTCATGAGAAGAAACTCTCCACTTTCAAGTCCAGGCTGAGATCCTTTAAGTTGATGAAGCCTGATGTTTAGATTTTGTGCTTCCCCTTTTTTTTAGGGATTTTGTATCATTTCCATTTTGCTCATCGTCACTTTGTATTCAAGTTGACAATGTTAAATGAAAACAATATCATTTTGCCTTTCATTATCTCTTTTGTAGAATTCTATTTCAGGACAATGAAAAGTAATACGAATGTTGTAAATGTAGTGCAAAATCGAAACTCTTTTTATTACTACTTAGGATAATTCCAGAAAAGTTCAATCGTCAGAGGTGTAATGTTAACATGACGAAATACAAAACAGAATTACACTATGAATAGGCAACCCCCAGCCTGATTTAGGTGGGGTTTAGGGGGCTACATGATTTACGGGAAGTATCTCTTAAGGAATTTCCCATTAATTGGCATCATGAGCCTGTCTCCTTTTTGATTGATAAGGCGATAGGCTCCATTCGAATAAACTGATTCTATTACAAAGGGCCCTTCCCATTTAGGATTGAACTTTCCTTTGGTTTTGTGTGTCATCACCATGGGTCGTCTGTTGGCTAAAACCAAGTCGCCCTTCTTGCAAATCCGTTCCTTAACCTTTTTGTTGTAGGCTTTGGAAATCCGAGCTTGATACAATTCGATCTGCTGCTGAGCTTGAAGTCGTTTGTCGTCTAGGGCTTCAAGTTCTTGTAGACGTCATTGATGTTTTTCTTCCTCTGTTAGTCCAGTTGTGATCGCGACTCTCAGAGAAGGGATTTGGATCTCTAATGGCAATACAGCTTCGCAGCCGTATACCAAAGAGAATGGTGTAGCTCTCGTAGGGGTCCTCACCGTCGTGCGGTAAGCCCACAGACATTCACCGAGTCTTTCATCCCAATCACGTCGGCTCTTGGAAACAAACTTTTTGAGAAGTTTCACTATGGTTTTGTTGAAAGCTTCTGCAAGGCCATTTGCGGGCGGATAATATGTCGTGGATGCGACACTTTGGATTCTGAATTTGTCACAAAATCTCTGAAACCCAAAACTAACGAATTGTGTCCCATTGTCGTGAACTATTCACCTCGGGACTCCAAAACGGTAGATGACATGATGTTTGATGAATTTGATTACATTTGAAGTCTTGACTTCTTTCAACGGGATTGCCTCTGTCCATTTGGAGAAATAATCGATCACAGCCAGGATGTACCGATGTCCTTTAGAGGTCGGAGGAGAAATTGGTCCCACGATATCCATGCCCCACACTTCGAATGGCCAAGATACGGATGTGGGATGTAAGTTTCCCGACGCTTGGTGGATAAAATCCCCATGAATTTGACATGCATGACAACGTTTGGTGTAGTCAACTGCGTCTGAGAACATCTTTGGCTAATAATAGCCAATTCGTCGTAGGCGATCTCCTAATTTAGCTCCGGGCTGATGAGCTCCGTACATTCCGTCGTGAGCTTCCTTAAGAGCTTCCTTTGCTTCCTTTCGCGAAAGACATCGAAGCAACACTCCATCATGTGATTTACGGTACAGGATTTAAGAGGCTGCATCGTAATAGAATCGGAGGGCCCTTCGCTTAACAGTGGCAGCTTCCTTAGGATCATTGGGCAAAATTCCGTATAGGACGTAGTCAATGTACGGAAATCGCCAATCTCTAGATTCGAACTCTATAAAGGTTGTACAGATTTCTTCTGTTGTTGTCTTGTCTGAGCTTTTCTCCGTAGGAATTTTGGAACAGTATAGTTCACGTCCTGTGACTGGGATCGTTGTTTCGACTCCTGGTGGTAATGCCAGCGAAGTTGCCAATGAAGCCAAAGCATCTGCGTAAGCGTTCTGGGCTTGTGGAATATATTCAATAAAGAATCCTTCAAACTTCTTGGCTTGCTTCAGCACTACGAAGTAGTACAGGATTAAATCCTCATGACGTACTTCGTATTCCCCTCGGATTTGATTCACGATGAGCTGAGAGTCACCGTAAGCCTCAAGATGTCGAATATGAAGTTCTTCAGCAAGCTGCATCCCTAGTAGCAGAGCATTATACTCAGCTACGTTATTGGTGTAAGGTTCGATTAGGGAAAACCCTCTTGGGATTACGTGACCGTTAGGAGAGAGGAACACCACTCCTACCCCCGCGGTAATCGCTCCGTAAGGGTTTGCTCGGGATGCACCATCGAAGAATAATTTCCACACCTGTGTGGATTCTCGAGTGACACAAGCTTCGGCGACTTCGTCGGGCAATTCTTCATACAGTTTTGATGTCCTTGGCACCGGATGATCGGCTAAGAAGTCTGCTAATGCCTTACCCTTGACTGCCTTTTGGGGCATGAATTGCATGTCGTATTGTGATAAGAGAATGGCCCATTTCGCGAGTCGGTAGTTTAGAGATGATGGCTTCGTCATCAATACCCTCAAGGGATTCACCTTAGAGATGACGTGAATTGTTTGTCCAACTAGGTAATGTCGCATCTTTTGAACTGCGAATACCAAAGCAAGGCATTCTTTTTCGACCGGGTTATACCGATGTTCGGCTCCCATCATGGTTCTGCTTAAGTAGTAAATGGCTTGTTCTTGACCTTGATCGTCATTCTGGGCCAATAACGCTCCTAGAGAATGATCCATGGCCCTTACGTATAACAGGAACAGTTTTCCTGATATAGGGGCCACAAGAACCGGTGGTTGGGTGAGATATTTCTTAATT
Organism: Asparagus kiusianus; assembly: GCA_022839385.1. Lineage (NCBI taxonomy): Eukaryota > Viridiplantae > Streptophyta > Magnoliopsida > Asparagales > Asparagaceae > Asparagus > Asparagus kiusianus. Next base: position 18,846 of record BQKN01063737.1, on the reverse strand, counting down.
TCTTCGAAAGCCTTCCGACATTCTTCATCCCAAATAAAGGACACGCCTTTCTTCATAAGCTTCGAGAAAGGTTGGCAGCGCCCCGAGAGATTAGATATGAACCTTCGAATATAGGCCAGTCTACCTTGTAGACCTCTGAGTTCTTTGAAATTCCTTGGCGGCGGCATGTCTTGGATGGCGCGCACCTTCTCTGGATCAAGAGAGATTCCCTTGGACGTAACGATAAATCCTAGGAATTTTTCGCTTGATACTCCGAGGAATGATTTTGTCGGGTTCATCTTTAGTTGATGTGCTCGTATGATATCGAGCATTGTCTTCAAGTCTGTAAGATGATCACCCTTATGTTGGCTTTTTACTGCTATATCATCAACATAGCACTCTATCTTCTTACGTAGATGTTCGTGAAAGATAGCGTTCATTGCGCATTGATAAGTTGCGCATGCGTTTTTCAGGCCGAATGGCATTACTGTATAGCAGTACACCCCCAGTGGTGTTCTAAAGGCTATATGTTTTTCATCTTCCGGGTGCATCTTAATCTGGTTGTACCCGGAGAATCCGTCCATGAAAGACATCCTCTCATATCCGCAAGTGTTATCGATCATGACGTCAGTGATAGGGAGAGGAAACTCGTCTTTTGGACAGGCTGTGTTAAGGTCCCGAAAGTCAATGCATATACGGACCTTACCATTTTTCTTGGGCACTGGAACAATGTTGGCCACCCAGTCTGGGTGCTGTTCCTCTCTGATAAAACCTGAGTCTATAAGCTTTTTAACTTCAGACTCAATCGCTTCCATAATCTCTGGACGAAACCGGTGTTGCTGTTGTTTAACGGGTTTGGCATCCGGATCGATGTTGAGACGATGCATGGCCACTTTTGGGTAAAGACCAGGCATGTCTTCATAATTCCAAGCGAAGACATCTATATATTCTTGGACGAGAGATATAAGGTCTTCTTTCTCAGATGATGATAGGTTTTCACTTAGGAAAATTGGTTTTGGGTCAGATTCATCCCCCATGTTGACCTGGATTACATTATCTTCCGTGGGTGGTTCACGTTGTTCGAAATGCATGTCCCATAAGATGTTGAGACGTTTAATCCATGGGTCATTGGTTGATTCAATTAACCCTTCATCACCTCCTGCATCTTCATCTGGGTGACTAGTTGAAACCATGTTCAGAGCCATATTTTTAAAGAAAGGCCCGACGCTGACGTCAGATTCCCAGGAAGATGTTCCGGATGAATGGTCCTATCGTAGGTAATTACTCATTTCATTCTCTGAGATAGAGGGAGGTGTGACATAATCTAAGCCCCTTCTGGTTTTTTGATAATAATCTGGAGTTTTTCCTTCGGGAGTTAAAGACATTCGAATTGGTGTTCGCCTTCCTTTCCCGAAGTTTAGACCCTGTTTTTCGTTAAAGTTGTACCCCTTTGTTTCATTAATTGGATGGAATTAGGTTCGTGGTAATGAAATTGGGGAACTCCGTCATCTTCCTCTGAACTTCTTTGTTTGAGTTGTTCGGATTTAACTTTACCAAAACAGATCGGCTTCTGCCCTTTCCTTTTGGACGAGACTTTGAAGAAAGCCTTTTGTGCATCTTCTATTTCTTCATCTGAAGGGAAAGATGACTTAATTGGCAATGTAAAGGATGTTGCTGCGCACAATGTGTGCCACGAATTGGTACCTGTATTATGATTACTCTCTATTTGTTTATTTTTAGAGGACACGTCAGACAAGTACGCCAAAATAAAATCTTCATTAATGCACCATTCACCCCCACTCGGTACATTATTGTTATTCTCACCCTGACCCATTACATCTAGATTTAATTCCCATGGACAATCATCTTCAGGATCCGGTTCAGTGTCGGCTTCATTGCCGCTGTCCGCATCTTCTTTCTCCTGGGATTCGAGGTAGAAGACAGAGTCGGTGTGAAAGTTTTCCACTCCTCTAAAGGGATATTTCTCCGTGATTAGGGTTCGAACCTCCCCTTCATCATTAGCATATTTCATGACCTGATGTAGAGTAGATGGAACAATGCGGTTTGCATGTATCCATGGTCGTCCTAACAAGAGATTGTAGGACATATCTGCATCTATTATGTAACAGGTCACTTCGGACTTGAGGTCCCCGATTTGACACCTGAGTTTGATCTTTCCTAGGGGTCGAGTGCTGTTTGCATTGAACCCAAAGATGGTGGTCTGAGTAGTGTTCAGTCGGTGCATAGGGATTCCTAAGACCTGCATGACCCTGTAGGGCATGATGCTGAGTGCTGAGCCCGGGTCAACCTGAACACGGCTGATTTCTGACGACCCAATGTACCCTGTATAATACAGAGGTCTGTCATGCTTGTATTTTACCTGCATATCTTCTTGAGTAAAGGATATGCAAGGTAGGCTTCTTGCTGCTTGCAGACATTACAGACAAGATTGGTCTTCAGAAGCTTATGGAATTGGAGTAACCTGTGTATTGAAACTCTCTGTATTCTTTAAAGCTTCAATTAGAGCTTCCTTGGTAGTCTTGGACAGCCTCAGGAGCTCATATAGTGTAATTCTAGCCGGTATGTTGGCCAGCTGTGCCATGACATTGAATTGAAATGGAGTGCTTGATTCCCCGAGTTCCTGGTGAAGATTTTTGTTGAACCGGACCTCCTTTTGCTTTCCCTTATCAGCCGGCTTTTTCGGTACAGAACCCCCAGCGTCTTTGGGCTGTCCTTCAGCTTCTTGAGGATTCTGATTGTAATCTCTCAAGTAAGCCTTCCCTGACCGAGTGCCAGGGTTGTCTCCTGGGTACATCGCCAGGACAATCCTCTTTTCTTCTGAATCAGTGAGAGGTTTGAGGTGATCATCACTCTCAGTCACGGAGGGGATAATTACATTAGAAGACTTAGCCTTGCCTCCCTTTTTCTTAGACGAGGTGTTCATCCATTGTTGATCTCTTAGCAGGTCAGGGTGGACCCACATGATTTCTCCTTTTAGGGTGGTGAGGGGTACCAACCCCCTGTCTTTCTGACCATGTAAATCAGTGTTTTTCATATGCATCTCTCCCTTGTAGACGGGAATGACTCCATTTGCAGTGGTCACTGGTGGGAAGTCGCCGAATTAGACCGCTATCAAATTGGTAGAACACGGTCTTCTGTTCGAGCTTCAGAGTGAGCACGTTTGCATTTACCAGATTTTATAGAATGTCTTTGAAGACGTAACATTTTCTGATAGGGTGGCCCAGGAACCTGTGATAACGGCAATAGTTGGGATCATCAACTTTTCCTGCCTCATCCGGTTTCCTGATTTCGGGAAGCTGCAGTTTGTTGTTCTTCCGAAGTAGTTGAAACAAGGTGTCCACATGTTCTTCTTTGAATGAATACTGCTTGGGTGCCATCTGTTGATTTGGCGCCTTGCCTTGTTTCGCGGGAGGTGGTACTCGTGTGTTGGCATCAGCCGCCAGAGTCTCCTTTCCTTTAGACCGCTGAGCATTGTTCTGGTTACGTTGCTGCTGCGGTTTGGGTTGTGCGACTTCTTCAGCCTTAACACGAGCAACTATTTCTTCAGCTTGTTCTCCCTGCGAAACCAGCTATCTCCAGGATCGACATTCTGCTACCCCCATATGAGCCAGAAGCTGGGTCTGTAAATTGTACCTGCACGTTTCAACCAAGGTTGATTGAGTCATACCTGACGGACATCGCAGTGCAATGCTGCGGAATCTTTCGACATAGGTCTTGATAGACTCTCCTCTCCTTTGCTTAGTGGTGAGAAGAGTTGGGACCGAGACCTCCGTGTCGTCTTCGAAAAACCTGGCCAAGAATAGCCTTTCTAGGTCTACCCATTTCTGGATAGACCCGGCAGGCAATTTCATGAACCATTCAAAGGCAACTCCTTTAAGAGTGCCGATGAACAAGCGGGTCAAGATGGCGTCATTTGTGACCACGTCTCCAGTCTGTGATTTGAAGTAGTAGATGTGCTGATTTGGTGATCTTATGCCATCGAAAGGTTGTAAAGTCGGAGCCTTAAACTTTGGCGGGTACGGCGCTGTGTCCCACTCTGCAGGATAAGGTCGTACTACTCCTTCTTCGCGGAGCTCGCTCCTGTTAGCGATTGCATTGAGTCGAGCCTGCAATTCGTCCACCTTTGTAGACTGAGAATGCGGTTCTCTTTTTGTCTCCTTCTCGTTTTCAGAGGAGGATTCTAGGTTGTGAGCTTCGCGATCTGAATGTTCAGTCGCTTTTTGCTTTCCCTTCGATGTGGTTCTTTGGAATGATTCAGGTATTTGGCCTTTTTCAGCAAGGAGCCGGGCCAACATATCCTTCATCTGAAGAAGGGTCTCTTGTTACGCTTGGAGTATAACGTGATGTTCGTCCACTCTCTTAGCTAAGTCGTCGGGGTTTCCTATCATGCAGGTAGAAACCTCTCGAGCCACAACAGAGCTGGAAGATTGAGATTCGGCTATTGCCGAATGTTCGTCAACTGAGACAATTCCTTTGGCTAACCTCTGGTAGTTAACCACGCGAATAGCTCCTGTACGAGTTCGGGTGTGTCGGTATACCCCTTCAAACTCTTCACACCTTTCCCGAACAGTCGGGGAATGACTCCTTTGTGATTCCTCAGAACTGGGATGCGAGGCTTTCCCTCGGCCAATCATATTGATAGTGACCTGAGGGTATTCAGATTCGACCGTCTTCTTTTTATATCGGCGTTGTCGCTTGGCGGGTCTGTAGGCATATAAAACTGCCTAGTAGTCCCTTAACACAGCTCGGCACGGTGATTCGACAAACCAACGAACCATCGGGCGACATATCCAACCACGTTCGTTAGACCAAAACACCGAAGCCAAGTGAGACGTGAAGAAGCGGATTAACGAGGCGACGAGGTTAACGAACCGCACGCCAACAACGGAATACATCCAATCGCGTGCCTAATCAAGCTAATGGGTTGAGGAATCAACGAGTCATCCAACCAAGAGCAGACTCGAACGAATCGAGATCGAATCAAGATCAGTTTCGGACTCAAACTCAAAAGTGGATTTACTGCCAAATCGGGATCTGGAGTACTGCCAAATCAGAACAAGTGAATCAATCACAGAACCGGAAAACGACGAAAAACCCAGCACCAAGAGAGGCTCGGCCAAAACCGAGCCACTTCAAAGTGGCTCGGTGGCCGAGCCACCCCTTGGTGGCTCGGCTAGCCGAGCCACTTCAAAGTGGCTCGGTGGGCCGAGCCACCTAATGAGGTGGCTCGGTGGGCCGAGCCACCTTAAGGTGGCTCGGCCCACCTAGCCACCTCAAGGTGGCTAGGTAGGCCGAGCCACACTCAGATCTGGGCCCAGATCTGGGCCCAGATCCGCTTTCAGAGGCTATAAATAGAGGAGAGGGAGTTCATTTTCAAGGGTTGGAAATTTTGGAGGCGAAGCTCTGCAGGATTCGAAGCTCAGATCTAAAAAAGATTCAAGCTTTGGTACTTCGAGGACTCGCTCTTCCAGATCTGGTGCTCGACGATCGTCAATGCCAAATAAGGCAGGAGTTCGAGAGGACCGGATCTCAGATCTACGCAGGCATACTCCGGATCAAAGCTTGATCTTTGATCCTGAGATTTGGGCGATTATTTCCTTGGTGAAATAATCCCCCCCGGCTATTATTTCCTTGGTGAAATAATACCCGTCATACTACGTAGATCCGACCGGATCTAGATCGCGCGGTGGTCCACGGATAAACCCCGGTGCAGGCAAACAACCCACGTAAGCGAGCGACCGCAAAACAGGAGCTCGTGATTTGTTCGGCAAAAGGAGAAAGTTGTAATTTTTTACTTTTCTTTCATTTGAGTTTTGTAGGCGTCGAAAATTGCCGATAGGTCCCCGAACATAGCTCGGTGTCAACGAGCGGCGATCGAACGTCACTACCCGGTTCACAAGAGCTCAAATGACGCCGGTGAGCGACTGAAGCAAACCGACGGATTACGTGAGCCGACAGAATGTCAGAATCACAAAGATACGGGTTGACCGAAAACCCCGCTATCACTGCAATCAGACCAACGCCCGCTGCGCCTCGATCACCCCACAGATAATCCAACCATTGGGGCCTACAGAGCTCGCCGTCACGATTCCAACGCATCCGAAATCACCCAAATCCGAGTTCGGACGAAAAGTCAACGGCGAGTCAACAGCGGGACAACGGCACAGCCCCGGGCTGAACCGGGGACACGCGAACGTGTCTCGGCTGGCTCGAGACACCCCATGGGGGGTGTCCCGGCCTTGGCCAAGACACCCCTAGGGGGGTGTCTCTCCTCTTGGGGTGTCCATATCAGCCCCCCCCCTCTCCTTTTGGCTATAAATAGCCCCCTAGGCCTCCTTTGTGAGGGGCTCTTGATTTTGCTCTGGTTTAGCCTTGGAGAAGAATTTCCGGTCTTGGGATTATCCTCGAGATCTGAAATTCTAGAGTCTGAAGTGGCGAAGCCCTGCTGGAGTGAGGAGTCGGAATTCTTCATCAAGGTTCATTCACCCCCCCTCTCTGATCCTTAGTGTTGCTCCTTTGCGGTGACACTAAGAAGAGCTATTATCTCGTTTTAGCCGAGATATACGCTTATAACCTCTAGATCTTGCGCGGATCGACGAGGTTCTGTTTCTATATCCTACGCGGATAGACGAAACTCTGCCGGATTTTATCGGCAAGGATCTTGAAGAGTCGGTGGTCCACGGACATCGACGTCCCCGTCACAGGCCAACAACCCACGCAAGCGAGACCGTACCTAACCGGGCTCTCGTGTTTATTTTCGTTTAAGTTGTAATCATTTGTTTTCATTTAAACCCTGTTGTAACGCTCAAAGTTGTAACAGATCTTGAAAAAGAGAACAAGTAATGAAAACAGCAACTTTCACCGGAAACAAGCTGGCGACCACAGTGGGAGCCGCCGACCTCGCTGCCGAGATCGGAGTGACGCAACCGGCCTTCAAGATCCGGGTGAATGAAGAGATCGAATACGAATTCGATCAGAAGAAGTTCGAAGAGTACCTCTCCTCCTCCTCCTCCAGATCTGCCTCTCCGCACCGGCGCAGGAGGAATTCATCTCCAAAAAGGGCTCGCGGGATCTCCAACTCCTCAATTCAAGACCCCGCCGTCGCTGCCACTACACTTGCACCACACAACGGCCTTGCGTCGATCAGTGTGGTCAAGAACGTAGATCCAACCGCTACAAAGGCGATAGGTGATGCTGCTCCAACTCCATCAAAGAGAGCGCTTCAAAGACGTCGTCAACGTCTCGCTCAACAGCTCGCCAAGGCCAAGGAATCCAAAGATGGAGTGCGCTATGCAGAGGACTTGAGGTCGAGGCAGCGACAAGAGCAGCGGCAGGTAATCAACTTCCCCTCCAAATCAGGAGCGAATGAGTGGATCCGCGTCAAGAGGAACCGCTCCACGCTCGAGGAGCGAATCAAGAAGCGCCGTGCTCTACTTGCACATGCCCGGCTCCTCCTAAAGAAGGCAGAGGAGATGCAGCAAGAATCGGCGGTCAAAACGCCGTCCAAGAGCAAATCGGTGTGGGTGCCCAAGGCAAACCCAACACCTCAAACCAAGAAGGGCAAGATTATCGCCCAGAGTTCAACCAAATCAGAGCCTACTCCTCCTGTACCGGCACCCTCAACAGGGCCAGGTAAAAAAGGGGATCATTCAAGATCCCAGGTTCCTTTGACGAGTCGCCTCGGTCCCTTATCGGAGAACCGAGGTAGAATACCCGTCAAAGAACGGCTGGGACCATTGAAAGGTCCCCAAACTAAAATCCAGACTGGGGGTGGAATCAATCCCCCCAAGAATATTGACAAAGGGAAAGCCCCTATTACCGACCGCACTGAATTGCGAGTCGAGCTGAAAGAGCCCGTTCGATTTCTACGCTCTCAAAAGCGTAAAATTGAACGGGCCACTCTTGAAAAATCTAACCATGTTTTGCATTCCCAAAGGGAAACACACTCGTCTGAGGATGAGCGTGTTATACCGAGGGACATCCACCAGCACTCTGTAGGTTGCTCCAGCTATCAAGCTGATGAGCTGTACTACAGGGCTGGGGGTGTGGAAAAATCTCGAAAGAGGTACATACAGGATATGGAGTCCCACTGCCCGTGTGCCAACATTATCAAGGCAGTGCTGTCCGAGTGTTGCTGTGCTCAAACCCCAACAAGAATCTCGGTGTTCGAGAGACTCTCCAAGCCGAAGCATTTCCACAAGAAGAAATCGCTCCGCCGAGAGGATGAATACTCGAAAGTGTCAGTCAACATGACCGGCAGAGGGGGATCAACACCACGTCTCAACTTGGATCAACTTGCCGAGGCATCCCGATGCATGACATGGTTGCGGTCGGGAACCATCAAACGAAACACTTACCCAAGAGTACACAAGGGACTTTCCCTAGAAGAGGAGGAATCCGATGCTGATTCTGATACCTGCTCCGCCGTCGCATCCGATGACACGGCTTCAAGTGCGGGCCAACCTTATGAATCGCTCATGATCAGCGCCGAGCAAATGTCGAAGAAACTTGAAGAAGCCCTAGCCAAGCAAAAGGAGAGCTTCAAATTTGAAATGGAGATGGCCATGCAGCGAATGAGGGAGATGCACGATCAACAGATCGCGGCGATGACGGTTCACCAAGGAGAACCGAGCCAACGCAATCCAGAGGAGCATGAACGGGAAGCGGATAATGTCAACATTCCTCCCGTCAATACCAACACTGGGGGCGGTCCCGCAGAAGAAAATGCAAAAGAGGACCACGCAGCCTCTCCCAGAAGCCACTCGAAGACCGAGACGAGTGAGGACAGGAAGATGAAAGACCTGGAGAGCAAGATCAATGCATTGATGAATGCTCAGGAGGTAAAGAGATCCGGTATACCCTGCCCATATCCGAGGGAGTGGGAATCAATCCCATATCCGGCAAAGTTTAATCTGATTAACTTTACGCCGTTTGATGGGAAGGGTTCCCCTACCCAGCATTTAATATACTTCAAGTCTCATTTAGGAATCATTTCCGGAAATGAGCCCCTCATGGTGCGGTCATTCGTTGGCACTCTTCGCGGAGCCGCCTTCGATTGGTACCGCCGTCTCAAGCCTGGAAGCATCAACGGCTGGGATGACATGGAGGACATGTTCCTAACAAACTTCTTTGATGATGACACCGAGGTTTCAATCGGCACGCTGTTCGATGAAAAACAAAAGAACGGCGAGACGGTTGAAAACTTCGTGAAGAGATTCCGCAACAAAGCTATGAATTGCAGGGATCCGGTCAGCGAGGATTTCATCCTCGAGACTTGTCACAACAACCTCACGCTCGATATCCTTGAAGCCATGGGAATGGCGCCGTCCAAAACCTGGAAGGATTTGAAGATGCGGGGAGAAAGAGCCGAGCGATTCCTCAAGAGGAAAAAGGCAGAGAGAGGGCAAATACCCAATAATGCCCCGCAACCAAATTTTACCCCCAAGGGTAAAGGGAAGGCGCATGCAAATGCGGTGGTCGCAAATCAGGTCTTTGAGGTGCAAGCACAGCCGCAACAGCCTCAACAGCCCCAGCAACCGCAACAGCAACAACAGAGGGCGCCTCAACAACCCAGGTGGCAACAACAGCCCCAGAAGCAAAAGGTTGGAGAGCCGAGGTTCCCAAAAGTCTACTCATTCAAAGAGGATGAAATCCCGGGTATTTTCAAATACCTCGTGGAGAACAACAAGATCAAACTGCCGCTAATTCAGGATCAGGAAGATGCCAAGAGGGTCAACGATCCGAAATATTGTGCATTCCACCGAGCGGTGCACCATCCCACCAAGGTGTGCTACGCTCTCAAGGATAAGATTCAGGCCCTGATCGATGTTGGGGTCATCACCATGAAACAGCCCAAAGAGAAGAAGGTGGGTGCAAACACCGTGTCCATTAGCTTTGGATCCGTACCCTCGAGTTGGTTCCAACACGAGTCGGTAATTAAGGCGGCGGTGAAGACAGTGAACGATGATCCACACCAGCAGCGCCAGAAAGGGCTTGTGCCACACACAGCCCCAAATGGCGAAATCTTGTGGGTTCATCCGGACCTGATCGCAGATGAACAATGGGCCGGGACCTCTTCCACAAAGAACAAGAAGAAATCGAAGAGGAAGGGCAAATCCTGTTATGGGGCCTCTGCTATACCGGGGGTGGATGATGACAAAATTCCAACCTTCCCACTTTCTGAGGACGAGCAAGAAGCTTTTACAACCCGAAGTGGGAATGAGTATCACTTCAAGTATCCGGATGCTACTGAGCAGTTGGGTACCAAAACCCCACCTTCCAAGACGCTTGCAGAGTTGGGAATTTCAGCAATTCCCCCAACACCTGCAGTGGCGACGGAGAGAATCCCACAGAAGGATAAGGGAAAAGAGCCCGTACGTCAAGAAGCTCAGAACCCGAGGCCGTCTCGATTCAATAATCCAATTGGACGAGACAAACCGGGGAATGCAAGCTCTCAGCCCCATTTCGACATTATGGCGCAATTGGCCAACATCCCGGTCAGGATAACTCTATACGAGTTGCTGCGGTTGTCGAAGGATACACGGAAGGCACTACAAGAAGCCTTGAGTGATTCCGAAGCCTTCTTGACTCGGATCAAACCATCTTCCGAAGAACTGGAGTCGTCAGCTCAGCATTGCAATCTGGCGGCACATCACTTCCCCTGCATCTCTTTCACCAAAGAAGACATGCAGACAAGGAACTCCAATCATGATAGGCCGTTGTACTTCACCGGGCACATCGGCTCCAGCGTTGTCAACCGGATCCAAGTCGATCCGGGTTCCGCTGTGAGCATCATGCCATTCCGATTGATGCATCATCTCGGAATCCCGACTAGCAAATTAGCGTCCACTGGCACGACGATTTACGGATTCAACACCAGCGGGTCTAGGCCCCTGGGGAAGATCCGAATTAAGTGCCAGATCGGGGATTTGAAGTCGGAGGTCACATGCTATGTGATTGACGCGGAAACATCCTATAATTTACTGTTGGGTCGGCCTTGGATCCACGGTAACCTTATAGTTCCGTCAACTCTGCATCAGTGCTTCAAATATGTGGGCACAGATAATGAAGTCAAGACGGTGGTCGCGGATAAGCAACCGTTCAAGGGATTGGAGAATTACTTCACCGATTCCCTTTTATACGGCGCTGAATCCGATACTGAACCATCGGCCCAAGGAACGGACAGCGGAGATGAAGCTGATACCGAACCAGGGCTTGATTACGATGGCGGTTTTGTTTTGAACGACATTGTACCCATTGTAATCAATCTTGACGATGATGAATCATCGGAAGATAGTTGTAATTGGCAACTTGCCGAAGAACTATCAATAAACGATGATTTAGAGTACTCGACGGGTCTCGATGATATCACTAACGAACTCTATGCTAACCCTGATTTGTATATGCCTCTTCAATCATTTTGTTTGACGAAGAAGCAGGTACACGACCCTTGCGGAACAACGCTCATCATCCCCGCAGGGATTGGGGGTGGAAAGGAGGTCGTCTACGGCAAAGGAAGAGCATCTCCGATCCCCAACCATTTCTTGGAAGAGGAAAACGACGACGATAAACCAGCCCGTCATCTATCCAAATACGATGCGAAAGCGCGTAACATGATGGAAATGCATGGCTATGACTTCAAGATCGGAGAGGGTCTTTTCTTTGGTCGAGGTCCACGGGTTCCACCCCGGATGGCCTATGTACCGAAGGGAAAACCCGATAATTACTACCGCCACAAAAGAGGTCTAGGCTATGTCTCGTCAGATGATGAGTGTGGCTGGCAAATCATTGACCAAATTGCTAACAAGACTAGGAAGGGATATTCTTCCGACTCTTCGGGTTGGGATTCCGACGCTAGTCTTGGTGAAGTGTTTAAGAAGCTAATGTCGAACATGACTACGGTCGATCCAGCGACAATGGAGGAAGATGATGAGATGCCAACATGGGAAGACCCGTGGGTTCATCACTTAAGCATGCAGTATGGAGACCGGTTCGAGCAGAGAGAGCCTCCTACCGAAGACCCAGTCGTTCAAGTGAATATGGGAACCGAGGAGAATCCAAAGCCAATATTCATCAGCGATAGCCTCTTACCTGAAGAGAAGGAAGAGTTGATTTCTCTTATCCGGGAGTACATCGACGTATTCGCCTGGAATTATGAAGACATGCCAGGTCTCGATCCGAATGTAGCGGTGCATCGTCTCAACATTAAACCGGATATCAAACCAGTCAAACAACAACAACGACGGTTTCGTCCGCAAATGATGGAAGCAATCGAAGCTGAAGTCAAGAAGCTTGTCGATTCAGGATTTATCCGAGAGGAACAACATCCCGAATGGCTTGCCAACATTGTTCCGGTCCTAAAGAAGAACGGGAAGATCCGGATATGCATTGACTTCAGGGATCTCAATGCAGCTTGTCCGAAAGATGATTTTCCTCTCCCCATCACGGATGTTATCATCGACAACACGTGTGGGTTTGAGAGGATGTCCTTTATGGATGGTTTCTCTGGTTACAACCAGATAAAGATGCATCCAGATGATGAAAAGCACACCGCGTTCCGAACACCTCTCGGCGTATTCTGCTACACAGTCATGCCTTTCGGCTTGAAGAATGCAGGTGCTACATATCAGCGAGCTATGTCGAAGATCTTTCAGGAACATCTCCGAAAGACCGTCGAATGCTACGTGGACGATCTGGTCGTGAAAAGTCGTGATAAGAAAGATCACATCAAAGACTTGAAGACCATGTTCGATTTGATGCGGGCCCATCAGTTGAAGATGAACCCTACCAAATCCTTCCTCGGAATGGCTAGTGGAAAATTCTTAGGATTCGTCGTCACCACCAAAGGTATTCACATTGATCCGGATAAAGTAAAGGCGATCAATGAATTGCAACCTCCGAGGAACCTCAAGGAGCTCAGAGGACTGCAAGGGCGATTGGCATATATCCGTCGGTTTATCTCAAACCTTTCGGGGAAATGCCAACCGTTCTCCAGGCTCACAAAGAAGGGCGTGTCATTCGTATGGGACGAAGCTTGTCAAAAGGCGTTCGAGAGTATCAAAGAATATCTCTCGAAACCTCCCGTACTCGTCGCACCGAAATCGGGCAAACCGTTCTTGATTTATGTCAAGGCGACGAGCCACTCATTAAGTGCATTGCTTGCACAAGATGACGATAACGGTCACGAGCAGGCGGTATACTACTTAAGCCGAACCATGGTGGGCGCAGAATCTCGATATCCCATGATTGAGAGGGAATGCCTAGCCTTAGTGTTCGCCATCCAGAAGATGCGGCATTATTTGGTTGGACAAACCATCTACGTCATCTCCAAAGTTAACCCGGTCCGAGTGTTCATGACTCAACCGGCTTCCATGAGCTGGCGATTAGCGAAGTGGGCTTTACTCTTGTCCCAATACGATCTGCACTTCAAACAGCAGAAGTCAGTAAAAGGACAGGCCATCTGTGATCTCTTGGCAGCTAATCCAACTACGGACGCTGCCGAGATATACGACGACTTACCTGATGAAATCCACGAAGTCAACGCAACTTCGCACCAACAAGTGTGGCGTTTGTACTTCGACGGCGCTTCACGAGCAGCTAATGACGCAGGTACTCCTGGATGTTCTAAGGTCTCCTCCGGAGTTGGAGTTGTCTTAGTTTCCCCGGGAAAACATGTGATGCCTCGAGCCTATTCATTAACCGAACCATGCTCGAATAATGTGGCAGAGTATAACGCACTGATTATAGGACTCAACTTTGCCAAAGAGCTGGGGGTTGAGTATCTCGAAGCCTTCGGTGATTCTCAATTGATAGTCAAACAAGTCCAAGGGGAGTACGAAGTCCGAAGTCAGGATTTGCTACCATACCACAAAATGGCGGTGGACCTAGCGGAATCGTTTGAAGGATTCTTCATCGAGCACGTTCCGCGGTTGCAGAATACTTACGCAGATGCGTTAGCAGCTTTAGCTGTTTCTTTGGCACAGCCACCCGGGACAGAACAATTTGTTACGGTAAAAACGCATCAACTCTTAGTGCCACTTCATGATGAAAATGGCAAGGAGGAAGAGGCCCAGGAGGTGCACACAACTCAGGCTGAGTTTGAACCCCGAGATTGGCGTTTCCCCATCATCGACTACGTCTTGCATGGAATCTTGCCAGAAGACGTGAAGGAGAGAGAGTCAATCAGACGAAGAGCTCCAAGATTCTACTATAATACAGAGAATCGAACGCTATACCGCAGGGGGTATGACGGCGTGCTGGCACGGTGTCTATCAACCAAAGAAGCTGAAGAAGTGCTTAAAGAGGCACATGAAGGAGAGTGCGGCGCGCACCAACCTGGTCCTAAGCTCTATGATCGCATCAGGAGAATGGGATACTTTTGGCCCTCCATGATGCATGAGGCAATTGTATACGCCCGGAAGTGTCACGCGTGTCAGGTACACGCGAATTACATGCACCAGCCTCCGGAACATCTACATCCTTCAGTTACGTCATGGCCGTTCGAGACCTGGGGAATGGACATTGTTGGTCCTATAAACCCCCCATCAGTCAAAGGCGATCGGTTCATCCTGGCGATCACTGACTACTTCTCCAAATAGGCTGAAGCAGTTCCACTCAAAGAAGTCAAGACGAGCAACGTCATTGCATTCATCAAGCACCATATCATCTACCGGCATGGTGTTCCAAGACGAATCATACACGACAATGGTCCCCAATTTATCAGCAACGCCTTCATAAGGTTCTGCGAAAAGTTCAAGATTCAGGACATCTCGTCAACAGCCTATAACCCCACAGCAAACGGGTTAGCTGAAGCCTTCAACAAGACTATCATAAAGCTCTTGTCAAAGCTTGTGAAGAATAGCAAGCGAGATTGGGATGATAAGCTCGGCGCGGCTTTATGGGCCTATCGTACCACGGTGCGTACGCCGACCGGCGCAACCCCATACTCATTGGTGTATGGATGTGAAGCCGTTCTCCCTTTGGAAATTCAAATTCCATCTCTTCGGATCGCTCTCACAACCCAGATGACGACCGAAGAACAGCATCAGAAGCGCCTCGAAGAACTCGAGATGCTCGATGAAAAGCGCCTGGAAGCTCAGCAGCATATTGAGTTTTACCAAGCCAGGATTTCTCGAGCCTTCGACAAAAAGGTTCGACAAAGGAGTTTTAAGGAAGGGGACTTGGTCTTAACCGAGAAGCGTCCTATGATCCTTAACTCCAAGAAGAAAGGCAAATTCGAGCCCAAATGGGAAGGACCGTTCGTAGTAGAAACAATTTACTCGAACGGCGCCTATCGCTTAGTCACCAAAGACGGTGATAGGCTCATGATGCCAATAAATGGCAAGTTTCTGAAGAGATACTATCCTTAGTATCCTCAAAAGAATTGAGGTACCGGGAAGTTCCCGGAAGAATACCACGTCGGGGTATTCTTAGGGATAACCCGGTCGCTGATGAGCAAGAAATCAATATTCGAATTCCGAATATTCTTGTTTGTTGGAATTTAACTCTCACAAATTCTCTTTTTGCTAAGATGAGATCTAATCGTTGATTCTCCCCTCGCAGAACTTTCAGTGGTTTTTGACTACTCATAGTCTCCACCACACCATTCCAGTTTGGTCAAACCTTACGACAGTTAGGGCCAAAGCCAAATTCCCCTCTCGATTCCGTCAAAGAACGAGAGGTCCACAAATCGAGTGATCAAACCTTCTTTCGGTTATGATCATTCTCACACTCCCCACTTGGTCAAACCTTACGACAGTTAGGGCCAAAGCCAAAATCCCCTCTCGATTCCTCCAATGAACGAGAGGTCCACTTTCAATTCAAATGACCAAACCTTACGATAGTTAGGGTCGTTTGAACCTTCGATTCGATGACCAAACCTTACGACAGTTAGGGTCGTTTGAACCTTTCGATTCAGTAACCAAACCTTACGACAGTTAGGGTTATCCGAATCTTTTCGATTCTCGGAGTGGAGATCCCACTTCTAGTTTCACCTGTCGGATCCTAGGGGTGGAGATCCCACCTCGAGTTTCCTTTCCTGCTGAAGATAGAATATAAAATTCTTCCTCTTCAGAGTCAAATGACCAAACCTTACGACAGTTAGGGTCGTTTGAACCTTTCGATTCTCGGAGTGGAGATCCCACTCCTAGTTTCACCTAGCGGATTCTGGGGGTGGAGATCCCACCCCGAGTTTCCTTTTCTGCTGAAGATAGAATATAAAATTCTTCCTCTTCAGATCCGAATGACCAAACCGACTGAAGGTACGGTCGTTGGAACCTTTTCAGCTGCAGATAGAATATAAAATTCTTCCTCTGCAGCATCAGGAGATAGAATATAAAATTCTTCTCCCTTTTTCCCCTATCTTTGCTTTCAGAAAAGACAGGGATTAAGTCAACGTTTAACAAGCATTGCCGGGTAGTCTTTTCCGTGAGAAAGACGAAGTCTATGTATTCCAAAGCATAGCACCACTTTCCCCTGTCTTTGCTTTTAGAAAAGACAGAGATGAAGTCGGCGCCTAACACGCGTTGCCGGGTAGTCTTTCCCGTGAGAAAGACGAAGTCTATGTATTCAACATCATAGCACTAAGTCTCGGAGGGTTCACTCTCTTAGCACAACGTTACATGCGGAACGGACCTAGACAAATCGCATGCTAGCCCGATACAAACGGTAGTCGGTAAAGGCACGTCAAACCCGTTGAGGGCTGGGGGTTGGCCAATAATCCCAAAGTCTATACCTAACACGTATAGCCGGTTTAGTCTTTTACCGATTAAAGAAGACACCACGGCATATCAAGAAACATCATGTAAAAAAAAAAAAGAAGCAAATAAGGAGTCTCTCATAAAAGATCAAGACAAAAGCATACAACAACAAGTTCGTCAACCCGAAGGCAGCTGACGACTAAGAATGTGAGACTCTAAACCGGAAAGCCTGTCCATATAACTCTGCTCGAACTCTGCCTGCACGCGAGCTCGAACAGAATCCTCGGAACTGCTCAAAACCTCAGCGGCTTCAGTTCGCAGCTTCATCAATCCCTCTTGTGTTGATCCCAGCTTGTCGAGCGTCCACTCACGAGAACGCTCCAATCCAACCAAGTCCTCGGTGATTATAGCAGCAGACTCTTCGGCACGTCCCAAGGCCTCCTTCAGCCTAGCTATCTCTGTACGAGTGGACTCTAGGGAGCTGAGTAACTCGCCTTTGCTGGTGTCCTTCTTCGCCAGGTTGGCCATCAGCTGTGCAACAGAGTGCTCGCGTGAACGGAGCTCGCTGCTAATGGAAGATCTCAAGTCACGCCATTGAGTTATTCTATCCTCCATCTGAGAGGACATGAAAGAAGAAGCTCCACCAGCCTTCAAATCCCTCAATTCTTGAACCTCTGACTCCAGAGCAGTAAAATCAGCAGTGAAGGAATCAGCCAACTCTGGGTATCCTTCCTCCCTCATCATCAGCATGTGGCGAGAAAAGGAACGCCTGAACTGGTCAAAGCAGTATCCTCGGAGAAGAAGTTTCTCAATCATGCCATTATAAAAGGCAGTGAAGAAGTTGAGGTCCGCGCGAAAGATCTCTTTCTCAGGATCGGTACCAGCCAAAAGGACGCGAACATACTCATGTAGAGATGATCGAGCTCCTGCAAACAACAATGGGGAAGTTGAGAGATTATCAAATACGACAAGGAAACCCGAGAGGAAATTCGAAGTATACCTGTACTGGCGGAATTTCCCTCGGGTGGAGGCACGGCAGACTCTGAGATAACAGCAGGATTAGCTATGAAGGGTGCATCGACCCCTGCAGGCAAATCAGTCGTATCTCTCGGCTGTGGCAAAGAGACATGGCTCTCAGGCAAAATATCAGCCCTGGAAACTGCAGCAGCATCAGGCACAACGCCTGGTCCTACAGTTATACCTCTTTATTAGTCAAAATGCAAATTTAGGCAAATAAAGAGAATCAGGGTGATAAGATCATCGGCGTACCTGCAAGTCCATCATCTTCTGCAACACGGGGAGGGTCGGTAGTCAAAGGAGAATCAGTCCTGGTGGCTGATGATGTACCTGTGAGTGCATCGCTCGTAAAGGGCGGTCCCGCAGTTCCTCTGGCGGCCTATTCAGCCAGCATATCGACTAGCAGCCCAGCGTCAGGACCGCAGAAACTCGGCGCAGAGGCATTCCCCTGGTCTTCAAAACCTACATCACGGAAAGATTCATCCTCAGTCGAGTTCTCTTTCCCCATGATCAAAAGAGATATTAGCAGATGTAGGTATACCTGAGTAAGGAGCGGTGGGCTCGACGCTATACTCTGGCCCAAGATCAATGTTCAAATCGATGCCTAGAGAACCGTCATGAAGGGCGTCGCACATCTGCTGCACGAAGCAATCCATGTTATCCGGACCAGGGGATGCAGGAGGCAATGGAAGTTCACCCTCTTCAAGGAACCCTGAGACATAAGGCATGGTTACGAATTCCAGAAGGAAGATCATGCTAAAACAATAAAATGACGGAAGGTTACCTTCCTCCCGGTCGGCAGAGCCTCCGGAATCTACTCCATCAGAGCGTTGATCAACAGGAGGTCTATAGGCCATTTTCTTCCTTTTCAAAGGACCACCCCTCTTGGAACCGACGGGACGATTGTGCGAAGTTTGTCCACCAAACTTGGATTTCGCACGACGTGAGGCGAGAGGTTCATGGTCATCAGCCGATCCACCTGAAACAACAAGGATTATTTCACGTGCCAAGGTTGAGGAGAAGCGAATCAAGAGGCATGACAAACCTGCATCAAGTTCTACTTGGTCGGTGTCTATGCCCATTTCCTCCTCACAAGCTTCATCGCCATCCGCAGGAAGGTGCTCTCCATCAA
>BQKN01063736.1:4687-19895 GCA_022839385.1 Asparagus kiusianus | reverse complement strand
GAGTAGCACCGGAAAGAGAGCTAGATGGAGTGATATTAATGGCATGATTTGCGGTGAGAATAGCCTCAGCCCAAAAATGACAAGGAACAGAGTAAGAAATGAGCATTGATCGAGCGGTATCGAGGATATGACGATGTTTGCGTTCAGCAATACCATTTTGCTCATGAGTGTAGGGACATGACTGTTGAAAGATAGTCCCATGAGAGGACATGATAGAGCGCATGGTAGAGGATAGGTACTCTTTGGCACAATCAGAACGAAAAACTTTAATACGAGATTGTTATTGAGTGAAAATCATAGCAGTGAAGGCTTGATAAGCAGTAAGTACGTCAGAGCGATTCTTAAGTAGGTAAACCCATGTAAAACGAGAGAAATCGTCGATAAAGCTAACATAATATAAGTAGCCAGATGAATAAGGTAAAGGAGCTGGCCCCAAAATATCAGAATGTACTAAATCAAATAAGGAAGTGAATACGGATGTACTCATTTTAAATGATAAAGCAGTAAATTTAGCCAATTTGCAACCAGTACATGACTCAATACTAGAACTAGATGATACAGGACCAAGTACTCCAGACAGAATAAGACTCTCCAGCCTTTTATTAGACACATGACCAAGTCGTCTATGCCATAAGTTGGCAGGAAGCGAGGTAGAGGGTTTTGACGAACGAAGAGAAGCAGCAAGAGAACGTGGACGTATGGACTCTGGAAGGTGAAGATATTCCAGAAAATACAGTTTGTGCCTCCTACAACCCGCCCCAACCGTCTTGCCCGTCTGTGGATTCTGCACAATACAAGTATCAGAAGAAAATGAGACAAACAGGCTCGCCATGCATAAAGAACTAATAGAAATTAAATTCAAGCACAACTGTGGAGCCACATAGATGAGACCAAGTGTTAGACGACCAGATGGATCATTTTGTGGGGTAATAGAGCCATACTCAGTGATGGACAATGGTTGTCTAGCAGCTGTGTAGATAGGAGGAAGAGAGGATAAAGTAAAAACAGAGGATAAAAGTGAGGCATTACAAGTCATATGAAAGGAACAACCAGAGTTAAAAATCCAGAGATCATTCATACCAAAGACCGAAGGATTAGCTGAAGAACCAGCAAAATGCATATCAGAGAGTTGTGCGACGGATGTAGAGGTAATATGTTGAAAAGCATCAAGTTGACGGCAAAGACTTTCAATAGCTTGAATAGTAGAGTCTGAAGTAGTAGAAGGTATAGCATTGGCCAACAATCCTGGTGTACGAGAGGGTTGAGACTGAGGGGGTCGCCGACCACGACCAGTACCTGAGGAATGTAACTCAGGATGAAGCTTGAAACATGTCTCAATACGGTGTCCTTCCTTCTTGCAATATTTGCAAGAGAGCTTAGATCGAGCCTGTGGAGAGGGAGCCTGTGGAGAAGTATGATTCATAACAGGAGCAGTGACAGGTACAAACAAAACAGTCTCGAGTGAAGAGGTAGGAGTGTTTGTTAACAAATTGAGTCGTGCTGTCTGCTGTCGGGTCAGTGAGAGCTCCCATAACTTAGGCCAAAGTCGAAAATTGAGGCTGATGAAGTAGTTGATCAGCCATAGTTGAATATTCAGGAAGGGACTGAAACAGTTGATGCACCTCATGCCGTTCGTACCAGGCTAGCCAGTCTTCATATGTGGAATTACGTCCAGGAAGCATGGAGCGTAACTCTGTCCAAAAAGCTTGCATTTGTCCAAAATAGGACTGCAAAGATGAACTACCTTTGCGTTGTAGAGCAATGCGTTGCAGAAGATATGCCTCTTGTGCACCCGAGCACTCAGTCAAACGCTCAGTGAGACGAGTCCACATGGTCCAAGCAGAGGGAAGCGAGCCAATCTCGACAGTGAGACCAGAGCTAACACAGCGAGTGAGATAATCCATGACACGGAATTCCTGTAATTGCCACTCTGAACTCTCTTTGACATAGACAACACGAGCAGTCTGAAGATCGACATCACCACTGTCAGAGGCAATAGTACTGGATGAAGCAACAGTGCTGATGGACGGTGGAACTGGTCCCGTACTGGTGAGATGATCAAGCAAACCAGCGACACGCAAGGCATTGGTGATAATGGTGGACCACCCTGCCCAGTCACTTTGATCATTGAGGGGCAAAGGTGGTTTGAGAATCTTCTCTGAAGTAGCCATAACAGCAATGTTGAGACGTTAAGACGTCGAGATGCCGTTACTGACTGCGAAACGGCAATGTCGTTCGTTTGAGGCCTAGAGACGGCTTGAAACGACGATGCCGTTAATTTGAGACCGAGAGTCGGTCTTGAAACGACAATGCCGTTAAAATAGAACCCGAAGGTTAGAATGAAACCCGAAGGTTAAACGAGAACGCGAAACGCGTTAAGAGGTCGCAAAGCGACAAGGCCAAAATATCTGGCAGATGAACGCCAAAAAAAACATTAAACGGCTGCAAAGCAACAAGACCAAGATTTGGCAAAAGAATGCAGAAGCGTTAAAAATTTTATTTGAAGGGAAATAGCCCTAGCTCTGATACCATGTTAAAATAAGAGAGAGAGAGAGAGAGAGAGAGAGAGAGAGAGAGAGAGAGAGAGAGAGAGAATCTTGGGTAAATTTTCCTTGAGTTGAATATTGAGTGTGCACATATATTTATACAAGTAGAGGAGTGTGAGGTTTGTTCTCCCAAGCAATGTGGGACTAAAACCCACTACAATACATTATTATCAACACTATTTTATGGAAATTGTCCAAACTACCAAGATGATTAATAATCAACAGATTATTGTATATAGTTTTGAGGCATAATGCAAATATTTCCACTTGCAACACACATACTTTATACTAGTTTTCTAAATGAAGTATTAATTAAATAGAAATGTGTTGAGATTCACATTATTAGTGACATTGAAGCGGCTGATCCTCATATCTAGTATTCCTAAATACAACATGATAACCATTTGGATTAAATCCTCTTTTTTGCAATTAAAAACAAAGAGATCAATCCATAAGTACTACTTGTAGGACTGTCCAAACGGGCTTCGGGACCCAGAAATTCCGGCCGGGCTAGGCTAGGCCGACTCGTTCGGACAGCCCTAATCAATAGTCCAAATTTAGTTAAAAATTATTATTTGGTTTAATTGAATAATGGTTAGGGATATTCATTTAGAATAGTAATAGATTAGCTTTGGGTAAAGTTTTCTTTTAATATTAGTTTTAGTATATGAGAATTAGGCTCTAGGCCTGATTCTATGCTTTCAAGCACACCTGCATAGCTATTCCATCAACCTCCTTCTTAGATACTAAAGCAAGCTATAATTAATATAAAATATTAGTATTTTTTTTTTATTAGCAAAATATCTTCCATCAATAAATAGTCGATTTCAATTTATGCATTCATGCTTCCACAGTCAACAAAGTAACGAATATAGAGCACACTCCTTATTATGCTTAATAAATCATACTCCATTTAAATGCATGAGTTCGGAAAATCTTTCGATAAAGAAAAATACATATCACAATAAAGCCAAATACTATTATATAAAATAAGCTAAAATCATAATTATATTAAGTAATTTAGACTCGTGCTTTTAAAGGGAGTATAATATAATATGATGTGATGTGTTTGTGTTTATTTTTCTGTGTTAATCAACAACTAAATTCATAAATGTTCAAAGATTTAGCTTAGTGACAACTTTTCACATCATATATAATTAATCAAGATTCAAACCTAGCTTAAATGCATCTCTGACGAAAGTATGTGTATATACCCCCTAATCAAATACGCCATAGCCCAAAATTAAACTAAACCAAATGTTTCCACTGCCAAAATAAGTATAAACAAGCATAATTGGAATCAAAGTAATCAGAAAAAATTTGCACTTTACCTGAGATCATAATCAAATTGCTAGGTTTAGAGGACGCCAATGGATGAAGCAACAAATTGGGCTATTTTTTAAACAAAACTGTATTTTCGAGATTATATGTAATGGTCAATCTTGTGTAATTAGTAAATGTCACTAATCATGCGGGATTAGAAATCCTATATATTATATTCCTTCACAATTTTTGACAAATATCATAATAGATTAAGTGGGTCAACCTTTTGCTTTATTAGCCCTCTCTTTGAAAAGGTAATGAGGTTTGCTAATTACACGAGATTGACCATTATGTATAGTCTAGAAATTGATATCATTTTCCCGTCCATTAAAAGTACTCAGGAAAATAAAATAATTTCGCCCGCGTGCAAATCCCGCCGTGTGCACTATTTAAAGGGTTATTTGGTTAGATGGAAATGAAGTTGTGAATGCAAATAAAGCATCCAGATCTATAACTACCTTGTTTGATTTACATCATTGTAGTTAGAAAATGTAAATGGACTTGAATTTTTTGTAGACAAAACTTGCAATAAATGCTATGACCAATTTGATGAAAGGAAAAACTACATGCTTAAAAAAACATAGAATTAAAAATTTTAAAATAATTCCACCTCATAAAGAAAAATCTATCTACCCTTTAAAAGAGCCAGTTTGTGAAAAACTTTCCCCTCCCAAAATTAACCTTCATCCATCTCAAAAATACCCAAATTCTCCCTTTAAATCGACACATTTAATTCATTGCCAGCATCTTCAATTTCCTCCTCCGTTACGCCATCCTCTCCGCCAAAGCCGAAGAGTTCGACGATAATTCTTCTCCGACGAAGCCGTCGCTCTCTGCCGAAGCCGAAGAGATCTTCGGTTTACCTAAGCGCCTCTCTCCGCTGAAGTCGAAGCGTCCCGCGAATTTCCAATCATCAATTTGCCAAGATGACTATTAATGCCCAAATTATAAACTCGACGGCTCAGCATTCATCTACACAGTTTACTGGCTTTTGGCTTTCAGAAAGGTATGCCATCTTAGTCTTCACTCCTATATACTAAACCCTAGATCTAAGATTTAGATTTCCTTAATTCACCCTATCACCTTTCAGATCTTCCTCCCTCTCATTTTGCTCTAATAATTTTGACCTAAATCTCAATTTTCCACAGATTCAAGCAACAAACATTCAGCAGCTGTATCGCGATTAAAAAGTAAGTTTATTTTAATTGAATTCTTTTATTTTTTAGTTTTTGATTTCGCCTGTAATTTATTTTAATTTTTTTATATGATTCTGATTTGGTTCAGAATCAAAAAGGACAACGAACCATTGGATGATTGTAAATTATCAGGCCCGGCCCAAGAGGGGGGGTAAGGGGGGGCGACCGCACAGGGCCCCATTTCAAAGGGGGCCCCAAATTTTTAATAATGCCCATAATATATTTTTTAATTCTTTCCAATAAGTTTTTTGTTTGTTTAAAAAAGGGCCTAATAATCTAATACTAGCCCACTAAATTAAATAATAATTTATGTCTATTGCCTAAGCCTAACTGTAGCATCAGCGGAAAGGAGTTTTTCAAAATTGAAGCTGATAAAAACATATTTGCGCTCAACATTATTACAAGAAAGATTGAATGACCTTGCAGTTCTATGCATCGAGAAGGATATGTTAGAAAAGATAGATATAGATTCTATTATTGATGATTTTGCATCAAAAAATGCACGAAAACATCGTTTTTGTAATTTTTGTATTTTTATGTATTATTTCTTTTGTAAAATAAATATAATTCAATAAATTTATAATTCAATATTTATATAGAAGAGGGCCTCATTTTATCATTTCGCACAGGGCCTCAAAAAAGCTTGGGCCGGCCCTGTAAATTATGCAACCATAGATTTAATTTATTTAGTTGATATTTTAGACGTGCAAAGAATTTACCTTGGCTGAATGCAAACTATGAATTATTGTTAAATTTCAAATAATTTAGAAATTAAACATAGATTATGTACTTTGTTCACTGCAGCTAAAAATGAAATTATGCACATTATGCATGAATGGGAATTTTTGAATACTTGTTTTAAGTTCAGATGCTTTTTTAAATTCTATGATTAATTACATATTTGACACCTCATGCTATCTCATAGCTTGGCATTCACTCTATATAGCATGTCATTAACTTAATATAGCTTGCCATGCGAGAATATATAATTTTTTTTTAAAGTTTGGATTATAGCTGGTTTCTGAGAGAGCAATATCGGATAAGATTTGTGTTTGTCTGAAAAGTAGAATGGAGAATTTACCACTCAGTTTGACATAAGTTACATGGAAAGGTCATGCGTTAGGAAAACAAAAGAGAGACCACATGATTGAGATTTTAGTTTCTGCGATTGAGAGAAGCTAGAAAACATGGCTTCCAAAAAGCAAAGGCTTTTTGGTGCATACTTTCTTAGGGTGAGATATTAGTCTTGCCATAGAAGCACTTTCCATAAGCAATGAAACTAAACATCCTCAATTCAGGAGGCTTTTCTGAGGTTTGCTTCTTAGTTGAAGAGTGACTCAACTTATATGGTAGTTTCCTATCTGTCAACGAGCATAATTCATGTCACCTTACACATTTAGTTTCCTCATTTAGCACTTTGAAATCAGCTTAGAGATTTGACTTTTGCGGCAAAACCAAGCATAAAACCTCATTATGTTTCTACAATACTTATTATATAGTCAAGGTCTGTAGATGAGCCTATTTGGATGGGGAAAGTACTGGGTCATTCTCTCACCTTATCTTTTCCCAACAATGTAGATTGGGTATACCATTTGAGTAAAATTCTATATTATGTCTCTGGAGCTTTTGGATTTTCATTTTGCTCTCTCTACTGTTTGTTTCAATTGCACAAAAGTCTAAAAATCGTGGCTCCTGAGCATCCTAATTCTAATTCTTAGAACTTGCTGTTGTAAATGCGACATTGGATACATCCGGGTTCTGTGATGCATCACAATTATTCAAAATTTCTCTTTCCAATGTTTTGGTTGTAGCATTTACATAGTCTCCACGTCCATAGTCTGCTATTGCTGTCGGAAGAAACTCATGCAGAGACAATAAATGACTTGTTTACTTATTGTTTTTTATTATTGCTGAAAGTAAAAGTTGAAGCTCTTTATTCATTTATCATTTAGTTAATATGAATATGAAACATAAGGATAAGTTGAACAGAAATGTATCTTCTTCTATGAATAATGGCTTGCTTTTTAGAGTCCATCTATAAAATTAGCATGTTACGTAAAGACTTAGGAAACTGATCATAAGAAGGAAATGGATCATACTTGAAAAAATGAACATGAAATACAAAAGAAAAAAGTTTATTCTTTTTGGGGAACAAATTAGGAAACTGGATCATAATTGCAAAAGCAGTAAAATAAACATGAGATTTGTATCTATATATAAGTAGCATTGATTAATGTTTCCAGAAGAGTGTTGGGCTCATCAGAGAACATTCCTTCATATCTACTACTATGATAGAGCTTAAATTGAAGCTATCAAAAACATTTTTTTATTTGTTTTTCATGCTATATTTGCTTTGGTATCCTTAGGCATTTTTTTCTCCTTCAATCCTCGTTTCATATGGAGCTTGAAACTGAAGCAAACATTTTAAGTTCATCGCATAGCTGCCTGAACTTTTGGTTAGTCATCATTACTTAAATTGATGAGTCGTTTGCAAGAAAAAAATGATGATCAAGCACATCTTTCTGAACCTGTTGAGAGGAAACAATAGCTTTCTTTAGAGAAGGTAGTTAATTTTACAAAATTGTTATTCTAATTTATTTCTTTAAGTAGTCAAAATTTATTTTTATCTATTTTATTACATGTCCGGGTTCTTAATGTTTTTTAAAGGAATAATCAATGAAGATTGCCTACTACTAGGTTTCATACCGAAAAATGATCGTCTGGATTGGATGATATTACAACTTTAATCATGGCAGGTAAATATCAAAATGAAGTTCAAAAAATTGTAAATCTAATCATATATCATCTTACATAGATAAAAGGTTAATTAATAGAATCAATATATATGCAGTTAACTCATCTAACCAGTGTACTAAGCAAATAAAATTCAGAGAATAGCGGCATTCTATACCTATTTCATCAGAGCCTTCAGCACAATACAGATATCAACTCCTTGATCAGACACATCCTCTTTATGGCAATCGATAAGTTAGCCTTCGATCAATGCAAGCTACTAAACCTCCACTGTCATCAGCTCGTCATCAAGGTAACTGATTTCTTTAAGGAGCAGCAATTTACAAATTATGAAATTTACAAAGTTATGTGGCAGAGGATCCGTCTAATTGGGAATTTCAGCATTGCACCATGTTAAGTACCAGGCAGAATTGAGTGCTCATCCTGTTGGTTCAAATGCACTTGATGTTGCATTAGAGGTACTCCTTTCTTTTGATAAAATCTATTCAGTGTTGGAAAATAAATTTTATATTTCACTTGATTATCATGTGATAGCATGAATAACCCTTATTGCCAAGTTATATTACTTTGCCAAGTTATATTACTTTATCTGACATTGAGCTCAAAGTCAGTCTAATCTTTTGAATTACATCTCAGAGAGAATTTTCAAGTTATATAAATCAATAGTTTCAGTTGCAACTACATAGAGCTTTCCTATTGTGGGGGTTGCTGTGGTCTTGGTGCATGTTAATGTTCTGTTGAATGGTTCAAAGATCACCACCTTATGAATGTGAAGTAACATTTTCAAGTTATATAAATCAATAGTTTCAGGTGCAATCATATTCTCTGTCAAGAATTAAATATCAGGAAACGGGACAAATTAGTTAAACATGGTGCATCCACAAATTAAATAGATTGTGAATCAATCATTTGCACGTTCTTTTTTAACAAATGTTGAATGTCTTTGACATGTCTGTTGTACATTACAATATTTAGTATATGTAGAAATGTGATATCCATTACGTATTCATCAGATGCAAAGTATCTAATGATTGGAAATTTAACTTATGCAGATTCTCGCCAATGTACCTGTGCAACGTAGCCTTAATGTACAACTTATATTTGTTCATTTACATAAGTCTTATGATCCAACTCATAGCATATAAAGTTCTGTTATTCAACTATTGCTTGAGAAACTTAGTTGATAATATGTCTTTGACCAGTTCTTTAGTAGCCTTTGTACCATAGTTCATCATGTTGATGTGCTATATTTAGGGATTTGCTGAGTCCAGAAATATTGGCAGTTCAATGCAAGGAGCAAGAGTCGCTATCCTAGCACGCCGTAGTAGATTGCATCCGGGAACTCAATATTTAGCGAGATGGCTGAACGCATGTTCTAGCACAGGTGAGTCAGCATTTCCTCTGAGATCTGAATACCTTGTAAAGGTTGATGTGTTTGCAAGTATTTAACTAGAGGAGGTTAATCTAACTGGACTTAAGTGAGCAGTCTGCATTATATCCACTTCTTAAAGATCTCCTAAAGGATATTTTGGTCACAAACATCGATCCATATGTTCTGACATCTTTTCTGATATCTATTTATGACTCACAAGATCATCAATAGTTATTTGTGTGATAAAAGAATTACCAACACCATTGTTTAAGTATCAGGCTTTAAGATGCAGAATAACTATATTTTGAATGTTTATTGTGTCTATTCTTTTAGATTTATGGGTTGAATCTTGTCCTGGTGTTTACATAAAATTGATTCAATAACTCTCAATATCCCTATAAGATTTAATTGTATCATTGGATTCATTAACTTTGAATAGATGTGTAAAATGGATAGTTCTTTTTATGCTTTACATACATGTATCGCGAGTGGTGGCAGATCATTTCTCTAAATGAGCTATCAAGAAACAAGCATATGGTGATGCCCGCCATGCTCATCACATATGATGGGTGGTCACACATACTTTGCTTTTCACATAGGATGTCTAATCACCCTTAATCTCTTGGTAATTCATTGCACAACATGAGCCGCGAGTTCGTGTCCATCAAACCCCATCAAACCCATGTGCGGAGATAACTCATAGCCATTCTAAAGGGAAATGTGTTTGATGCATATCATCAATATAGGACTTAGAAATAAAAAATTCTGCAAATCATAGAAATACCATGTCAGATGCATGCTTTATATACAACTTCATGATATGAGTATACATGCAACATATGTCTAGATATGTCTACTTTGGTAACCATCTTTTTGCCTCCTTCAGTTGATTGTTGGTGCCAACTAATTTTTTTTCAGTTGATTGTTGGTGCCAACTAATTTTTCCAAGCTGTACTTTGTTTCTCCGTCCTACCTCTAAAAGTCCCTCTAACTATTACGCCATAACTCCAAACTTGTGGTGAGGATTGAGGGTTCTATTTTAATATTCTAACATATGACGGCGCAGGTAGAGCGCCCTTTTTATGAGCTGAAAGGTGGACTAATGTAGCATTGTCAATTTTTAGTAAATCACTCTATTCATGTTATTTATTTCCACCAGCCCAGTAAGTTGAATACCACATATTTCTTCACGTCAACACTTTCTACCTTGTTTCAGTGTGCTACTTACTTTCTCACTCATTTCACTTAGTTGCACCACTCCGTTAGTATAATTATTTGCTATCTATAATAGTTGTTCAGCGTCTCTATCAGAACCAGTCCATAAATTCTTTTTATACGTGACAAAATTTTTTACTTCACATTTTTAACATGAAATGAAGTAGAGTGCGAGCAACTTGTGTGGGTTCCTCGGAGAGATGGTCAAAGTGTCTAATTTAATTCATATGTCTAGCGACGAGGTACCATACCAATATGGTGGGAGGCAGAGTGTATGAAGGGGTGACACTTTTTTGGCCATGATTTTGATCATGTTACCTTTTCACATCCAAACCTCAAGAGCCTGTACCTTGAACTCTGTGGTGGTTTTGGAAATTTGATGATTAACGTGCAGATGCCGGGCCTTTCAAAATTCAGATTCAAAGGAATAGGATTCGTTGATCAAGCAGGAACACTTGAGCTCCCTTCAATTAGTACAACGGTATTGGAAGTAGGATGTCGGATGGAGGCACTGCAAATTATGGCTCAAACATGACCCGGATTTTGGCATCAGTTTGCCATAACAGAAAGCTATCACTAAGTAAGTGGTGTATTTAGGTGTGTCCCCAACCCCCCCCCCCCCTCTTTTGACTGGTGAACAATCTTTTATCTCATGATAAACTTCATCTGGACAGTTCTAGGCAACAGATTCATAACAGCATAGCGATTTTGGTTTTTCATCCCAATACTTGATTTAATTGTCTCAACATGCCCTGATATGTTGAGGTCGATTATAATCTTAAATGGCAAATGCATAATAACTTAAACTTGTGCTTAACCTAACTTTCTCTTCCTGCAACGTAGCTGATTATGAAATCATATATGAGTTAAACAAAATGAAAGTGAAACCCATGTCTCAGAATCCTGGCTTCATATTTTATTCTTGTTAAATTTGAATCCATATTTTTAACGTTGCATTCTTTTTCTTTCACAAAGTAATTGTCCGTGATACTACACAACTTGAAGCTTGTCTCTTCTGATAACTTGAAATCTTTGGATCTGGAAATGTGCCCAAACGGAGGGCACAGCTATATAGTTACACGACTTCTTAGGTGCTATCCACAGTTAAAGACCCTCAAAATCTCGTTTATCAACTATAATTGGGTTAGAACATACTATTCAATTGGCATTTATCATACATCAGTGATTTTATAAGTAAGCTTATTCCCTTCACCTATGTGCAGGGTTACTCTAATGGCATTTTTGATGACGAAAGGGAAAACTATCCCCAACCTCTTGGGAAGCACAGATGCAATACTTCCCAGCTCAAGACAAACAGGTCAAATTACGTGAGATTTTGATTCTGATGTAGATAACCAAGAAGCTCCTTCAAAGTATAGTATGCTATCCACATGTCAAGACGCATGTACTGCCTCTTTATGCGGTTACTTTCAAAATAAATCTTAATTCAAGAGGTTCATATATCTAATCTTTACTATTATCCTAATGAATTAGTTAGATAGCTTATGATGGTCTTTAATGCTTTTATCCTTTTATTTTAAACAGGGTTGAAGATACAATTAGATGCCAAAGGGCCAGCTTCGAATGGATAATAAAGTACTCCAAATTCTTGATCATCAGGATACCAAACATCTCCTTATTTCCGTATGTGTTTTCCTTTTTGTGTAGTTACGATAATATGGTTTAATAAAGTACTTCAATTTCCATTATGCAACTGCCAATCATCCTAATTATTGCTGTCAATTATTTTCCAACACAATATTTGAAAAAATAGCATCATTGAATTTTAAGCAAATAGTGTGATTCTTCATTTGCTAACTCAGATTTATTCACCTCAATTTTCAAAGCAAATAATGCAATAAAGAATCATTCAATTTCTTCCGTTGTATCTGATCTTAGCAAATGTTCACCTGATACATAAGGCAAAAGGAACAATTACTGATTATAATATCATGGTAATTTTCAATATTGTTTTGACAGCTATACTTTCAAGAACTTTACACCATTGAAGACAGTAAGGCCACAATGAGGCCAGCACGAAAGGAATTGCCAGTTCAAAACCAATAGAGGTGTCAAAGGAAAAGAATTGATCTTATGACATCTTCATTTTCGGCTTGATGAATTGAAAATGTGCTGTATACAACTCTCTCAACTGCGGGAACTACAACAAGTTTGAAGGAACAAACTGATTGGCTATCTAAAATGGTAGACATTTGTATATTCAAATATGATTAGCTATCTGGAACAATGGATGTTTTTATATTCAAATACTAATTGTGTATTATTTAAAAGAACGAAATGGTTACAAGATTGGCGAAATACAACAAAATAGCTAATTAAGCACAATTATCGATTGATACATTTCTCTTTTTTATGGGTTGTAGCCAAAAATTCTGTTTATAAGTGAACATACTTCAAAGATTTCAATTCTGCTATACATATGTGCAAAGCAAGCTTGTACAATTTAATTGTTCATACCTTGTGAATTTTAAGCTTATGTTCATATCTTAGTTATATTGTTTACATTTAATAAATTTATGCAAAATCTTTCTACAAATAATATTATATTCTAAATAAAAAATAAAATTTTTACCACGTGTATTGCACGTGCATTAAGACTAGTCCTTTTAAATCCAAATAAAAAAAATGATAAAAATTTACATTTAGAAATCCATTACCTACAAAACATCCAAACATCAAAATTACAACAATCTTGCATGCAATTTCTGCTGCAATTTATTTTTGCAGCGAACCTAACTGCCCCTAAACAAAACTACTATTAACCGTAGTCTCTCCCTGGGCTTAAAAACGGTACCCACCGTGAAGTCTCTCCCTGCTAAAAATCTCCGGCGCTCGTTTCCCGTCACATCGCGCATCGTCATCATCAGAGCGCGCGAACCAAATTCTCAGGCGAGCAGAGGCCGCCGGCCGAAACCGTAGGGCTCGGGCTGCTCCTTGGCCTCGTGTGAAGGATCGAGAAAAAGAGAAGATGAAGGGGCTCTTCAAGTCCAAGCCTCGGACGCCGGCGGAGATCGTGAGGCAGACGAGGGATCTGCTGATACACTTCGATCTCCCGCCGGCGGCGGCCTCGTCGGCGTCGAGTTCGAGGGAGAGCAAGCGAGAAGAGAAGGTTCGTTCGCTGTTGGTTTGAATTTGTTTGGATTTCGGTGCTTTTGATTGGTTGATGGGCGAAGATTAGGTTTTGATCGGGAATTTGAAATTTAGGTTTTGGGAATGTGAGTTGAGTGGCGGAAGTATTTTGTATTTTCTAAATGTGGCTTTTTTTTGGATATATCCTTCTCAAAGTGGTTACCTTGATCCGTCTAAACAAGTGATGCATTATTCAAATTTTAGCTTCTAGGTTCTAAAGCTGGGAAATTTGATTGCAAAATGAAATTGGGAATGCGAGCTGAGGGATGGTAGAAGGACTTTCTTTCGGTATTAATAGTCCCCTACATGAGATTTTTAGCATGTTTACTCTTTATAGTTGCTATCTCGATTTGCCCTTTTGACATTATACCTTTGAACATTGTGTTATCTTAGTTTTAGCTTTTAACTGTGAATTCAATGAATTGCAAGATTATGTCATGAAATTAACTGTTTTGCTTTGATGTGGGACTATTTTGTTTATCGGCATTCTTATACGTGATGATAGTTAGGGCTTGCTTGATGGTTTTAAATTGAGATTTTAGTTCTTTTTTGTGGGCTTTCTGTAGTTACTGTTCTTAATTCTTGTGTAAATTGCGGGAAGGTCAGTTGATCTGAGTTTTTTTTAAAAATATTTTTACGGATAAGGATGAGAAATAGGAAAATGTTCATTTTCCTGCACTGTTCTGATTATCTTTCACTGTGGTAATCTGCATCTGGATGTCGCTTGATATGCTAAGCACCTTACTAGCATGACTAAAACTTTAGCTTGTCAATATCAAGCAGTCCAAGTTTTATTCTTTACATCAATAGTCTAAGCCTGTGGAAATTTCTGTTGGTCTGATCTTTCCACAGATCTTTCCACCATATGATATGTGAATCTATTGCATCAGAAACAAAATGATTTGTTTTTGTTACTTTCTTTTGAGGTAGCCGTTTGTTTGCATGATTCCTTCATTTTCTATTTTGTATAAATACAGCCATATTGTGTCTATGTTGCCTTATAAAGATGCAGTGTGGCCCAAGTTGTTATCCATGTCACCATTTATGATCCACACATCCTAAGACCAATGCACATCATTGATTACGTTGTTGAAGAACAAATAATCCTTAACATTATGAGATCCTCACTTACAAGCGCTCTGTCATAGTTTTTGACGTGCTCATCTAAGCATGTCCGGAGATGAACAGAGATAGAAAATAGCATTATGAGGTCCTCATAGGGGTGTCCATTCGGGCCCAAGGCGGTGTCCGGCTTGGACCCGGTCGGGCCCAGGACAGGACCGGGCCCGGTTATATATATATATAATCTATATTTTTCATATATATTTTATATATTTTTATATGTAATTATATTATGATATGGTTAATCATATAAATATATAATGTAGTTATTAGTATATTTATATGTGTACATTATAGAATTACAGTTATATAAGTATATATAAGTGCATAAGTATAATTATATATAAGTATATTGCATCTAGTATATATAAAAGAGTAAATTGTATAACTGTACTTAAATAAACATAATGTAAGTATGTAAATACATATATGATATATATTTATGTGATTCTCTCTCTCTCTCTCAAGTTATAACTTATAAGTATATACAATATATTTACATATAATATATGTATATATAATATATAGCT
>BQKN01063735.1:0-18397 GCA_022839385.1 Asparagus kiusianus | reverse complement strand
ATCTTTCATGCATTTATGACTAGACTCCAGCTCGTAGCTCAGTCTTTAGACACCCTTTTATCTGTTTTCACCCCTTTAGGTGAGGTATTGCTTCTGGAGAGTGTTTGTAGGAGGTGTACCATCAGTTTAGACGAGTCGGAGTTCATAGTTGATTTGATAGTATTGCATATGTCTGAGTTCGATGTCATCCTTGGTATGGATTGGTTGTCTTCCTACCATATTAGTATGGACTGCTTTGCGAAGACAGTCAAGTTGCGAGCGTCCGATGGGTCCGAGATGATTATAGCCACCTCTCAGGACAACCGATTTGCGGAGTCGTTTCTGGCATACATCGAGGAGGTGATGCGACGAGATCAGGGTGCTGAGTTATTAGAGACTAGAGTTGTCTCAGAGTATCAGGATGTCTTTCAGGACATACCTGGATTACCTCCGGTGAGAGAGGTAGAGCTCTGTATTGAGTTGCAGCCAGGTACAGCCCCGATATCCCGCGCACCCTATCGCATGGCACCAGCTGAGATGAGGGAGCTTCAGACCCAGTTGGACGAGTTGTTAGCTCAGGGTTTTATCCGTCGGAGTCATTCTCCGTGGGGCGCGCCGGTCCTCGTCGTGAAGAAGAAGGACGGTAGTATGAGATTATGCATAGATTATAGAGAGTTGAACAAGGTCACTATCCGGAATAGATACCCACTACCTAGGATTGATGACTTGTTTGACCAGTTACAGGGAGCGTAGTATTTCTCGAAGATTGATCTTCGTGCTGGCTATCATCAGTTGCGGGTTCGAGAGATGGATATTCCCAAGACCGCCTTTCTTACAAGATATGGATCTTTTGAGTTCTTGGTCATGCTATTTGGGTTGACTAATGCACCCGCGGTATTCATGGACTTGATAAACCGGGTTTTCCATCCCTTCTTAGATCAGTTTGTGATTGTTTTCATCGATGATATTCTCATTTACTCGAGATCGGAGGCAGATCACGAGGAGCCTCTACGGATAGCGTTGAGGACTCTACAGGAGCATCAGCTATATGCCAAGTTCAGCAAGTACGAATTTTGGCTTTCAGAAGTCAGATTTCTTGGCCATGTCATTAGTAGAGAGGGCATAGCAGTGGACTCGGATATGGTCACAACAGTTCTTGATTGGGAGCCACCGAAGACGGTGACAGAGATTCACAGCTTTTTGGGTTTAGCTGGATATTACAGGAAGTTCATTCAGGACTTCTCGAAGATTGCGACACTGATTACACACCTTACGAAGAAGGGTGTACAGTTCATATGGAGCATGGAGTGCCAGAAGGTCTTTGATATTTTGAAGGCTAAGTTGACTACAGCGCCAGTTTTGACTATTCCGAGCAACGACAGGACATTCGTTGTATATACAGATGCATCGTTGGTAGGCTTAGGAGGCGTATTGATGCAGACTCAGATGGTAGTAGCTTATATCTCATGGTAGTTGAGGGTGCATGAGCAGAACTATCCCACACATGATATGGAGTTAGCAGCAGTAGTATTTGCACTGAAGTCATGCAGACACTACTTATATGGAGTGCAATTTTAGTTGTTCACAGACCATCAGAGTCTGAAGTACCTCTTTTCTCAGAAGGAACTCAATCAGAGACAGAGGAGGTGGGTTGAGTTTATCAAGGGCTACGAGTTCGCGATCCAGTATCATCCGGGGAAGGCGAACGTCGTAGCAGATGTTTTAAGCAGGAAGCGTCGTCATCGGGTTTCAGCTTTGAGGTGTTTATTATATCAGGATCTTATCACTCTTAGCCAGTTTGATTTTAGACCCGAGATTAGAGGAACCAGTGCATTTTTGGGAGCTGTATCTGTGCAGCCATCTTGGAGTAACAGAGTTGTCAGAGCCCAGTTGGGAGACTCTTGGATTCAAATCCGAAAGGAGGAGATTTCCAAGTAGCCTAAGACTGATTGGATCATTGGAGCAGATGGAGGTCTCCGGATGAAGGGCATACTAGTCATGCTAGCCAGTGCCGAGATGAAGAGAGAGTTACTTGATGAAGCTCATCGTACTCGGTACACAGTACATCCAGGGACTACTAAGATGTACAAGGACCTGAAGAGACACTTTTGGTGGAGTGGTATGCGAAGGGAGATTTCAGAGTATGTAGCTAAGTGTTTTACCTGTCAGCAGGTGAAGGCAGGGCATCAGAGACCGACAGGAACACTTCAGCCCTTAACCCATTCCAGAGTGGAAGTGAGCGGACATTTCTATAGACTTTATTGTAGGGTTGCCGAAGTCGAAGAAGGGAAATGATTCAGTTTGGGTGATTGTGGACCGGCTGACGAAGTCAGCACATTTCATTCCAGTGAGGACTACCTATACCGCCGAGGCATATGCGAGGATATTTTTCCGAGAGATAGTTCGACTTCATGGAGTTCCAGACACGATTGTATCGAATCGAGGTTTGATGTTTGTTTGTGGAAATTTTGAAGTAAAAAGAAATGAAAAAAAATTGATTTGTATTCCTTTCAATCTCAATTACAATTTGATTCCCGAGTACAAAAGAGAGGAGAATGATCTGGATTCTCCCCTTTGTTTAAAACTGGGTTCTTCACGGTGGCGATGAAGTGCCTCCCTCGAATGCTCATGTTGAGTTTGCTCTCTGTTGACGATCCGCACGTCTTGATTCACTGGAACGATATCTCCTCCTCACGATTTGACGTTGTGGAGAACTTGCGTGGTAAGTTTGAAACTCTTGATGAGTTAATAACTCTGAATGAGTTTAAAACTCTATGAAAGAGTTGATTTAACCGAAAATCGGTTTGACAAGCCAAGGCCTAAGGCTTCAAGAAACTTTATCGCTACAGGAAGCTCCTCGTTGCTGGAGTTGAAGATGATCTCCGTTGGAGAATGATGCCGATCCCCTCAGCCCTTTCTGCTCCAAGAAATTCCCCCTTTGCTGCCAAGTCTTAGATCCGAAAAATGCCAGCCTCAGGATCAATAAGCTAGATCCGAACTAAACTGATTTCTTAGTTATTTATAGGGTATTAAGGGGTATAACCGCCCCCTTAATTCGCTCCTAAGTGGGGATAATGAGATGTAACCGCCCCTTAAATCACTCCTGAGTGGAGTTATGATCCCCTCATATCGTGGGAAACGGTTTTGAAACCGTTCAGCTCGTGTTTGAACGAGTCAAACACAAAACCCACGTTCTGGCATGAATTCTGCATTCAAACGTAGTATCCGGAAACTTGGACGTAGTGTCTGAAAGCTCGGACACATCGGCTGGAAGCTGTGTTGGCAGTTTGTTGAAAGCTGCGTTTGGCAGCGGATGAAAACTACGTTGGTAACTTTTGTAGGTTGCGTTTGCGGCCGAACATGAGCTGCGTTGGCAGCCGGATCTGAGCTGTGTTTGTAGCTTTTGGCGCTATGTTTACAGCCGAACATGAGCTGCGTTGGTAGTCGGATCTGAGCTGCGTTTGCAGCTTTTGGCGCTGTGTTTGCGGCCGAACATGAGCTGCGTTGGCAGTCGGATCTGAGCTGTGTTTGTAGCTTTTGGAGCTGTGTTTGCGCTGCGTTAGTGGCCGAGCTTGAGTTGTGTTGGCAGCTAGATCTGAGCTGCGTTTGCAGCTTTTGGAGCTACGTTTGCGGTGTTTGAAGCCGAACTTGAGCTATGTTTGCACTGCGTTTGTTCTGCGTCAGTGGCCGAGCTTGAGTTGCGTCAACGGCTAAAAAGCTACGTCTTGATGCTGGTACGTGGGGAGACTTTCGCGTCTTGGTTTGAAGAGATCGTCGATTTGTAGTCTCTTTCTGTCAGAACGTTACAAAGATCGTCGTTTTGTAATCTTTGCTTTAGCTCTTTGATATGTGAGAGTCGTCAGATTATAACTCCCGATGTTGATTGTGGAGGCTTCTGGAAGTCGTCAGAGTGTAACTTCTATCATTGGTGCTTTGATGGGGATCAGCTATCTATTGTGATTTTTAGAAAGCCTACAGAACCCCCTCCAAAGTTTTCAAAAGTTCGTGGTTGACTGGGACGAATTTTCGGAATACTTTGGATTTTAACTCTGATCTTGGAGCTGTTGATTCCTTGTGGTAAATGATTTGTTCTCTACACTTGCTTCAAAGGCATCTTGGTTGAAGGGATTTGCCACGTAGGACCTGTGTGAAGGTATGCGCCATAATCCTACTTCTGGAATGTGGGGGTGGACCCTGCATTTTGAACTTGAGATGCGAGTCTCACCCTTGCATGTTGAATTTGGAACACGGGTGTGACCTCGGCGTTCGGTTTTTACATCGCGGGACTGACCTCAACGTTTTGACTTAAGACATGGAAGTGGCTTCCGTGTATTTTTGACTAAATCTTTGAGACTTATCTTTGGCTCATCTGTTTTAAGTCTCGGCTCACATCTATTAAGCCGATGGGCCTGCAAACGTGCATAGGATTTTTGGCAAACCCTCAGCCATCAACGGATTTGATAAGCCTTTATCGACTACCGTTTGAGTCGGGCTAGCATGTGAATTGTCTAAGTTCGTTCTACATGTAACATTGTGCTATGAGAATGAACCCTCTTAGACTTGATGCTATGATTTTAAATACATAGACTTTGTCATTTTTGCGGGAACGAACCACTCGGCAACGCGAGTTAGGCGTAGACTTATCTCTATTTAGGGATCAAGATAAAGTCCCCCATACGTGTGAGGCATGGATCTCGGTGTTATTAATAACAACCGACCATGATGTTGAATATGTAGGCTTTGTCGCTGTTTCTTCCTATGTTATGTTTTCACTTGAAACACTAAAAGAAAGTTGGAAGTGCCAGAGGTGTAGTATTAACTTGACATGAATTTTCACACCACCCAACTTAAAACTCTCTTTATTATCATTTAAGATAATTTTAGAAAATTTTAATCTGCTGAGGATGGGTATATGAACACTTGTTATTCTTATGTAGAAGAATTAACTGGTTCAAAAGGGTTGGAACTGTTAGAGGTATCTTATTAACATAACAGAAATTTGGGAATCTATTGCCCTATTAAAAAGAGTCAATAGATTAATTTTGTCAGAGGTATGATTTTAACATGACATGCGAGAAATTACGATCAGGGCAATTTTGAGGACTTATCGCTCTATTGGTGAGAATCGATAAGTTGATTTTTGTCAGAGATGTGACGTGACAGGCAGAATATTGTGATCGGGGCAATTTTGAGGAGTTATCGCTCTATTGAGGAGAGTCAATAAGTGGATTTTTGTCAGAGGTGTGATATTAACGTGACAGGAAGAAATTACGATCGGAGCAATTTTGAAGACTTATCGCTCTATTGAAGAGAGTCAATAAGTTGATTTTTGTCAGAGGTGTGATATTAACATGATATGAAGAAATTACGATTGGAGCAATTTTGAAGACTTATCGCTCTATTGAAGAGAGTCAATAAGTTAATTTTTGTCAGAGGTGTGATATTAACGTGTCAGGAAGAAATTGCGATCGGAGTAATTTTGAAGACTTATCGCTCTATTGAAGAGAGTCAATAAGTTGATTTTTGTCAGAGGTGTGATATTAACGTGATAGGAAGAAATTGCGACCGGAGCAATTTTAAAGTATTGAAGAGAGTCAATAAGTTGATTTTTGTCAGAGGTGTGATATTAACGTGACAGGAAGAAATTGCGATCGGAGCAATTTTGAAGACTTATCGCTCTATTAAAGAGAGTCAATAAGTTGATTTTGTCAGAGGTGTAATATTAACGTGACATCTGTGGGGAAGAAATTTTAGCGTCTCATTTGGGAGGATTGATAAATGTTTTATCATCGAAGCGATGAATTATATTACTTGTAATTTGAATAAGATTTGGGGAATTTTATTATTCTATTAAGGAGAGCCAATAAATTGGATGTTTACTACTCCGTTGGGGAGAGTTAGTAAATTGATCATGATTTGAATGATTTTGGAGACTTATCGTTCCATTGATGAGCATCGATAAGTGGATTCTGACAGAGAAATTATAGCCGTATAGGTATTGATGCCAGCTAAATTCAAACTTTGTGAGGATGATGATCGTCTAGGGTGTAATATTAACCTGACGAGAATTTAGATCCTGTTGAGGAAATACAACAGTTTAACAATGTTCTGTTAAAAGAATTCACGAACTTAGAGAATAAGTGTCACGTTTAAAAATACAAAGGTGAATCCTTTGTTTAGGATTGGCAACGCAAAAGGTAACCTTTGCGTTTGAGGTTCGAAACGCAGAGTTAAGAACCATCATAACGCAGGTCTAGGCCTGGCGTTTGAAGAATTTGAACGTAGAGGTGAACTCTGCGTTAAAGTCCAACCGACTTTATCTATTAACGCGAAAGATCGCGTTTCAGTGATGGTTAGGATTCTCTCCTAGAATCCCACACCGATTTAACAGCTTGGCGGCTGTTATAAATAGACCTATATGGTCACATCAAGAGTCATTTGACTCTTTCTACTTTTAGCTTGATTCCAAGAACGAGAATCCTCGTTTAAATTTTAATCGATTCTCCGATGAACTCTGTCTTCTCCGATCACCTACACGCATGGCGCCCAGGAGGATGAGTTCGGGTTCCAAGAAGATCACCAAAGCGGTTTTGGAGACATCGCCGGTTGAGAACACCGATGATGTTGCTACTCTCACGAGCGCTTCGACATTACCGTCGCTATCGTACGGGCCTCGCTGCTGTGGTAAGTGGTGGCCATGGCAACTTGTTTCGACAAGTTTTCTGAAAAACCCTAGATGGGTTCTTGTTAACGAGGAAGATGACTCGTTTCTTTGTAATTGGAACGTACAGTTGGAATTTTGCGTTAATCATGAATTCTGATCGTGAGTTTGGACTCTGCGTTAAAAACGTGGATCTTGAATAACGTAAATTTTGAAGTCTGCGTTTAAGACCAACAACGCAGATCTTGAAGTCTACGTTTAAAACCAACAACGCAGATTTTTAAGTTTGCGTTTAAGATCAACAACACAGATTTTTAAGTTTGTGTTTAAAATCAACAACGCAGATTTTTAAGTCTGCGTTTAAGATAAAGAACGCAGGTTTTGAAGTCTGCGTTTAGGATAAATAACACAGATCTTGAGGTCTGCGTTTAAGATGAGTAATACAGATCTTCAGGTCTGTGTTTAAGATGAATAACGTAGATCTTGAAGTCTGTGTTCAAGATCAAAAATACAGATTTGGGAGCCTGGGTTCAGGATTAGAAACACAACTTTTAAAGTCTGCGTCTAGTCTAGTTCCTTCCATTGGCAGTTCCCTTTAGTTACTAACTTCTGTTTCTTGTTTTGTAGTGCTTTTTCCCAATATGCCACTTCTGCCAGAGCAGCATTTTAGTTATACTGATGATCTAGAAGTAGGGAGAACTTTTGGTCTTCACAGAGAGATTCCCCTATGCACTTTCCCTAGCTTGGAACGGGCACATTTAATTAGGTTTGCTGGGTGTTCCACCCTTAGGGCTTTGATCACTGATCTGGTTCTAGAAACCCCTGCGGGTCTGGATCAATTTGTCAAACCATCGTTTTTGTTCGGAGACCATATATCTACTGATGGCCAAGTTGGGTATGTAGAAGATTCCCGGATGCTGCGAAGAATCGACGACCGTTTATTCTTTCTTCCGAGCATGAAGAGAATGTACCCGCTTTCATACTTTCTGAGTATCGGTGGTCGCAGAGGTTTGGCCTTCGATCTTGTCAAGGAGAAGGAGAACATCTCATTTGGATCTAGTCGATCATCCCGGGTACACATTGGTGGGCAACTCAAGGGTCTGAGGCCTGGAAGATTTGAGAAAAAGGACCTTGCTCAGGAGGCACCTCTTCCGGCGAACATCTTCATACGCCAATTCATTACTGCTCGAGGGGAATTTCCTGCACAAGCTTTTCGTTCTCCTGGTTGGTTGTTCTCTGGAGAGGATGGCTGGTAGACCCGGATGGTGGATTTTGTTCTTGAGGAACTCAAGGAGCCCCTCGCTCAGTCTGGCCTTACAATACCAGTACAGGCTACAAGGCGCGGAATCGCTCAGAATTATTCCTTTCTCTTTGCTATACTGGAGCGGTATAATCCGGATAGCTGTACCTTTTTCATGCCCATCAGAGAGTTTGGATTTGCTCTCCACGAGATGCATGCAATATCAGGACTATCCTTTGGGTGAATGCCTATGAAGAATTTGTTCCAACAACTGAAGAACTTTCCATCCTGAGGACCGCTCATCCAGAGATATACAACACTTTTTAGGAGTTGATACGTCATTTCCACATCTACGCTCAGGTCGCTAGGATGCGTGGGGGTGGTCTCATGCATACTACCTGGGCAGATTATTTATTTCAAAACTTGGGTCAGAAAGACTTGATGGTGACCCGTCTTGCTGTAAGTTCTGCTAAGAGCATTAAAGCTCGCATCAAGGTCCATAATGCTATTTATAGGAACAAGTGTTTAGAAGATGGATTTGAAGCTAATAGTGAATTTGAAAGTTTTCATCATCAAGCTACAATTGCCATCTCTGACATGACCCTCCTCGCTGGTTTCCTGATGCTATGGTTGAAGCGGTGCGTCGTGCCGTCGAAACCGGCTGAATCGATCTTGGTTGAGGTAGTCTACCCAGCTGTTCTCCTGGCTCATGGAAGACCTCTAAGTCTTCTCTCTGCAATGACAGGTTGTCTGCAGAGAGGCTTGCGGGATTTGATTTCTGAACTCCTCGACGTCAAGGAGATGAATGTTGCTGGGAGGAAAGTTTGGAAGACTCCACAACCCCGTGTACCAATGCCCTATACTTATTTAGTGGCTTGGTTTGTGCTGCATTGTCCCTCTTTGATGACGAGGATCATACATGATAATGACACCTCTGTTCCTTTCGTGCAGAGGCTTGAGTCAGCCACATGGACGACCGTGTACATAGTCCGAGCTAGACGACTCTTGTCTTTGGAAGATAATTATGATCTTTTTTGTTGCCGCCCTTGTTTCGATGGGGCTGAAGAAGAAGGCCCGAAGTTTGGCGACATAAACTTCGACGGGTCCTCGCTTTTAAACACATGGACTTTTCAATGGCTTCTTGCTATCAGAGTGGGCTACCTGGTCTTCCGACTAGGTGAGAGATGCATAATTAAGCCATACGTTACTTCGCGTTTTGCCCGACAATTTGGGTATGACCAGCTTTATGTTGGTAACCCAAACCCGTAATTAGCTCACATCGGGAATCTATGCGAAGGGGCTCGTGCTTGGTATTTCTTTTCTACCCGGAGGACTCATGCGTAGTTTACTCTGCCCAGTTTGCCGCCTAGTTGTTCCATCGTAGCGGACTTCCGCGATTGGTTTGAAAAAGCTTCTCAAATCCCCGAATATGATATATATACTTCATGCATAAATGAAATCCGGGAACTTTATAAATTGAGAAGTGGTTCAGCCAGGACTCGATTACCAGGGATAGAGGATTATCTGTCCTGTGAATGAGAGGCGGTCGGAATCGAGGAAGTCCCGAAGGAGTTATCCGCTACTGAGTCTTCTGAAGAAGAGGATACTAAAGAAGTTCTCGAGAGAGCACCTTCTCCTGAGCCTCGCTCCTTAAGGTCATCAGGGAAGAGGGCCCTTACTGCAGAGGAGGAAGGCGAATATGAGAAGAGAATTCGCAAGCGGAAGACTGTCATAGCTAAGAATTCTCATAAAGCCAAGTTGATGGGGTATGCCATAAAGTCGGCGCGTGCTGCATCTCCTGAGAACAAAGGGGATACTATACTTCAAGCTGCTCCTCCCAGTCCTGAAATGACGACAGGTGGGCGGGGGTCGTCCACCCCAGGCTTAGTGTCAGATATGTCCAAAAATTTATCATCTGAAGCTGTCCATCGCCCCACTCGCACTGATTATGCGAATTGCTTTATTTATCCGACTGCTCCACTCCCAAGCTCGGAAACTTTGAGGAAGCTTATCGAGCAATTAGAGCATTGGATGCAAATGACTATCGACATCGTTAGTCTTGGGGACGTGAGCTTCAAAGTTTTTGAACCTCATCTGCTGGAATGCCTAACTAAGATTAGGCATCAGGGTAATATAATGTGGACCGAGAACTGTCATGAAGGCATCATTATTTTGGAATATGAGCTCGAGTTTCTTTCCATACTGCGACGTGACGATATAGGGCCAGAAGTGGATCAGGCCCTTTCTCAGGCTAAAGCTTTGAAAGCATAGCAGTAAGAGGCTCTTCAAAAGAGTTTGTCTGAGACAGAATCTCGTATTGTCAGCCTGCATGGGGAACATCTCCAAGTACAAGTGAACCTAGGCAGTTTTACTATGGGTATCCGGGATACTACAGCAGAACTTACCTGTGCTGGTGTTGAGCTATCTTAGATAAATGCTCAGTTAGCTGACGATATGGAAGTTATAAAAGGGTTAGCTGCTTACTGTGACAGGCTTTTCAAAGGCTATTGCGATGAAATTGTTGCTGCTGACAAGATTAGGCGAGAGATTGTAGAAGTAGCGCCAAATGAAGAGGAGCTCAAGAGCAAGATAACAGAAGAAGTCAAAAAGGCTCGTGAGGAGAAAATATTGGCTTTAAAATCTAAGCTCAAGTCCTTTAGGTTGATGGGCCCCGATGCTTAGGGTTTGGATTGCTTTTTAGCTAGGGAATAATTTTGTATCGTTTTCATTTTAATTATCATCACTTTGTATTCACAGTAACAATATTGAATGAAAACGATATCATTTCGCCTCTCATCATTTCTTTTGTTGGATTCCAATTCAGGACAATGAAAAGTAATGCAAATGCTGCAATTGAGAGTGAACTTAGCATGAAATTGAAATTCTCTTTATTATTGCTTAGAATACATCCAGAAAATTTCAATCGTCAGAGGTGTAATGTTAACATAACGACATACAAGACAAGAAAATTAAGATTTATTCCCGAA
Organism: Asparagus kiusianus; assembly: GCA_022839385.1. Taxonomy (NCBI): domain Eukaryota; kingdom Viridiplantae; phylum Streptophyta; class Magnoliopsida; order Asparagales; family Asparagaceae; genus Asparagus; species Asparagus kiusianus. The sequence continues at coordinate 7,530 of BQKN01063735.1, read as the reverse complement.
ATACACTATGAATTGGCAACCCCCAGCCTGACTTGGCTGGGGTCTAAGGAGCTGTAGGATTCATGGAAAATATCTTTTAAGGAATTTCCCGTTAATTAGCATCATGATCCTGTCTCCTTTTTGATCAATGAGGCGATAAGCTCCATTCGAATAGACTGATTCTATTACGAAGGGCCCTTCCCATTTAGGATTGAACTTCCCTTTGGTTTTGTGTGTCATCACCATGGGTCGTCTGTTGACCAAACTAAATCACCTTTCTGAAAAATCCATTCTTTAACCTTTTTGTTGTAGGCTTTGGAAATCCGAGTTTGATACAACTGAATCTGTTGTTGAGCTTAAAGTCGTTTGTCATCTAATGCTTCAAGTTCTTGCAGACGTCGTTGATGTTTCTCTTCCTCTATCAGTCTGATTGTAATAGCGACTCTCAGATAAGGGATTTGAATCTCAAGTGGTAGTACAGCTTCGCAACCGTATACCAAAGAGAATGGCGTAGCTCTCATAGGGGTCCTCACAGTTGTGCGGTAGGCCCACAAGCATTCATCGAGTCTTTCGTCCCAGTCACGTCGGCTCTTGGAAACCAACTTTTTAAGGAGTTTCACGATGGTCTTGTTAAAGGCTTCTGCAAGACCATTTGCCGGCAGATAATATGCCATAAAGGCAATGCTTTGGATCCTGAATTTATCACAAAATCTTTGAAACCCAAAATTGACGAATTGTGTCCCGTTGTCGTGAACTGTCCATCTCAGAACTCCAAAACGATAAATGACGTGATGTTTGATGAATTTAATCACACTTGAAGTCTTGACTTCTTTCAACGGGACTGCCTCTGTCCATTTGGAGAAGTAACCGGTGACAACTAAAATAAACCGGTGTCCTTTGCAAGTCGGAGGAGAGATTGGTCCTACGATATCCATACCCCACATTTCAAATGGCCAAGATGTGGAAGTGGGGTGTAAGTTACCTGGCACTTGGTGGATAAAGTCCCCATGAATCTGACACGCGTGACAACATTTAGTGTAATCAACTGCGTCTGAGAACATCTTTGGCCAGTAATAGCCAATTCGTCGGAGGCGGTCCCCCAATTTAACCCCAGGTTGATGAGCTCCGCACATTCCGTCATGAGCTTCCTTGAGGGCGTCTTTTGCTTCCCTTTGAGAGAGGCATCGAAGCAAAACTCCATCATGTAATTTACGATACATGATTTAAGAAACTGCATCGTAATAGAATCTGAGGGCCTTTCGTTTGATAACGGCCGCTTCCTTAGGGTCTTCGGGTAGAATTCCGTACAGGACGTAGTCGATATATGAGAATCTCCAATCCCTAGATTCGAATTCCATGGAGGTTGTACAGACTTCTCCTATTGTTGTCTTGTCTGGGTTTTCCTCTATAGGAATCTTGTAACAGTATAACTCGCGTCCTGTGACTGGAATCATTATTTCAGCCCCTGGTAGCAATGCTAGTGAAGTTGCCAAAGAGGCTAAAGTGTCCGCATAAGCGTTCTGAGCCCGTGGAATGTATTCAATAAAGAAACCTTCGAGCTTTTTAGCCTGTTTTAGCACTACGAAGTAGTACGAGATTATGTCCTCATGACGCACCTCGTATTCCCCTCGGACTTGATTTACGATGAGCTGAGAGTCACCGTAAGCCTCAAGATGCCGAATATTGAGTTTGTCAGCAAATCGCATTCCTAATAGCAGTGCATTATACTTGGCTATATTGTTGGTACAAGGTTCGATCAGTGAAAACCCTCTTGGGATCACATGGCCGTTCGGGGAAACGAGCACGACCCCCACTCCTGCGGTAATTGCTCTATGAGGATTTGCTCTTGATGCACCGTAGAAGAATAATTTCCACACTTGCGTAGCTTCTTGAGTAATGCAAGCTTCAGCGACTTCATCGGGCAATTCTTCATACAGCTTAGACGTCCCTGGCACCGGGTGGTCAGCTAAGAAGTCTGCCAATGCTTGACCCTTAACTGCCTTTTGGGGCATGAATTGCATGTCATATTATGACAAGAGAATGGCCCATTTTGCGAGCTGACAATTTAGAGATGATGGTTTTGTCATTAGAACTCTCAAGGGATTCACCTTAGAGATGACGTGAATTGTTTGTCCAACTAGGTAATGTCGCATCTTTTGAACTGCGAATACCAAAGCGAGATATTCTTTTTCGACCGGATTATACCGGTGCTCGGCTCCCATCATGGTTCTGCTTAAGTAGTAGATGGCTTGCTCTTGCCCTTGATCGTTGTTCTGGGCTAACAAAGCTCCAAGAGAATGTTCCATAGCCCTCACATACATCAGGAATGGCTTTCCTGATATCTGGGCCACGAGAACTGGCGGTTGAGTAAGATATCTCTTAATCTCCTCGAATGATTTTTGACATTCTCCATCCCAAACAAAATATACTCCTTTCTTCATGAGCTTGGCGAAAGGTTGGCAACGCTCTGAAAGATTTGATATGAATCTTCGAATGTAGGCCAGTCTGCCTTGCAAACCTCTGAGCTCTTTGAGATTCTTCGGAGGTGGCATGTCTTGGATAGCACGCACTTTTTATGGGTCAAGAGAAATTCCTTTGGATGTGATGATAAATCCTAAGAATTTCCTGCTTGATACCCTAAGGAAAGATTTTGTTGGGTTCATCTTCAGTTGATGTGCTCGCATGATGTCGAACATTGTTTTCAAGTCTGTAAGATGATCGTCTTTATGTTGGCTCTTTACTTCTATATCGTCAACGTAGCACTCGATCTTCTAACGTAGGTGTTCGTGAAAGATGGTGTTCATTGCATGTTGATAAGTCACACCTGCGTTTTTTAGGCCGAATGGCATTACTGTATAGCAATACACCCCCAGTGGTGTTCTAAAAGCCGTATGTTTTTCGTCTTCCGGGTGCATCTTGATCTGATTGTACCCAGAGAATCCGTTCATGAAAGACATCCTTTCATATCCGCAGGTGTTATCGATCATGACGTCAGTGATAGGAAGAGGAAATTCGTCTTTTGGACAAGATGCGTTAAGGTTATGGAAGTCGATGCATATCCGGACCTTACCGTTCTTTTTAGGAACTGGGACAATGTTGGCCACCCAGTCTGGGTGTTGTTCCTCCCTAACAAAACCAGAGTCTATAAGCTTTTTAACCTCTGACTCAATCGCTTCCATGACCTCCAGACGAAACCGACGTTGTTACTGTTTAGCGGGTTTTGCATCTGGATCGATGTTGAGACGATGCGTGGCCACTTTTAGGTCCAGGCCGGGCATATCTTCATAATTCCAAGTAAAGACATCTATATATTCTTGGATGAGAGATATAAAGTTCTCTTTTTCGGATGATGATAAGTCGTCAGCTATAAAGATAGGCTTAGGGTCAGATTCATCTCCCATGTTGACCTGGATCACTCTATCTTCAGTGGGTGGTTTGCGTTGTTCGAAACACATATCCCACAAGATGTTAAGACGTTTGATCCAAAGATCATCGGTTGATTGATTAACTCTTCATCACCCCCTGCGTTTCCTTCTGGATGACTAGTTGAAACCATATTCACAGTCAAACTTTTAAAGAAAGGTCCGATACTGACGTCAGATTCCCAGGACGATGTTCCGGATGAGTGATCTTGACGCAGATAATTACTGATTTCATTTTCCGATGCAGAAGGAGTTGTGACATAACCTAAACCTCTTCTGGTCTTTTGATAATAATCCGGAGGTTTTTCTTTGGGGGTTAGAGACATTCGGATCGGAATTTGCCTACCTTTTCCAAAATTTAAACCCTGTTTTTCGTTAAAGTTATACCCCATTCATTTCACTAAATGTATAGAATTGGGTTCATGGTAATAGAATTGGGGAACTCCGTCATCTTCCTCTGAACTTCCTCGTTTGAGTTGTTCGGGTTTGACTTTACCAAAACAGATCGGCTTCTGCCCTTTCCTTTTGGATGGGACTTTGAAGATAGCCTTCTGTGCATCTTCTACTTCTTCATCTGAAGTGAGGGATGACTTAATTGGCAATGTGAGGGATGCTTCTGCACACAATGTGTGCCACGAGTTGGTACCTGCATTATGATCATTCTCTGTTTGTTTATTTTTAGAGGACACATCAGATAAGTACGCCAAAATAAAATCTTCATTAATGCACCATTCACCCTCACTCGGTACATTATGATTACTCTCATCCTGACCCATTACATCTAAATTTAGTTCCCATGGACAATCTTCTTTAGGATCCGGTTCAATGTCAGCTTCGTTTCCGCTGTCCATATCTTCTTTCTCCTGGGATTCTAGGTAGAAAACGGAGTCGGAGTGAAAGTTTTCTATCCCTCGGAAAGGATACTTTTCTGCAATCAGGGTTCAAACTTCTCCCTCATCATTAGCATATTTCATGACCTGATGCAGGGTAGACGGGACAATGCGGTTTGCATGTATCCATGGTCTTCCTAACAATAGATTGTAGGAAGTGTCTGCGTCTATGATGAAACATGTTACCTCGGACTTAAGGTCTCCAATTTGGCATCTTAGTTTGATCTTTCCCAGGGGCCGAGTGCTGTTAGCATTGAACCAGAAGATGGTGGTCTGAGTAGTGTTCAATCGGTGCATAGGGATTCCTAAGACCTGCATGACTCTGTAAGGCATGATGCTGAGTGCTGAGCCCGGGTCAACTTAGACATGATTGATTTCGGAGGATCTGATATATCTCGTGTAGTACAGTGGTCTGTCGTGCTTGTGTTTGACTTGCATATCTTCCTGAGTAAACGATATGCAAGGTAAACTTCTCGCTGCTTGCAGGCATTGCAGGCAAGGTTGATCCTCAAAGGCTTTAGGGATCGGAGCGACTTGTGTAATAAAGCTTTCCGTATTCTTTAAGGCTTCAATCAGAGCTTCCTTGGTAGTTTTGGATAACCTCAGGAGCTCATATAGAGTAATCCTGGCCGGTATGTTGGCCAGTTATGCCATGACATTGAATTGGAAAGGAGCGCTCGACTCTCTAAGTTCCTTGTTGAACCGGAGCTCCTTTTGTTTTCCTATATCGGCCGGCTTCTTTGGTACAGAACCCCCAGCGTCTTGGGGCTGTTCTTCAGCTTCTTGAGCATTCTGATTGTAGTCTTTCAAGTAAGCCTTTCCAGACTGAGTGCCATGGTTGTCTCCTGGGTATGCTGCCAGGGCAATCCTCTCTTCTTCTGAGTCAGTAAGAGGTTTGAGATGAACATCATTCTCATTAACAGAGGGGCTAATCATGTTGGACGACTTAGCCTTTCCTCCCTTCTTATTGGACGTAGTTTTCGCCCCCTGCCAATCTTCTACCAGGTCGGAATGTACCCACATGATCTCCCCTTTTGGGGTAGTGAGGGGTACCAACCCCCTGTCCTTCTGACTATACAAGTCAGTGTTTTTCATGTGCATTTCTCATTTATGAATGGAGACAACACCATCTGCGGCCGCTACCGGAGGGAAGTTACCGAATTGGACCGCTATCATATTAGTGGATACAGTCTTTTACTCTGGCTTCAAGGTGAGCACATTAGCATTCACCAAATTTTAGAGGATGTCTTTAAAGACATAGCACCTTCTGGTAGGATGTCCTACGAACCTATGATAGGGCAATAATTAGGATCATCCACCTTCCCTGCTTCATCCGGCTTCTTGATTTCGGGAAGCTGCAGCTTGTTATTCTTTTGTAGTAACTGGAATAAGGTATCTACATGCTCCTCTTTAAATGAATACTGCTTGGGCACTCTTTGTTGGTTCGGTGTCTTGCCTTGCTTATTAAGTGGTGATGGTCGCGTGTTGGCGTCGGCTGCCAAAGTCTCTTTTCCTTTAGACCGTTGAGCATTGTACTGGTTGCGTTACTGTTGTGGCTTGGGTTGTGCAGCTTTTTCGGCTTTGACTCAAGCGACAATCTCTTCGGCTTGTTCTCCTTACGATACCAGTTGCCTCCAGGAGCGACATTCTGCCACCCCCATCTGAGCGAGGAGTTGGGTCTGCAAATTGTGCCTGCAAGTTTTAATCAAAGTTGATTGAGTCATACCTGACGGGCATCGCAATGCCATGCTGCGAAATCTCTCAACATATGCCTTGATGGACTCTCCTTTCTTTTGTTTAGTGGCTAGAAGAGTCGGGACTGAGACTTTCGTATCGTCCTCAAAGAACCTGGCCAAGAATAGCCTTTCCAAATCTACCCATTTCTGAATAGATCCAGTAGGCAGCTTCATAAATCACTCAAAGGCGACACCCTTGAGGGTACCGATGAATAGCCGGGTCAGAATGGCGTCATTCGCTACCACATCTCTAGTCTGTGACTTGAAGTAGTAGATGTGCTGATTTGGTGATCCGGTGCCATCGAACGGTTGCAAGGTAGGTGCCTTAAACTTCGGTGGGTAAGGGGCTGTGTCCCACTCAGCGGGATAAGGCCGCACGACCCCTTCTTCGCGGAGCTCGCTTCTGTTGGCGATTGCATTAAGGCGAGCCTCTAGTTCATCCACTTTAGCAGATTGAGGATGCAGTTCTCTTTCTGTCCCCTTCTCGTTTTCAGAGGAGGATTCCAAGTTGTGAGTTTCACGATCCGAGTGTTTAGTCGCTTTTTGCTTTCCCTTTGATGTGGTTTTTCGGGAAGATTCAGGTCTTTGGCCTTTTTTGGCCAGGAGATGAGCCAACATATCCTTCATCTGAAGAAGGGTCTCTTGTTGCGCTTGGAGTATGATGTGATGTTCGTCCACTCTTTTGGCTAGGTCTTCGGGGTTTCCCGTCATGTAAGCAGAAACCTCTTGTGCTCCGACAGAGCTTGAAGATTAGGATTCGGCTATTGCTAAATGTTCATCACTTGACGTAATTCCCTTGGCTAACTTTTGATAGTCAACCGAACAGATAGCTCCTGTACGAGTCCGAGTGTGTCGGTATACTCCCTCAAACTCATTACAGATTTCCCGAATAGTCGGGGAATGACTTCTTTGTGACTCATCAGAATTAGGATGCGAGGCTTTTCCTCTGCCTATCATGTTGATAGTGACCTCGAGATATTCGATTTCAGGGGCCTTCTTATGACGACGCTATCGTTTGGGAGGCCTAACGACATTTGTCAGTTTGTTGAACACTGATTGTCTAGGAATAGGTGAGCAACAACTGCATTCGAAGAGGACTACGGAAATAAGTCGCTCACATTGGCATGAATGAGCCCCTTGCTGTGTTGGTCTTCCTCTTGACAGTAGCTCACGCAAGTCAGAGACCTGGGAAAAATCTCGTGAGGGTGGAGATGGAACCCCCTGTCCCTGGGTGGGTTGGATATGAACTTCAAATCCATGCCGACTCCCTTGAACCCGACAGACCATGTTGTGTTCTTGAGAAGAAACGCGAGGGTCGCGTTTAGGTTTATAAACACTAGGTCGAGGCCTGTGTTTAACTGATGAAACTGACCCTTGTGGGTCTTGTTCTGATTGAATGCACACTTGTGGTGTGCGTTTTGATAATGAAACAGACCCCTGAGGGTCATATTTTGGTTGAACACACACTTGTGGCATGCGTTTGTTTGACTGATCAGACCCTTG
>BQKN01063734.1:118168-144728 GCA_022839385.1 Asparagus kiusianus | reverse complement strand
ATTATTATTATTATTATTATTATTATTATTATTATTATTATTATTATACAAAACAAACAAAGAATGTAGAATGAAGGATTTAACATGAAGAGCTCATATTTTACATCGAATCCTACCTTATTGCTAAAAATTCTCTCCCGGATTTTAAATATTCTCAAAATGATATAATCAATGATATACTTAAATTTTGAATTTTTCAAAGTAGTCAATGATTTCTGCAGCAATGTGAGGCAGGTATTAATGGTGTCATGCATTTTGAATTTGATCTTAGATTCTTGATTTGTGAATGTTTGACCTCTAACAACCAATTGTTCTTTGATAACTTCCTTAATTCCAAGATTCCTGAATGATGTGTGAAAATTTGGTGGTTGTTTATTTTCTAAAAATCTAAGTTCATCAAGAAAGAGTTCTTCAAAAGTTGTGTTACAAGAGCATGCATTTAACATGGTTTCCTCGTTCTGAAAAACCTAATCTGCTATTTCTAATAACTCCATCCCCTCACAAAAAATTTCCTCAAAACTCAGACTTGACTCATCGTCTTCTTCTATTCTTTCCTAAATGTAGTTCACTTCCATGGGTTGATCATATAGATTACTGGGCTGCCTTCCTAGGTTGAAAATATTAAGGTCAACAGTCATATTCCCAAAGGATAGTTTCATTTGACCCATTCTACAATTGATTAAAGCATTAGAGGTTGCTAAGAAAGGTCTTCTTAGAATGACTGGGATTTGACTTTTGAGATTGGAGACAGGATGTGTTTCTAAGACAATTAAATCAACAGGAAAAATAAACTCTCCCACTTTTATTAGAACATCCTCTACCTCTCCCTTAGAAATTTTCACTAACCTATTAGCTAATTATAGGGTACATCATGTTGGTTTAAGTTCTCCTACACCTAACTATTGGTAGACTGAATACGGAAGGAGGTTTACTCTGGCTCCTAAGTGTAGAAGTGCATTATCAATGTGAGTATTTTCTATGACGCATAGAATTGTGGGACAACCGGGGTCCTTAAATTTTATGGGCATGGGTTTTGAAACAAATTCATTAAGGTTAGCAGCTAAAAAGACTTTCTTTGGGACATTTGTGGTTCTTTTCTTAGTGCACAAGTCTTTCAAGAATTTTTCATAAGAGGGGATTTGTTCAATCTCGTCTAATAGAGGGATGTTGATCTTGACCTATTTAAATGTTTCTAAGATTTTCTCAACCTGCGGTGAGTTCTTCCTAGGTTTGAGCATGTCTGGAAATGGGGCAACAGGTTTATACCTATCTAGATTAGGCTCAATCTCGTGTTTAGTTTCTTGGTCATCAAGAGGAGTCGCATCATCATAAGGAGTATTTTGGATGGGAGAAAGGGTTTGATCTGGTGGCACTCTAACTTGGTTATCTATCTATTTTCCTAACCGTAAGGAATAGATTGCATTCACTTCAGCTTCGTAAGATGAACTAGATCCCGTGTCCTTAGGATTGACCATGGGTTTACTCGAAAATTATCCTTTCTCTCTTCCACTCACGACATTAGCTAGTTAACCAAGATGGGTTTCTAATCAAGCTATGACTTGAGTGTTGGAGTTGAGAATTTGTCCAGTTGATTGCATGAAAGAATTCAAAGTGTTGAATGTTTGAGTCAACATAGTCATGGTTTGTGTAGAGGCCTTAATTATGGTTTCTAACCCCTTTTCTAAGACATTAAGATGTCTATCATGATCTGAATTGGGAGGAATATGAGTTACAGCTTGATGATGAGGAGACTGATTTTGAAATGGCAGTTTGGGTTGTTGGAAATTTGGTGGAGAACTGAAAGGAACTATGTTTCCCCTAGGAAAGTGTTGGTTTGAAGTGGGATTGAAATTTTAATTTCCAGAGAGATTTCCTTGATTCATTGCAAATTTGGGGTGATTTCTCCAACCAGGATTATAGTTTGGAGAGAATGGATCATTCATAGGACGCTGGAATGCAGCGTTAACCTGTACAAGTGATTGGTTGTTTCCTAATAGGGGACATTCTTCTGAGACATGAGATGGTGAAAGATAGTTATGACAACCTGAGGCAGAAACTTGATTGATTTGAGATGGGACTCTTTCTTTGACTTCTAGGGCTTCTAACCTACGCATGATTGTAGCCATCTTAGCTTCAGATGCAATGTTTGACTCTAAGGAAAGATCATTGGATTTGGACTAGGGAACTAATAAAACTCGATTATCACAGTGTTCCCACTTCATGGTTTGCTCGGATAGACTCTCTAAAAATTCCCAAGCTTCGTCGGCATTCTTCTTCATAAAATCCCCTTAGCTTATAGATTCTAAGGAAGTTTTTGAAGAATAGTCAAATCCTTCATAGATGATTTGGTATAATCACCATTTCTTTAGACCGTGATGAGGAAATTGGGTAAGAAGATCCTTAAAGCTATCAAAATACTTTCAGAAGGGCTATCCTAGGACAATTTTAAAGTTCTGATGTTGTTTCTTAGCTTAACCGTTTTGTGATTATGAAAAATTTTCTTAAGAAAAACAGTGCCGAATTCATCCCAAGTTAAAATAGAGTTTGTGGGTAAGCTATAAAGCCATTTCTTAGCCTTGTCCTTAATTAAGGGTAATGGAATAAATCAAAGTTTGATCGCATCTTCGGATAGTTCTCTAATTTTGATCATAAGGCAAACTTTTTCAAATTCGGAGATAAAGATATAAGCGTCTTTAGTTTCATTTTCTAGAAATTTTGGAAGCATGTTTATGTAATACGGTCTAAGCTCAAAATTAGTTTCATTTACTTCGGGGAGACTAATGTAAGAAGGGATTGCATTCCTAGTGGGATAGCACATGTCTTGAAGAATAGGTGGATTAGCCATTTCTACAGTTAGTTCAACACGAATTAAGCGATTGGTATTATCCGTAACCCATATTCGCAAACACCAAAAAGTTTTTTTTAAAGAAAGAAAAAGATAAAAGAAGAAAGAAAAAACCTAACTAAAAAATCAAAACAATCACTTTTGTTAATCACCTTAAATTCTAGGGTTAAGCCTAACTCAGCTAGACTAGCTCCTAACCAAAAACTACTTAAATGATACAATCAAAGTTTTACTCGGTTAGTTAGCCAGGTAAGTATAGTACTTAAGGGAGATCAAAGATCAATTAAGTATCTTGTTCCTTGCGAAGCGCCTTACGCAACCCCATAACCTTGCCTTAGACGCCACTAATCTAAGAAAACTTGAACCGGTTCGCTTAGAGATTTCTTATTCCTTATTGAGCTCGAGTCCTTAGGGGCCAACGTCTAATGAGTTTTAAAAGGCTTGGGATTGTGTAGTGAGGAATTAGTGATTTGTTGGCTAAGGAAAGGGTGATGAAATCCCTCACATTATCTTGATTAGGGGGTATTGCCCTTAAGAATATTTTCAAGTATGTGCCAAATCAAGATGTTCAAATCACTTTGGTGAATTCCTACTAACTATATGCAATGCAACTCTATGAATTAAAAACGACTATAGAGGATGATAAAAAGAAATTTTTATTTATTTATGGTCAACAAAAAAGAAAATCTTTCTTTTTTAAGTCCTAATTATCTCTAATTGTGAAGAACTACCTAAAAGGGTGGAATTGAAAATACTAGGAAGAAGAGTTACTAAAAAAACCTTCAAATCCTCGATCTCCAATCCGTGCTCTTCAAGCTCCAAGCAGTTCCTTCAAAAGGAAATACACAAGTTAAAGAACCAAAATAATTAAAATCCTACTTAAGAACTATCCTCGGCAATAGCGCCAAAAACTTGATGGGGGTCTAAATGATATCCAAAAGTTGCAAGTGCACAACCAATCAAGTTATAGTATAAAAGTTATCGATCCCACGAGGAAAGTGTTGTAAGATATGATTAAAATCAGTTCTTATGTTGTGTGCGTGACAATTAGGAGTGATGGTTGAATATGATTGGGGAAGATATGATGAGTGTTGTGATTATGATAGTGAAATTTGAGGAGAGAGAAAGAAAACTTAAGAAAGTGAAGATGGAAGTTTCAATGAGAAAAATGATTGAAGAATCTAGAGTTGAATCCACTAGCTAATTTCAATTATAAATTATGAACTATTCTATTTATATCATATTTTCTTTAGATTTATTAAGCATAGACTATCAAACCACTCAAGAAAAGTATAACCTATCAAATTATCATCTAAGTAAAATTAATATTCATGAAAAGAATAACAACTAGATAGTAATTCTATAACTCATAAGCATAACCGATTAAACTACTCAAGGTAAGCATAGATTATCAAATTTTTCTTCTACCACTTAGTTCTCTATAGTTGATTATCCTACCCATGATCAATTAAAGTGTAAAGAGAATAATTCACAAATATAAAAGAAATTAGACTAGCTTTATAAAATTCTGGGGTTCCTACAAGAATTAGTTCCACATCTTTAAGGAAGAAAAACAATAAAAGAAAAGAAAGGAAAACTAATTACAAAGAAAAGAAATTATAAAAATAAACCTAAATAATTGTAAAAGAAAATAAAAAAAATCTAAACTATGCAAGAAAATAAATCTAAGCTACAAAAGGAAATATAAAATAAAAACAGAATATAAAAAACAAACCTTAAAATTGATCTTCATCTCCATCATCATCATAAAACAAAGAGAAGAAAATATAAAGAGAAAAAAGATTTTATTAATTGTAACAAAAGTTACAAAGTGGAAGGTCTTCTCAATTACGAGTAACCCTCCTCTATCCAAAAAGGAGTTACAAAATTTTTCACACTCTAATCCCTCACTATCTACCCCTATTTATAGCATACAATAGTGAATGAGAACCGTTAGATCAAAACTTAAGCCCTAAGATAATTACAGGAACAAATAAAAAAGTTTGGTAAAAAAGGAAACAAATCATGCAAATCTGGACAGCTTGGTAACGTCTGGTGTTTTGACCATATCTCTCTGGTATCAACTCAGATTTGGCTGAATAAACATTCTATGGAAAACTGAGAATGAGATCTACAACTTTTCTATTTATGATATCTCTAGAATTGGAACATATCATAAGAAAATATTTATACAAAGAAGCACAATTTGCGCTAGAATTGTCATCCGCATTTCTTCTCTTCTATTGGGCTTGGGCTTTGACTTTTGGCTTTGAATCTTGGTCTCTTGCTTGTATCCTTCATTAATTCATGGGCTTTATTGAGAGATAAGATTTTTTTGTTTATTTTATTCTTTATTGATCTGTAATTAAAGATAAAAACAATTATTAGTGATGTATTTATGCATGAAAAATAGATAATTATGGTAAATAAAAAGAGAAAATAAAAGACAAACCTTCAAATTAATCTTAATCTCCATCATCATCATCAAATAAAGAGAAGAAAATATGAAGAGGAAAAAGATTTTATTAATTGTAACAAAATTTACAAAGTGGAATGTTTTCTCAATCAAGAGTAACCCTCCTCTCTCCAAAAAGGAGTTACAAAATTTTTCACACTCTAATCCCTCATTATCTACTCTTATTCATAGCATACAATAGTGAATAAAAGCTCTTAGATCAAAACTTAAGCCCTAAGATAATTACAGGAACAAATGAAGAAGTTTGGTGAAAAAGGAAACAAATTATGCAAATCTAGACAACTTGGTAACGTCTAGTGTTTTGGTCATATCTCTCTTGTATCAACTCGAATTCAGCTGAATAAACATTCCATGATAAGTTGAGAACAAGATCTACAACTTTTGTATTTATGATTGTAGGCTATAAAAATTGCCTTGACTACAGTAGGACCTAAGAAATCGCCTGTACACTTGACTCGCCTGCACGAGTCAGATCCACTCAAGATTTGAGTTCGCCAAAGGGAGGAAGCTCGCCCGTGGGTTTGACTCACCAGCATGAGTCAAGACCACGATCGTTGAACTTGCCTACGCACCCAGGCAATCCGCTAGGCGATCAGAAACTCGCCTGCACACTTGGCTCGCCTGCACACTTGACTCGCCTGCACGAGTCAAGTCTCCCCAAGAGCTGAACCCGCCTACATGATCATGTGATCAACAAACTCGCCAGATTCGCCAGAATACTAGATGGCTACAACATCATGTACAGTGATGAGCCTTCCGATTCTTTACAACGTGAAGGGAATGAGTACAGTACTCCGAGCCTATCAAGTAGCCGCTCATGGTACGAACGACCAATTAAATCCACACAGTCATAAAACTCACCTGTGTACTCGACTCGCCTGCACGAGTCAAGTCTATCTAAATTGCCAAAATTCGCCTGCATCCTCAGACGATCAAAGGCTCACCTGCACACTTGACTCGCCTGCACGAGTCAAGTTTGTCCAAGTGACCGAGATTCACATGCACGTTCAAGCAATCAGCCGGGCGATCAACATACTCGCCACACTCCCCAGAGTACTATCTTGTACAAGTATGGGCTTTCCCATCTTCCATGACGTGAAGGGGAGGAGTACAGTGCTCTGAGCCTATCAAGCAGCTGCTTACAGTACAAGTGAGAAGCATGGCATCTCTTAACAGTACATGATCACATCCCATGACTCAAGGGAGTGACCATGCCGTCACTCCTCTATTTAAGAGCCTCTCCTGGCCACAGGCAAGGGGTCACATTTTCACAGTTTATTGATTGATTCAGTCAGTTAACCAAATCACTAGCTCTTGGCTCCCGATCGAGCTAAGGACCCGCTCTTTGCATTCGTTCTTGCACTATAGCATCTCCTTCTAGCTTTTAGCCTTGACCGCCCTTGTGCTCGGATACTCTAACTCGACCAACATAAGCTTCTAGTGTGTACTGAAGCTCACCTACAACCTCGATCGAATCGTCGAAGGGAAGAAAACTCGGTGCGAGAACTGAGCGAGGTGTCCTATCGCTATCAAAGTCTCCACGTTAAATAAGGAGGGCATTCCCTCCGTTTTTGTTATAATCTTGATTCATTTAGTTTGTAATAAACTATTCTTATAAATACAAACAAAATCCCTGTTTCGGGAAATTAATTTTTACACCTACAGAATGATATCTCAAAATCAGAATATATCATGAGCAAATATTCGTACAAAGAAGCACAATCTACGCTGGAATTGTCATCCGCATTTCTTCTCTTCTATTGGGCTTGGGCTTTGGCTTTGGCTTTGGATCTTAGCCTCTTTCTTGTATCCTTCATTAATTCATGGGCTTTGTTAAGAGATAAGATTTTTTTGCTTTATTATTCATTGACCTGCAATTAACGATACAAACAATTATTAGTGGTGTATTTATTCATGAAAAATAGATAATGATGGTAAATAAAAATAGAAAAGAAAAGACAAATATTCAAATTAATCTTCACCCCCATCATCATCATTAAACAAAGAGAAAAAAATATGATGAGGAAAAAGATTTTATTAATTGTAATAAAAGTTACAAAGTGAAAGGTCTTCTCAATCAATAGTAATCCTCCTCTCTCCAAAAAGGATTTACAAACTTTTTCACACCCTAATCCCTCATTATATACCCTTATGTATAGAAAACAATAGTGAATGAGAGCCGTTGGATCTAAACTTAAGCCCTAAGATAATTACAGGAACAAATGAAGAAGTTTGGTGAAAAAGGAAACAACTCATGCAAATCTTGACAGCTTGGTAATATCTGTATGTTGGCCATATCTCTCTGGTATCAACTCGGATTTGGCTGAATAAATATTCTATGGAAAGATGAGAACGATATGTACAACTTTTGTATTATCTCTGAAATCGGAACATATCATGAGAAAATATTCGTACAAAGAAGAATAATCTGCGCTAGAATTGTCATCCTCATTTCTTCTCTTCTATTGGGCTTAGGCTTTGGATCTTGGTCTCTTCCTTGTATCCTTCATTAATTCATGGGCTTTGTTAAGAGATAAGATTTGTTTACTTTATTATTCATTGACCTGCAATTAACGATAAAAATAATTATTAGTGGTGTATTTATTCATGAAAAATAGATAATAATGATAAATAAAAAGAGAAAATAAAAGACAAACCTTTAAAATGATCTTCACCTCCATCATAATCATTAAACAAAGAGAAAAAATATGAAGAGGAAAAAGATTTTATTAATTGTAATAAAAGTTACAAAGTGGAAGGTCTTCTCAATCAAGAGTCCTCTCTCCAAAAAGGAGTTACAAACTTTTTCACACCCTAATCCCTCATTATATACCCTTATTTATAGCAAACAATAGTGAATGAGAGCCGTTGGATCTAAACTTAAGCCCTAAGATAATTACATGAACAAATGAAGAAGTTTGGTGAAAAAGGAAACAACTTATGCAAATCTGGACAGCTTGGTAATGTCTGGTATTTTGGCCATATCTCTTTGGTATCAACTCGGATTTGGCTGAATAAATATTCTATGGAAAGCTAAGAACGATATGTACAACTTTTGTATTATCTCTGAAATCGGAACATATCATAAGCAAATATTCGTACAAAGAAGCATAATCTACGCTAGAATTGTCATCCTCATTTCTTCTCTTCTATTGGGCTTAGGCTTTGGCTTTTGGCTTTGGATATTAGTCTCTTGCTTGTATCATTCATCAATTCATGGGCATTGTTGAGAGATAAGATTTTTTTGCTTTATTCTTCATTGACCTACAATTAAAGATAAAAATGATTATTAATGGTGTATTTATTCATGAAAAATAGATAATGATGGTATAAATTTCTAATAAAAATGTGATTATCAATCAGCGTCTTCTACAAACTATACAACACACACAAAAACAAAGATAGTTCTTTATTTTCCCCACTCGATCTCACTAGCTGACTTAATTATCTGAGAAACCACAGGGAACCAGTCCTTGTCCTCTTACGTGTTTTTACATGTGTAGCCTTTATCAACCCAATTCAGTACCAGTTATTTGGGGAAGGAAGCGGCCCCTCATCAACCTAACTCCTATCCAATCATGAATATTATTGACTGTGTGATCACTTGACATCAACAGTTTGGTGCCCACTGTGGGACCTTCATTTTCTTTTTTAAGAAAACATGTTTGGTTCTAATGATAGAGCCGATTAGTTTCACCCTAAACTACACTGAAGTTATGTTACTCAAGCTAAGCAGAGTTCGAATTTGACTCAGAGGAATCTACACAATCATATTCCTCTACAGCGTTAGTAACCATTTTGGGAATATTTACCAGCTAGCTATTTATAGAATGGAGGAGTTGCCTTCAAAGTGGAAAGCACATGGGATTTTTAGAGAGAACAACTCCAGCTCCTCAATTGCCAAATCCACATTTAAAGAACTCAACTGGGGAGACTTCATTCAAGCTAGTTTATGGCGCCATAGCAGTCACTCTAGTCGAAGTAGGCATGCCAACCATCCAACTTCAACACTTTGATGAGGATGTGAACTTAGTAGGGCTTCAGATTGGGCATCGATCTCCTAGACAAAACCCAAGAGAAAGCACTCTGGACCTAGGACACCAATCACCAACGAATCGCCCGCTACTACAGCAGCAAGATTCGGCCAAGGAGATTCTGAGTTGGCGACCTCGTCCTCCGCAAAGCTGCTTTCAACAAAGACACGTGGAGAGGCAAGCTAGCTCCAAACTGGAAAGGCCCATACACAGTCGTAGAAGAGCTACGACCAGGCACCTATCGACTAAGGGCCCTAGACGGGAAAGTCTTGCAGCATACTTGGAACATTAAGTACTTGAGAATATATTTTCAATAAATTTTAAATAGTTTGCTTCATTATAAATGAAATTTTATCGAATTTGGCTCCTATCTCTCACTCCGGTAGTGCCCAATCTATGCAAGAATTCTAAGCCCTTGGTGCCTTTTCACGATAAACCCAAGGCACTCAACATATAATCGACTCCCACATTTACCTCTCAACTATCATGGCTATATTGAAACCCTAGGCGTCTATATAAGTCCTGGGCACCCAACCTTAGGGTTGTCATTTTACCAAGTCACTATCTGAGCGGCCCTTAGTAGGGAAAAAACCTAAAGATCCTCAGTAGGACCTAAGCACTCGACCTTAGCGTTGAGTCCTAAGCCCTTGGTGCCTTCTTAGGGTAAACACAAGGCACCCTCACCATATGGTCAACTCCAACATTCACCTCTCGACCATCATGGCTATATTGAAGTCCTAGGCACCTAATCTCAGGCTTATCACTTTGCCAAAAAGACCTTGGCACCCTCATTAAGTCCAAGGCACATGCCCTAAGCCCTTGGTGTCATCTTGAATAAACCCAAGGAATGGAGTTTAGCTGTTCGATCATCCTCGGCAAAAAGACTTAGGCACTTCAATTTTCTAGTCTTTATCGTACAAAAGACCCAGACATCTCGCCTACAAGAGGTGTGAAATGAGCTAGTTGTCTCGACCCATCAACACTCAGGTCGACACAATACAACTGACTCACAACAATCAACACTTGTTCTCTCAGCAATCAGAACAAAGTTACAAAACAAGAAGTAATGAACAATTGGGGACAGACTCCAGAATGAGAGTAAAGTTAATCTTTATTCTAACATTCAAAGTTTTTTACAAGTAGTATCCATGTCTATTTACAACAAGACATGTCGATATTTACAAAAAAAAGTAGAGAGATACAATCCATTAGATCTCTTGACCAGATTTGGGAGTAGGGCTTGGGAGATCCTCAGTAGGGGCTGCAAAGTCAGCTTGGCCAGGAGTAGCTAGAGTAGCAGTGGTAGGGTCATCTTCAGGGGCGTCCTTCGATTTGTCGTCACGTCTAACGCTAATTCCAATCCCCCTCCACTCACCTCGATCTCCTTTAGGAGGTTGAGACAGCAAGAGACACAGTAAGGGTAAAGGCGATCAGGTGTAGGACAAGAGCAAAGAGGGAGCAGCGAGGCTAGGTGGTCGACACCAGCCTTGCAAGCTAAAGCCACCTCAGTTTTACCCAAGGGACCTTAACGCCAGTCATCGACCACCTTCACCCTATCTTACTCTGAGTCTAGCTAAGCAAGTTGATCCTCAAGGTCCTTGACCATTATCATGGATGCCTGATGAGTCGACCGCTCCTATTCAAGGTCCTATCTCAGTTGATCAGCTGAGAGATGACTCGATCGAGTGTCCTCCTCAGCCGCCTCCTTGAGATGTCTCTCAGACTCGAACTCCTCCTCCAAAGAAGTTAGTCGGTCGTCCTGCTCAGAGATTCCTTGCTAGAGGCAGCCGATCTCACCCTTTAGCTGGGCCACTTCACCGTGAAGTTTCTCGACCAAGGCCGCTTGCTTGATGCTATAGGATTGGATCCCCTTAAGGAGCCTTTCCTTTTCATCCACCTCCCGGTGCCCGTGGCCATCGATGCCATTCAGCTTGGTCTCCAAGGAGGTTATCTTCTTCTCTGCTTCCTCCTTAGCTAACCTCTCCCTGGCAAAGTCCTCAGGCCACTCTACAGGAGCATTGTACATATGGCAGAGCCAGTTGTACAACTCCTACTCCACCAAGGCCCTTCGGGCTAAGTAGGCCTTGAGGGCCATATGCAAACTGATGATTGGCATATCCCACAAGAGCTCCTCGTCCTTTGGGAGTTGAAACTATTGGATAGCTCAAATTGGGGCAATGGCAGACCCTAAGATCGAAGAGTCCTTATCAAGGGGCACCACTACGATGAACCTACCGCCCTCTAGGATTTCCTCCCTGGGCGAGCAGGGGCCGAACGGCACCCTAATAAGCATGGCCTTGGCCTTCTCCTTGAAGCTGGGGTCAACTTCTGAGATCTAGTGGCGGAACAATAAGATTTCTTCTTCCTCTTCGCTAGCCTCGCCCGCCGCAGACGATGGAGGGGGTGCCGCTTGCTCTTCTACACCCGTAAAAGTCCCAGCATACTCCTTTCCTGTCCAATGGGATGGCTTGGGTATAGGGCTCGAGCCGACTACCTCCTCAACAAAAGACCTAACTTTTTCAGCCTCGACTGCTGGGGCCACCTCCTCTAGCCTAGAAGGCATGGAGTCGTCGATCACGATGACCTCGTTCGACTGGCCTATTGGGATGGCCGACTACTGATCCTCAACTAGCCATAGCTCCTCGGCTGGCTCAGCTTGTCTAGCCTAGTCAACTTGCTAGGCACTTGATCCTTCTTGGCCTTCCTCTGCCCTGTTATTTGGGTAGAAATTTTGGCCGCCCACGACTTCAATCTGGCCGCCTCCACAAGGGCAAGATTTCCCTCAACCTGTTTTGGGGCCTTGTAGCAGAGCCTGACTCCTCATCCCTTGAATGCTTCTTAGGGATTTTTTCATGGGGGGAGGGCCAGCAGACTCGCCCTCCTTTATCGGCCACAGAGGACAAGACCATGGACACGCCCGTTGCCCGAAGAGATGCCGTCTCAAAGAGATGACTCCTCTCTTGAGTTCCGACATAGGAGCAGATCTTCTCCAACTACCACCTTTCCTTAGTAGTAAGGATGCATGGTTTCAACCCGTTCTTGTTGATCCTGGGCTAGTTAGGGTAGGAGAGGACATCATAGGCGTCGAAGACACACACGAACCGCTCCTTCCAGTCCTTGTTAGACTAAGGAGTGTCCGAGATAAATTTACCACCACTAGAAGTAGTGTGGGTCCCTCCTCATTGACTAGACCCTAACCAAGTGCCCTAAAAGGCACATGCTCGGCAGGATACCAACCCGATGGTAGATCATGATAAAGCCCTCCATAACCCCCAATTGTATTTGGGGTGAACTGAGAGGGGGAAACCTTCAGAGCAACGCATACATCCCTAATGAAGGGATGAAGCGGCAGTCGAAGCCCATACTCGAGATGGGCGAGTTACAGCCGCACTTTACTTTGGCTATGACAATACACTAGCGCATCCCCGCTTAGCGCTGCAAGTGTGAAAGCCCTGGGATATTATAGAGCTCATGGTACTGCTCGAGCTCTCCGATGGTGACCTTTTAGCGGATCAGCCAAATAAGATCGATTCTCTCTTTGTTGCGGCTGATGGTGGAGGTCTAAGAAGCCATTTGAAGATTTTGAGTGCGAATAATTTAGGAAAGTTGAGAGAGAAGCACCGAAGATTTTAGAGCAAGAGTTTGTGAAGAAGACTCTTATGCACACCCACTAGGCAGTTTATAACATTCAAGAGGAACACATGGACTAATCTAGAAAGCCAGCTAATTTCAAAGTGAACGGATGAGATTCACCTTGAAATCTCAAACACTTCACACAAAATTCAAAACACCCCTCTTTTACTCCACACCTCTTCACTCAAAAATCAAAGCGCGCCATAACTCTCTGACAACTGGCATCATCATCATGTCATTTCCTATAGTGACGTTTTACTTAATAAAGGCTTCTAAAAACTCACTAAACATCTATTCAACAAACAGTCAACTAGTCCCTAGTTGACTAATGATAGCCAACAGTAGACTTCAAAGGGTCTCTTAAGCACTCGCCCAAGAAGCTCAAACGTCAACTAGCTAAAGTATTCGACCAGATTGGTTCCATAGACATAAACTAGAACATCAGGAGTGACTACTCTAGTTCGAGACTTATCTTCTCGATGAAGGACGAGTCCCCTCGGGTTAGCAGTTCATGTCTATCACGGAGCTAAGTCATTCAAAAGACATCAATTGAAATTGTACAACACATGAGAAGCAATTTCAGGCTCAAAAGTGTTTCTATATTCATTGATAAAGTGTCTTTACAAGATACAATGTATACATCTATACAATAGAGGAAAGAGATAGAAGTCCTAGGAGGCTACGAGAAGTCCATTTCCACTCCTAGAGTTGTTGGTAGGGAACCCTTGGGAGCAGCCAACGGATGAGTCGAGCAGACTCCTCCTTCGTCTAATTCTCTCTCGTCCTCATCGAGATCAAGACCCCCTCCAAGCGCCTCTACCTCCACCAGCTTGTCCAGGCACTTATCCATGATGGGAGGATAGTGAAAGTGGTCGGCCGGGTTCCTCATCTCGACTGGAAGCTACACCAACAAATAGTCATACCTTGCCTTGCAGGAAATCACCACTTTAGTTTTTCTAGTTAAACTTTGGTGATACTCCTCGATGATCTTTCGACGGTGAGCCTCAAACTCAAGTTGGGCCTTTTGGCTTTGAACTGCTTCTACTATCCCCACTACAAGGGCTGAAGCCCTCTCATAATCCTAATTAGAAGGAGGCATAATGAATATACCGGTAACCCACAAAACTGATCTATCGAGCAAATGGTCGACTTGACGAGAGCCAGTGTATGCCTTGATCTGGTCAAGCACCTCCCTTTCGGCCTTAAGCAAGTCACCCTCTATGAGTGCCTCCCTCCTTATCTCAGGCGAGTTTGAGCAGCCTAACTCCAGGTCGTCCCCCATGATCTAGATGAACTTCTCTTTCCAGCCCTTGTGTGAGTCTGGAAGGCCAGTGATAAGCCTGAACTTCACAACCATTTGGAAGTGGAAGTGGGGCTCGGTCTTATTCACCTTCACAACCACCATCTGGCCCAGGACCCGTAGGGATGATTTTATCACCATCCAATGGAAGATCACCACGAACCTCACCAAGATGGTGATGGTGTTCGGTTTCATCTATGTCGGCCAAACCCTAGGGCCGTGAACACTTGCTGGAGGTAGGGGTGTAAGGGCAGCCGTAAAGCCACATTCTAATTGCCCCAGATATAGCGGGCCTCGATCCGACCCATGATCAAAGATAGCCTCCGACCTCGTTAGTGCCATCAGATCATACCCCTTGGGGATGTCAAACCTCCTAGAGAGCATCCTTATCTAGGACTACGTCACTTTGGAGTGGATCCCTGCCAGGTGAGCTCTCTGGTCAATAGGCTTAGATGCCATTGGATATTGTAGAGATGATCACAGAAAGAGATGTGCGGGAATTTTTTAAGTTCTTTGAAGGGAATTTGAAAGGTAATAACCACCATCCCTCTAGCTTTAGTTCTATATATAGGTAGCAGACTTTACAACTGGAGGGATCAGAACTGTCGAATCACACTCTACCTAACGACGAAGATTAATTTTCAGAAGTCAAAGCGCCTTCTCGTGGATCGAGGTAAATCTTACTCACCTCGAGTAGCCTGCAATCTGCCAAGAAAAGTGGAGTTGTGACAATGAAAAAGAATATACAAGTAAAGTCAGCAACGTCCATTTGACAAGACTTTACAGTTTTCACATTTAAAGAACCTACGTCCATCCAAAGCAATTCTTATTTTACTCGGTTCCAGCTAAAGACGACTACAAGCGAAAGGGGCCAATTGTTATGGTGTTCTCAATCACCTAAGTGCGACCCTTTGCTAGCAACGAATAGGTGTATATTTGTATGAAATACCCCAATCAAGTTGGCAGCCAGAGACAAGAAAGGACGACAATTCAGCCGACTCACCGAGTCAACGTTCCCTCATGTCGACTCGAAAGGTGGTACTTGTTGCCCCTTTTGTCGGAGACGACTCACAATGAGCCTACTCGATTAACTACTCGATGCCTCACGAGGCCGATTCGAAATGCGTTATTTCTCGGCGAAGCTAGAGGACAACTTCTTACCTCGAGCCACTCCCACTGACATTGTGTTAGCATCGCATTTAAGGCTTGGCAGGTAACATAATGCCTCTAACACCAATAGTATTCATGACTCATTAGACCACGTCAACACCGTCATGCCTCCTATCACTTCTCATTTAATATCGACATGATCTCTCCTCCAGTTTCCAGCCAACACCTATAAATCGAGTGCTGACGCAGTCGCCAGCCCACATTTCTTCACCACCATCCTGTGCTCAGCCACAATAACTGTTATGCCCCTTCGGCATTACTATAAATAAAAAGTATTATTCCCTCATTGAGGGGACTTCTTTGGATTCTGATTCTGGTATTTTTTGCAAAATCAGTGTCTTCTACAAATTATACCACACACACAAGAACTCGGATAGTTCTTTATTTTCCCCACTCGAGCTCACTAGATGACTTGATCGTTGAAGGAACCACGAGGAAACCAGTCTCCGTCATCTTACGTGTTTCTACATGTGTAGGCTTTTCAGCAACCCAATTCAGAACCGGATATCTGGGGAAGGAAGCGGCCCCTCATCAACCTCACACCTATCCAATCGCGAATATTATTGACTGTGTGATCACTTGACATCAACAGCTATCTTGTGAAATCATGTATTAGGACTAACTACATCAGGGTAAACTTCATAGTCTAGGATACATGTCTCTACACCTGTCTACATGTACAAAGATTAGGTGTATCATCCTATTATATCATTATATCATTTGTATCACAATTACTAGTAACAATTTCATTAAATTGGTCATTCACCTTATAGTGAGTGAGTTATATAATGTGTTTATCATGTGCTTAGTTGAAACTAAGTGATCGAAACACTTCAAATACGTGTAGATATCTCATGGGACTATTTTTACATCATTAAATAATCATATACTCTCATTAAACATAACTAAAATAACTAATTAGTCCATTTAGACTATAAATTACATCATTAGATAGTTAACTCTAAAACTGGAAAGAAATCACACGTCTAAAATATCAGACCAAACATCCTCACAAAAATTCAGACGTCTGAAAAAGAGAACCAAACATCTCTCTATGAAAATTTGTATACTCGATCTAGTTTTATCATTTGAATTCAGGCATCACCTTGCACAATCTAGACATCCATATTTATTTTAGATGTGTGATGTTCGAGCACCGACATCTGATCATGAATCAAACGTCAGATGTCACCACTAAGTAACTTTGATCGTTGTTGTTGCTATTGTTTTCTATACAACTCTCCTCGTTCTTCATTGATTCACCTTGAAACTTTGCATGACTCTTACAAACAATAATAGGAAACAAAACTACATGTATTTAAAATGTTTCTATATATGATATTTCTACGATCAACATCAAGAAAAATAAGCAAACTAGATTTTTGTTCAAAACGTAAATCTTGCTAACCTGATGTTTGTGTATAGGTAAAGTCTATTGGATCTCATCAAATTTATTCCAAATCATTAGGTAAAATATTAAACCTAATAGTTTAGCATGAATTTTTTAGGTTTTATTTAATAGACTCAAACGAAATCAAAAGGGAGAAATAAGCAAAGTAATTATCCAAAGGAGTTAAGATAGAAAAAACACTTATCTATGATGAACATTGTGTTCTCATGCTGCGGATAGTTAGGTTTTCGCAGTTAGAGATAATTAGAAACTAATAAAAAAATCTTTTTGACCATAAAAAAATTCACCCTTTACTTAAATAACTACTAAACAATATAACAAATTTAAACAAGAGCTCTCTCTCTCTCTCTTTCTCATATTTGTTTGTTTGTGTGAACCTACTTAAAAAATAATTTTTGGCATCCTCTTGTAGTTGCTTTTAAGTCTTAGCCTTGCATTTGCATATAGTTAGTAAGAAATTATCAAAGTTATTTGAGCATATTGATTTGAGCATGCAATTGAAAATGCTTTTGAGGGTAAAAAGCCTAAATCAAAATAAGAAGGATTTTATCTCTCTTTTCTTAGCCTAAAAATCACTAAATCCTCACTACACAAACTCAAGCCTTAAAACTAATTAGATGTTGGCTCCTAAGGGTTAAAACTCAATAGAAATAAGAAACTATTTAAGTCAACCAGCTTAAATTTATTTGACTGCAATGGTGACTAAGAAAATTTTTAAGGTTTGCGCAAAGTGCTCTACAAGGAAAAGATGGTCTTAAATAGTCTTTGATCTCCCTCTAGTACTATGCTTACTTAGTTATTTAGTCAAATAAACATGGATCTTTTCACTTAAGTTTTTTATTAGGAGATGATCTAATTGAGTTTAGGCTTAACTCTAAAAATCAAAAATGATTGTTCAAATGATTATATTTTGATTTATTTAGTTAGGTTTTTCTTTTCTCGTTCTTTTTTTTCAACAATCATTTAGATCTTTATAGTTTTCTTTAAAAAAACAAAAAGAAAAAAATTATTTTTTGACATCTTTTTCTTAGGTTATATAAAAACAATTTTCAAAATAAACATTTTGAATAATGTATGCAAGTTTGGATAAGAGGTAATACAAATTATTTAGTTTGTGTTAAATTTGAGCAAGAAGAAATGGCTGATTTAAATCCTCCCATTCTTCAAAATATGTGTCCTCCTACTAGGAATGCAATCTCATCTTGCATTAGGCTTTTCAAAATTAATTGTGTTAATTATGAGTCATCATCACATTTTATTACACTTTTGTATCATCATTATCTATTTTATTGAATAAATATATTGACTAATAATGAATTTTTTCTTATTTATAGGTAGTAGAGAACTAATGAAACCCAAGATCAAGTCAAGAAGAGGTCCACAAAGTCTAAGAGATAAATAAAAAATTGGGCCCACAAGCCAATAAAAGAATCAATTCTATTAGGAACTAATATGGTAGTCAATCAATTATCCATCAATTGGCTAACGGATTGACTAACCGATTGGTTCATAACAGTATCAATTAATGGTGAAGATTTATTTGTTGGATCTTAATACAAATCTAATAGCTCTTTTTGGTTGTTGTAGGCTATAAATAGGTTACAGAGTGGGGGTTTGAGTATGAAAATTTTGTAAACCCTATTTAGAGAGAAGGGTTACTCTTAATTGAGAAGACCTTCCAAAAAATTATAAACCTTTTATTAACAATTAATAGAAAGTTTCATATTTTATTTTCGTCTTTGATGATGAAGATGGAGATTTTCTTTCAAAGAGCCAACCCCTTGTAATGTGAGTTTTTATTTTTTTTCTTTTGTTTTGTTATTTTAGAATTATATATTTTAGGATTTTATTTTCTTATTTTTATTTCATATTTGGTCGATTAGATTTATTTTATGGTTATAGCATAATTTTACGTTAATGCTTTATAGAGAAAAATTATTTTCATGCTCTTTTCTACTTTAATTTTCTATGTGTGTCTTTTATTGTTTGTAGCTTAGATTTACTTCTTACTTTTTTACGCATTCTAGTACATATTTTATTTTATTTTATTATTTTTTAAAATGAGTAACTAATTGTTGTAGGAAATGTAGATTATATGAAACTAGTTTACTTTCTTTTAGAGTATATGGATTGCTCTCTTCATGCTTAAAATAATTATGTTTAGGGTAATTTACTAGAGAACTAATTGGTAGAAATAAATTGATAATTGTTGACGTTAATAATCAAGTAGGTAATATAGTGGGGGTGAGGTTGATTAAGGGTCGCTCACTTCTCCGAATATCTGGTTTTGAGTTGAGTAGCTTCAGCTTGCACAAATAGCAACTCGTGAGAGGACGGGGGCTAGTTCCCCTGTGGTTCCTCTGATGATCAAGTTACTTAATGAACTTGAGTAGGAAAATGAAGAACTGTATGAGTTCTTTAATGTAGTTTAGTATAATTTGCAGATATTGCTTGGAAAAATAGCATGTAAAAATGGCTAGAAATGGCATACCTTGATATTTGGAATAATGCCCCTATTTATAGTGGTGAAAAATGGTAGAATGGTAGTCTCGACCGAGTACAAGATGGAGACAAACAAGTATGGCCTGGCAGCTACGTCAGTACCTACTTTACAAGTGCCAATTGACGAGTGGAGGAGAGATCACCTTAGCATTTAATATGAAGTGATTAGGGGCATGATGGTGCCGACGTGGTCTGATGTGCCGTGAAGGCTATCGGGGTTGACCAGCAAGGGAGCTTCGAGGTTGAAGTCGTCTTTTAGCTTAGCCGAGAAGTAACGCCATTCGAGTTGACCCCGTGAGGCGTAACTAGTCGAGTTGGCTCGTAGCGAGTCGTATTTGACAAGAGGACCGACAAGTATCACCCCTCAAGTCGGTCTAAGGAGATGTCGACTTAGCGAGTCGGCTAAGTCGGGATTCTTTGTGGTTTTGACCATCAATTGGTTTGGGCGGTGTATGTAGGGGACACATGTTCATTGCTGGCAAAGGGTTTGTTCTTTAGTGACTAAAAAAACCATAACAATAATATATGCTTATTTTCAATAGTTTGGTAGGTTATGCTTACTCATTTTTAGGATTATTATTTTGTTGCTTGTTCTTTTCATGAATAATTTTTTTGTTTGGATGATAATTTGTTATTTTTTAATGGTTTGATAATCTATGCTTAGTAAATCTAAAGTAAAAAATGATAAAAAGTGAGTAGTTCATAAATCCAAAATGACATTAACTAGTGAATTCAATTCTAAATTGATCACTTCTCTACTTATTTTTCCTCACTCTGTTGATTTGATATCTCTCTTGACTTCTCTCTTCTTGATTTTATTTTGTCCTATTTCTTTCTTTTTTTCTTGGTTCCATTTCTTTTTGTCTCTTTTTAGTTTCCTCTTTGTTTTCTTTTCTTGTTATTCCACCTTATCTCCTTCTCATCTCTTTTTTAGTTTTATTATTTTTGTGATAATTCCATCTCTACATCTCTACATACTCTATTTTACTCCTCTTTATTTATGCTTTTGTAGAGTCAAATTTAGAATTTTCAAATATAGACCTTCCATGTGGGTTCAATATTTTAAATACTATATTTGATAGTTGTGGTCTTACAACTTGCATGTTTTTATACTAATTAAATTTTAGCGCCACTGCTAAGGAAGGCGCTTGTAATTATAATTTTTTTATTTTGGATCTTTGATTTGTGTGTTTTCTTATGAGGGACAAAACATTAAGATTAAAGATTGAATAAGAAGATTTTATTGAAAAGGTGAGATCATTCTAGTATTTTCAATTTCACCCTCTAGTTACACTTTTCACATTAGAAACTAAAACAAATTGTTAACTTCTTGTTTGCAATACTTAAAAATTTTGTAAACTCTATAGAGAGGAAAGTTACTAAAATTGATAAGACTTCCAAAATTATAAACATTTTATTTACAATATATAAAAAAAATTCCTCCTTTTAAAATTTCTTTCCTTGTTCTTTGTTGATGAAGATGAAGTTGAATATTTTCTTCCAAGAGTCCACCCCTTTGCAATGTTAATTATTATTTTTTTGTTTTATTTCTTGTATTTCTTTTGTAGTGGAGATTTATTTTTTACACTTTTATTTTTTAGTTGGATTTTCTTTATACTCATAGTTTAGATACTTATTTTCTTATTCTTCTTCCTATTTTTGTAGTGACTTTTTATTTTTCTTACAATTTAGATATCTTTAATTTATGATTTCTAGTCTAGATTTCATTTCCTTATTCTTATTTTGAAAAATGAGTAACTAAATCCTGTAGGAATTCTAGAATTTATGAATCTAGTTTGATTTCTTTTCTGATTTGTGGATTATTCTCTTATGCTTAAAATGATCATATTTATGAAAATAAACTAGTAAACTAATTGGTGGAAATTTTTTGATAATTTATACTTATCTTGAGTGGTTTGATAGGTTGTGCTTATAAATTTTAGAATTTTTATCTAGTTGTTGTTCTTTTCATGATTGAAGTTTTTCTTGAAAGACAAGTTAATGAATTATGCTTTTTTAGTAGTTTGATAATCTAGGCTTAGTAAATCTAAAGTAAAATTTAATAAAAAGATGTAGTTCATAAATTCTAAATAAAATTAATTAGTGGAATCAATTCTAGATTTCTATCTTCTCCCCTAGATTTCCCTTATCTTTTATTGTTTCGATTTTCTTCTTTTAGATTATTGTTTCTCTTCTTAATTTTATTCTTTTCTATTTGCTTTATTTCACTTCCTTGTTTATTATTTATTTTTCTATATGTTCTCCCTCTTTCTCCCCTCTTGTTCTAGTTTTCTTTTATTTGCAAATAATCACACACTCTCTATATCTCTATACATGCACTCCTCTTCTAAGATCTAATTTATAATTTTTCCTAGACACCTTCCTGTGGATCGATACTACAACTATACTATAACTTCCTAGTCGTCATCTTGTAATTTTAAT
This sequence comes from Asparagus kiusianus, assembly GCA_022839385.1. Classification (NCBI taxonomy): domain Eukaryota; kingdom Viridiplantae; phylum Streptophyta; class Magnoliopsida; order Asparagales; family Asparagaceae; genus Asparagus; species Asparagus kiusianus. The sequence continues at coordinate 122,915 of BQKN01063734.1, read as the reverse complement.
GCATGCTTATTATGCTCCTATCAAGTTTTTGGTACAATTGCTGAGTAAGGTGCTTGTAATTAGAATTTTTTGTTTTTATTCTTTGATTAGTTTTTTTTTAATTATGAAGGATTGGCTAGAAGAAGAAGATTGATGATTGAATATTTACTTGTTAAAGTAAGTCATCTTTCGAGTATTTTTCAATTCCACCATCTAGTTTGGCTTTTCACAATTAGAGACAATTAGAAAGTATTAAAAAATAAAAAATTCTATTGCCGACCATAATAAAATCTACCATCCACTTTAACAACTATTAACAAGGTAATAAATCCAAATAAGAGCTATCTTTCCTACATTTATTTGATTGTTGACCCAAATTAAAAAATAAAAATATTTTCTTTTTGCATCCTTTTGTACTTGTTTTTAATTCTTAGGGTTACATTGCATATAGTTAGTATAAATTCACCAAAGTGATTTGAGCATTTTGATTTAAGCACTCACTTAAAAATATTCTTGAAGGCAAAAGCCCCCTAATCAAGATAAGATGAGGGATTTTATCATACTTTTCTTAGCTCACAAATCATTAATTCCTCACTATACAAACTCAAGCCTTCTAAAACTCATTAGACATTAGCCTCTAAGGACTCGAGCTCACTAAGGAATAAGAAACTTTTAAGTAAACCGGTTTAAGTTTACTTGAATTCGTTGCTATCTAAGGCAATGTTTAGGGCCTACGTAAAGCAACTTCGTAGGAAAGAGAAACTTAATTAGTCTTTGACCTCCCTCTAGTATTATTCTTACCCGGCTAATTAACTAAGTAAACTTCAATCTCTTCACTCAATCAATTTTTAGTTAGGAGCTGGTCTAGTTAAGTCTAGATTTAACTCTAGAAGTAAGAGTGATTATTTTAAAATGTTTGCTTTTTATTTAGTTAGTTAGGTTTTTTATCCCTACTCTTTTTTTCTCACTTATTTTTTATGTCTTTTAGTTTTTACCTAAAAAAAAGAAAAAAAGAAATACATAACTATTTTTTTAGAGAACTTCTTTTTAGATATCTATATATAGCAAAAAATCCAAAAAGAATTTGCTTTAGTGTGTGCGAGTTTAGATTTGGGATAATATCAATCATTTAATAGGTGTTGAATCAATTGTAAAATAAAGGAAACGACAAATCCAAATGCACTAATTCTTCAAGACATGCGTTATCCAACTAGGAATGTAATCTCATCTTACATTAGGCTTCCTGATATTAATGGAGCTAATTTTAAGCTTAGACCTCACTACGTAAACATGCTTTCAAAATCCTTATGAAATGAATCGAAAGATGCCTACATTTTTATAATAGAGTTTGAGAAAGTATGTCTTAAGATTAAATTAGAGAGTTATCTAGCGATGTGATTAAGCTTAGATTTATCCCATTTGCTATTAAGGACAAAGTAAAGAAATGACTTTATAGTTTATCCACATATTTTATCTCAACTTGGGATGAATTTGTTGCCATAATCTGAGAAACTTTTTCTCCATTCATAAAATGGTAAAGCTTAAACATAGCATTTAGAATTTTAAAATAGTCTTAGAGAAGGCATTCTTAAAGTATTTTCGTAGGTTTAAGGAACTTTTTGTCTATTGTCCTTAACGTAGTCAAGAAAAGTGGCAGATTTGCCAGATCATCAATGAATGATTAGATTATTCTTCAAAGTCATCCTTAGAATATATGTATCAAAGGGGTTTTATAAAAATGCTAACGAAGCTTGGGAATATTTAGAGAGTTTGTCTAAAAAAACATGTAGTGGGTACATTGTGATGAAAAAGTTTAATTAGTTCCCCTAATCAAATCTAGTGGTCCTTTCCTAGGGTCAAGCGTAGCCTCTGAAGCAAGAATCGCTGCAATCCTACGTAGGTTATAAGCCTTAAAAATTAAAGAATGAGCCCCAGTTCAAATCAATCAAGTTTCTACTCGAGGGTGTCATAACTATTTATCTCCAACAAAAATATCCCCTATTAGGAAAATCAACCACTAGGTCAACTGAACGCTACAATCTAACATCTAGGAATGATCTGTTTTCTCTAACCCACAATCTAGATTGGAGAAATCATCAAACTTTGCATGAAATCAGAAAACTTATTTGGAAATTAAAATTTTATTCTCACTTCAACCTAACAATTTTCTAGAGGAAACATAGTTCTATTTAATTCACCAACCAATTTTTAATAACCTAATTTGTGTTATCCAAACTAGCTTCCTCATCATTAAATAGTGAATATTATTTCGCCAATTCTGACCACGAGAGAGGTGTCAATATCTTAGAAAATAGTTTAGAGATCATGATAAAGGTTTCTACACGTACCACCAACATGTTGACTCAGTCTTCTAACACTCTAAATTCCTTCATGCAGATAACCGGTCACTTACTCAATTCTAATACTTATGTCATAGCTAGGTTAGAAACCCAACTTGGTCAATTAGCTAGTACTATGAGTGAAAGAGTGAAGGAAAAATTTGCAAGCAAACCTATTGCAAACCTTAAGGACATTGGATCAAGTTCTACCTACCAAGCTCAGGTGAATACAATACATACACTACGATGAGGAAAGCAGGTAGATAATCAAGTTAGAATGCTTTGAGTCAAATTCCTAAACCTAAACTCTCTCTCTCTCTCTCTCTCTCTCTCTCTCTCTCTCTCTCTCTCTCTGATAACTCTATTCAACGATCCCTCTTTCCAATGACCAAGAACCTAAAAATGAACCCGAGCTAAATTCTAATAGGTTTAAACCAATTGCTACATTTCCAGATAGACTTGGGCCTAGAAAAAACTCTCCTTATGTAGAAAACATCCTAGAAACTTTTATGTTGGTTAGGTCATCATTTCTCTCCTAGATGCAATTGAGCAAATGCCTTTTTATGTAAAATTTTGAAGGATTTGTGTACTAAGAAAAGAACCACTAATGTTCCTAATAAAGTCTTTCTCACTGCCAATATCAGTGACATGCTCTCAAACCTCATGCCTTTCAAATGTAAGGATCCTAGTTGTCTTACTATTTCATATTTTTCATAGGAATGACCTTATTTGATTATGAACTTCTAAACTTAAGAGCTAGTGTGAATCTTCTTTTTAATTCAGTCTATTAATAACTACTAGAATGTAAACTAAAGCCAACTAAATGTACACTCTAGTTAGATGAAAGATATATAAAAGTACCGAAGGGAGTGATTAGAGGATGTTCTGATCAAAGTTGGTAGGTTTATTTTTCCAGTAGATTTTATAGTCTTGGAAACACAACCCGTTTCCAATCTCAAAGGTCAAGTACCTATAATTTTAGGAAGTATATTATTAGCCACTTTCAATGCTATGATCAATCGCAGAATTATTCAAATAAAACTATCATTTGAGAATATGACCATAGATCTCAACATCTTCAATTTAGGGAATCAGCCGAGCGATCCATCAGATCAACCCCCAAAAATGAACTTCATTAAGGGAACATCGAATGAAGATTTAGAAGAAGAATGTGAGTTAGACCAGAGTTTTGAGGAGATATTTGTTAATGAACTTATAGTACTATAAGAGTTAGAATCATAACTAGTCTTTAATAAGGAAAGTAATAAGTAAGAGAGAAGTTTCAATGATCTCATCTCTGAAGAACTTTTTGCTGATAACCTTAGGTTCCTAGAAAATATAGAAAAACTAGCTTATCATATCTCAATCATAAATCTTAGATTTGAGAAATTTTTTAGAGAACTAGTTGTGTTAGGACAAACTTCTATTCATATGGAACCTGAGTCAAAATCTAAGACTTGCTTTCTGTTTGATCAACACCAAAATTTAAAATGCATAGCCCTCTACCTAGCTATCGTTAAATGCTGAAGAAAACTTTCAAAACCTCACAATATGTAAAATTTGAGAATATCATTGAGTTTATCTTTCTATACTTATTTGAAATCTTGGGTAGAATTTTAAGCAATTAGGTAGGATTTGATAAAGAGTATGAACTTTTTATTTTTAATTTTTACTCTTTACCTCAAAATAATAATAAAAAGAATTTATTCTTCTCTCATTTGAGAGTTTCTTGTTCTTTTAAAAAATCAAAGAAAAAAGAAAAAACAAAATTAAAAAGGAAAAATTAGAAATAGAGAAGGGGAAAAGGAAATTATGGTTACATCCTCTTCATACCAAAGGTAATTAAGATTTTATCATTGTTCTAGGTCGACCGAATAAATATGAGTACTTTATTTTCTATCTACTTTAATTTATGCATCATATAGCTTGCATTGAGGATAATGCAAAATTTAGGTGTGGACGTAGGGTGTAGTCATCTTTTCTCTTTATTTTACCATTTTTCCTTTTTCATCTTTTATTTTATTTTATTTTCCTAAAAAAATAATTATCACTTACCAACTTAATAAAGCTAATCAATAATTGATGTACATGATAAATTTTAAATAACTAATTCTGAGTTAGTTTTTTACTTAAGTTAACCTTTTATGAGAACTCTAAATAATCTACTAAAGAACTAATTTTTAAAGTAGTTTACTTTACTACATTCAAAACTTAAACTTCCAACTAAAAGTAATAAAATTTTTGCATGTTTAACTTAGAGTAGAAAACAATATTTCAATGTTCTATTGATAAAAATATTTTTTAATACACACACAAACACAAATATATAAATATATATATGTGATATATATATATATATACACACACATATATAAATATATATACAAATATATACATATATATATATATATGTATATATATATATATAT
>BQKN01063734.1:90721-113168 GCA_022839385.1 Asparagus kiusianus | reverse complement strand
CCCGTTGAAGGCGTACCAGTGCTGACGAAGAGGGCTCATCAGAGGCGTTGACAACGTCTAGCCCGTCAATTCGCCAAAGCTTTGGAGCAGGTAGACGGACTCTGCTACCAAATGAACTCGTTCTACTCTTGAGGAGCGCATCCAGAAGCACTGTACACTCCTTGTGCACGCACGGATCCTTGTGTAAAAGGCACAAGAATTACAAAAGGAATAGAGGTCAAAGAATCACCAAAATCCAAACAAGTCTAGGTGCCAAAGGCCAAAATAGTGCCTAAAATGGCACCGAAAATAGCCAAGATGCCTCTACATGGGGAGACACACCGGTCGTGTCTCTCACCGAATTCCGGCTCCAAAGCTGCTTCCAAGCCTCCGTCAGCCTCCGATACTACTCCTCTTCTTCCCGTACTTCCGGTGAAGCCCTACGGCAGCGTGGATCTCTTCAAATTTAAAATTTTGTTTAAGGATTGCCTTGGTCCCCTACACAAAGATCAAGGCAAAGCTCCTGTTAAGGGACGTTTGGGTTCGCTGAATAATTCTCGAATAACTATTCAGACTGGGGATCGTACGTGCCCTCCTAACAAATTGATTCCCGGAACCACCTGCTTAAGGGTTCGTGTGGAAGACAGGGAGCCCGTTGGGATTCCACCTGCACGAATGTGTAATAATAAACGTGTGACTCTTGTGAACGCCAACAAGACATTTCATCCTCAGAAGAAGACGTGTCTGTTACATGACAACGTCATACCTGGCGAATCAAATCAACAACCGATAGGTTGCTCCGACCATAACGTCGATGAGTTGTACTATCGGGCTGGGGGTACAAATAAATCTCAAAAATGAAGTACCCTAAAATCGGACTCACACTGCCCTTATGAGAGGTTAATCAGGGCAGTCTTATCAGAGTGTAGTTACCCAAAGACCGCTCCACAGAGGGTCTCGGTATTCCGAAGGCTTTCCACTAAAGCATCATAACCTAAATCAAGATGCTCCCGCAAAAAAATACCGGCCATTCAAGATGATGAACTCCCAGAAGTCACCGTCAACATGGCTGACAAAGGAAAGTCTATTCTCGCTCCGAGTGACGCTAATCCCGACATTTCTCTAGGAAAAAAAGTCAATTCAGAGATAGCCCAACGAATATCTTGGTTCCAGTTAGAAGCCGTTAGACATAGCTATTACTTGAGGATGAACGAAAGATTTTCTTTAGATGATGAACTTTCGGATACTTGCTCCGCAATCGCCTCCAATGATACAATGTTTAGTATATGACGCAAGCTCGAGAGGTATTCATGATCACAACCGAACAAGTGGCTCAACTTCTTCAAGAAACCTTGGCCAAACAGAAAGAAGGTTTTAAAATCGAAATGGAGATGGGAGTGCAACGGGTCAATTATTTACGTGCCTAACAACTTCAAGATTTATTAAATCAATGTGATAGTGATTCAAAAGTTGAATAAAATATCAATGCCGATACCCCTCCCGACAACATGGACGCTGGGGGTGGTCCCATCGATAATAACAACGCTGGGGGTAGCCCCGTTGTTTCTCCCCAAAATCGCCTGAAGAAAGATGCAGGCGAGGATAAAATGATGAAGAATATAGAAAGCAAAATCAATGCCTTGATTATTGCTCAAGAGGTGAAGAAGACCAGTATCACGTGTCCATACCCAAGAGAGTGGGATTCAATCCCGTACCCGACGAAGTTCAATCTAATTAACTTCATGCTGTTTGAAGGGAGAGGTTCGCCCACTCAGCATATAATCTACTTCAAGTCCTACCTGGAAATGATCTCTGGATGTGAACCCTTGATGATTCGATCATTTGTAGGCACCCTTCGCGGGGACACCTTCGATTGATATCGACGTCTCAAGCCAGGAAGCATCAACTGCTAGGACGATATGGAAAACTCATTCCTTAGTAATTTCTTCGATGATAACACTAAAGTTTCAATTGGAGCTCTTCTAGATGAGAAGCAGAAGAACGGAGAGTCAGTTGACACCTCGTTAAACTCTTCCAAAATAAGGCGATGAATTACCGAGGTCCGATAACAGAGGAGTTCATGCTCTAGACCTTGTTGGCCTTCTTGTTTTGATGGTAATTTAACAAACAATTTACATCTAATATTATTTGTCTAGTATTTGTTTTTTGTATTCATTGTAGACAAACAATAAGTTGGAGGTTGGATGGACTGCGCTTCAACGATCAAATCCAATGGAGGTTGGCGGAATTGTGGAGTGAAGCCATATAATTCAAGTTGAAGATCCAAGTTCAAGCTTCATCCGCAAGATTACCAAGTCAAGCTTATTGAAGATCAAGATTGCTTGGGTAACATCTAGTGTTTGAGTTTTATATTATGTGTGTTAGTAATTTAAGCTCAATCATATACACACATACACGTTTTGGTTTTGTATATAGTTATATATATGCATATATGTTTTGGTTTGATAGTTTTCAAGTTTTAATATGAAACAATTGAATATAATTAGAAAATATATTTTTGTTTCATACTTACATGTATATATATGATTTCATCAATATCAATTTTATTTAGTTTAATGAAATCATATTTACTTTTGAAATGTTTGTGAAATATGCAATTTTGTGAAAGATATTGTTTTCTTGGTTTATAGACTTAATAACAATCACATACATCTTTTATTAAGTCTATATAATCATTTTATAATATTTCAAAACATGGTTAAGCTAAAATGTCAAAACTCATATGTTTACATTTTCATGTTTTGGACTATTTTGCAAAATGATGATATATTTTGGACTCATATGATATTTTTTGTAGCATGTGTATTATCATGTCTACAATCATTTCAAGTTTTATATTTTTTAGAATTTATTTGATATTTTTAAACAGGGTTTCAAAATCATCAAACTGCTTCTAAACCTGTTATTTCATATATCTGTTTACGGTCGACCGCCACGGTTGATCATGCCTGTGATTTTCCCTTAGTAGCCAGCAGAGACTTTCGCGGTCAACCGTCACGATCGACCGTCAGTCTGAAAAATCCCACGGTCGACTGTCACTGTCGACCGTAAAAGTTTCTGGATTTTTTCTCAGGCTCGAAAGTGGCTCGCGGTTGACCGCGATAATTCCACGGTCGACCGTCGTTCACCCCAACGGTCATTTTGGTACAGAATCAGATTTTCGTTTCTTGGGCTTTTTGGTCTTTTCCTTTGGGGGTTTTAGCTGAGGTTTTAGGTGGCTATAAATACCCTCTTGCTCTCATCCTTCATAACAATCCAAGAAATGTTTTAAACAAGTATTAACAAGGGTTTATTGTTTGGTTTAAGTTTTGTTTAAAAAGCTTTTAAGCAAATTGAGAGTTTGTTTTGTGAAATCAATTTCACAAGAGCTTGAGGAGACCAACCATTAGTGTTTGAGCATCAAACTATTCTTCCTCTACCTCTTGATCTATTGAGAAGTTTTCTAAACTCTATTTCTAGCTTTATATCTATTTGTTTGATTTTCATTTTGTTAAAGCTAGTTTTATATTGGGTTTAAGATTTGATTAATCTCTTTGTTACACACACCAACATTGAGCTTTTAGTATTTACATACATAGTATATTAGGGTTGTGAGAGATTGTAACATTGAGTTGTGCTTAATTAAGTTCTCGCATTATATTAGAGAACAAATCATTTGTTGTTACATTGATAGTTAAGGATGCATGAGCAGAATAATCCCACACACGACTTGGATCTAGCAGTAATGGTCTTCGCACTGAAAGACATATAGTGGTTTGTGAGGCCAGTCCATCAGATCTAATAGCATACCGACTTTGGGATTCCGGGGCGTTACATTGTTAGTGTTGTAAAGTTTTCGGTGAGCTAGAAAACCGAGTGTGAGGAGTGAACGTTGATCGGTGAGCGTTGAAAACCGACATTTTGAGTGATTGTGAACGTTGATCGGTGAACGTTGAAAACCGACATTGTGAGGTGTAAACGTTATTCGGGTGAGCGTAGAAAACCCGGTTGTGATAGTAGATTTCTCCCCGGGAGTGGGGAGCGGAGACGTAGGACGGAAGGTCTGAATTACGTGATCATTTGATTGTGTTTGAGTGCGCTTTAGCATTTATTCTTATTTGTGCTCATTGCTCATATTGCCATCGTCTCATTATTTAGTTTGCCCACTATCTAGTTTTAAATTGTTTATCCTTGTAATAGTTTCATATCCTTGCATATATATCTCATAGTATATCTTATTGCTAGGATATATTCCTTTGTTCATATTGCATATTCTTGCTCATAATTAGTTGTATATCTATCTTGCAAGAATATATTTGTTAATAAGTTTTAATTAGCATATAATCGGATTAGATTAGCATAAGACTCTAATCACCCCCTCTAGGGTCTAATAGGCCTGCCATCACAATCTCTCCTCGATATCCTCAAAGTCATGGGGGTTGTCCCCTCAATCACCTGGAAAGAATTAAAACTACATAGAGAACAGGTCGAACGCTTCCTCCGAAGAAGGAAGGCTGAGAGAAGCCAGTCGATAGCACCTATGGTTGTTGTTGATGTTAATTAGACGTCACAATAACAACCAAAGTACTGTGAATATCACAGGAGGATCCACCATCCCACAAAGACTTGCTTCACTCTCAAAGGCAGGATGCAAGCCCTGGTTGATGCCGACATCATAATAGCAAAACAATCCAAATGAGGATGGTAATATTACTCCAATGGGTATACGAGCATAAACTATTTACCCCACCTCCAACAAGTATAAGAGGATAAACTTTTTTCCTTATTTTCAACGGGAAGTTCCTAGAGAATATTACTCGTAATATTCTTAAGGATAACCTGAGATCAGCTGACCATTCAAGGTAAAAAATCGGTCATCAGAATAATTCATTCTTAATCATGATAAAAAATAATTAAGAACCTCCCACTATAGCTATTTAATCATTTCCAAGATGATTAAAACCCTCTCACTGTGACTTTCAGAGCATTCCTTCATTAAGATGAGATTCAATAACTTAATCTAGTTAATCTTTCCTCAAAAAACCCTCATAGTTAAATTGTGGAGTGCTTAATGACTCAAGATCCTCCACCATAAAATCCCTCACTGATCAAATCAAATGACGATGAGTCCATCAAAATTCTTCGTGTTTGAATCCACCTGAACTCCCATTATGTCCAAGCCTTTAACACTCCTACTGTTAGGGTTTGACACGACACCCCCCTTTTAATGTTAAGTCTTTGTCATTTGACACCAAAAACCCTCACTGAGTGATTTGTACAAGTCAACATTTTCACTGTTATTTGTATCTTCACTTTCACTATTTCTTGGTCAAACTTTCATATAGTTAGGACCAAAACCAAAGTCCCCTCTCAATTCCTTCAATGAACGAGTGGTCCACGTTCAAAACTAAAATTCCCTTTCGATAAACGAAAGGTCTCCATCCAAGTTGAACGATCAAACCTATAAAAGTTAGGTTCGTCTCAAGCTCCCACTTAGTTAAACATTTTACAGTTAGGACCAAAATTGGATTTTTATCTCGATAAATAAGAAATTCATCTTCAGATTGGGTGACCAATCCTATAAAAATTAGGATTATCCAGATCTTTTCGATTCTTAGAGTGGATATCCCACTCTTAGTTTCACCTTCCAAGATTCTCGAAGTGGAGATCCCACTTTCAGTTTCTTTTGCATCTTGAGATAGAATATAAAAATTTTCCTCTCTAACTGTGGGAGATAGAATATAAAATTCTTCCTCTCATGCAATAGGTTTGTCTTTACCCTAAAAAAACCTAGGGATAGAATATAAAATTCTTCCTCTCCAATATTGGGTTCGTCTTTACCCTAAGAGAAGACACAATCTCTCAACATCATAAAAATCCATTCCTCTTCTGCATGGGAAACTTTATCTTGTATCCTAAACAGAGATAAGTCTACACCTAACACGCGTTATCGGTTAGTCTTTTACATGCCTAGGGGACATTATCTTGATCCCTAATTAGAGATAAGTCAGCATCTACCACATGCCATCATGGTGGTCCATTCATACAAAGATGACCAAGTCTACGTATTCAACATCGTAGCATCGAAATCCATACCTTTTATGCATGGGGGACGTTATCTCGATCCCTAAATAGAGATAAGTCTGTATCTAATACATGCTGCCGGGTAGTGCATTCCCGTAAAATGGCAAAGCCCACGTATTCTATATCGTGGCAAGCCGTTATTAATAACGCCATAATCCATACTTCACACGTATGGGGGATTTTATCTCGATCCCTAATTAGATATAAGCTTACGCCTAACACGCGTTGCTGGTTAGTCTTTTACTGCAAAAAGTACAAAAGCCCACGTATTCGATATCATGGCAGGTTGTTATTAATAATGTCAGAGTCCATACTTCATACATATGTGAGATTTTATCTTGATCCCTAATTAGAGATAAGCCTACGCGTAACACACGTTACCGGTTAGTCTTTTACCGCGAAAAGGACAAAATCCCATGTGTTCGACATCATGGCATGTTGTTATTAATAACGCTAGAATCCATGCTTCATATGCATGGGGAACTTTATCTTGACACCTAATTAGAGATAAGTCTACGTCTCACAAGCATTGCCGGGTGGTCCTTTCCCGCGAAAATGACCAAATCTATGCATTCAAATCATAGCACCAAGTCTAAGAGAGTTTATTCTCTTAGCACAATGTTACATGTAAAACGGGTTTAAAAAAATTTACATGCTAGCCCGATTCAAATGGTAATTGGTAAAAACACATCAAATCTATTAATGGCTAAGGATTTGCTAAAAATCCTATGAGCATCCCGTGAGGGATGATTAAGTCTATGTATTCAATAGCATAACGTTAAGTCCAAGAGAGTTTATTCTTTTAGCACAACGTTACATGCGGAACGGATTTAAACAATCTGCATGCTAGCCCGATTCAAATGATAGTCGGTAAGGCACTTCAAAACCGTTAATGGCTGAGAGTTTGCCAAAAATCCTATGAGTATTATGCTTATATATTCTAAACAGAATGAGTAATTAAAATAAGGGACAAAAGTCATTGACGCATCAGCTTCACTAGTTGGTCTCATAACTTAAACAGCTAAGCTAACCTCAACTCTAGCCAAAACATTGAGGATGATAACTTCAGATGTTCGACATCTTTAAAGATAGTAGCTGTATCAGCACCAACGCCTAGTCCTACAATCAGATCTCGCACAAGGATCTCAACCTGGTGAACCTCCGATGTATTCTCAGTTTGCTCTTCCCAAACTCTAAGAACTATATGAGTATAAACTTTTCCTTTACACTCTAACACCTTAAGAACTTAAATTATGTAACTCCAAGGAGTATACGAGTATAAACTGGTCCACCCGTTCCAACGCCTTAAGAGCCTAAACAGTATAAACTCCAGTTGACGTATGAGTATAAACTATGTTTACGCCGGTCAACGTATTATGATGAGAGTCAATGTCGGTCAACACGTAGCAATCAAAGTCAATGCCAGTCAACGTGTAGTCAACGCATCGTCAATTTTTGCCAAAACAAGGCTCAGATCAACCCCGATACAAAGGATAATCCTAGGGAGTTTAATCATAATTCAGATATGAATCCCCGATGAAGATAGTCAGTTTAACATCGACTCAACGACACGAGCTAAAATCAAAAATTAATATACCAGTTTCAGTTCGAGAATTCGACAACGGTCAGACGATAAACGCAACACCGGAAGAATTTTAGCTATTCGACAAAATACTAAATAGACTGAAAATCGAAGAAGTCAAGAACTAAAGTCAATTACAGGTCCTTTTACACTGACTGAAGGTTGGGCCTATCACATCTAAATTATTTCATGCTCTTCTATAAAAGAAACGAGACTGAAACACTTTGGAGGGGGTATCTGTAGGTGTCAAAAATTACCTATAGGTTCCCGCACACAGCTCGAGATAGAGAAAAGATGATGAGCGTTATTATCCAAGTCAATGAGGATTATTTAATGCCGACAAGTGCATGAAGTGAGTTGATGAAGCGTACAAATCAACGGGACGACAAAATAATAAAAAGACGGTCTAATCGGGAGTTACGTTTTACTCACGAAAGACGAAGCGCCACTTATGTCTCATCCACTCCATATATGATTTACCCATGGGAGGTTGTAGATCTCTTCTCTGGCTTTTCGACACACTTTGAATCACATCATTCCGAGATTGGACCGGGAAATTATAGAAAAAATAGTTAAGGCGCGCGAAATAGCGCCTTGGTTGAAACTAAGACACATGTCGTGTCTCGGCCAAAGCCGAGACACAAAATGTGTCTCGGCCAAGGCCGAGATACAAAGTCTGTCTTGTGCCTAATAGAGCTATTTTGACGATGATTCGTTTCAAATGTGAAGAATCTTAAAAAAACAAAAGTTGTAGATCACGTCGTTAGCTTTCCAACTCATCTTAGATCACCTCATTCTGAGATCATACATGAAAGTTAGATCCAAAACAACTGAGATGGTCCAGGCTATTTCACACCTGCAGGATACTAATGATGTATCACATATTTTGGCTATGATACGATTCTAATCTGAAGAAGCTCAAAAGACAAAAGTTCTATATCCCTTCATCATCTTTCCAACGCATCTTGAATCATTTTATTTCAAGGTCAGATGAGAGAGTTAGAGGCAAAACAACGGAGAGACACCAGTCGTGTCTCGGCCAAGGCCGAGACACAAGGCTTGTCTCACACCCAAGAATGTTGTTTTCCGCCTGTTAATTGCCCGAAAACCAGTTTTTCGATAAGATTTTAGGATTTCTTCAGCCTAAAGCCTCTCCAACTGATTTGAAGCTATCTTAGAGCGTGATTAAGTGATTATAACTGAGGATGAGACCAAATCGGTCGTTTTTATCCGAAAATAAAGCTTTTGAAGCCTATAAATATGGCCCTAGGACTTTCATTCACACAAATCTAAAAATTCTCGAGTCTTGGTGAAGCCCTGTCGAATTGAAGTGTGAGGAGCACGAATTTCAGAATGAAAGAGATCTTGGCGAGTTCTTCAGCACAAAGAGAGGAAGAGTTCGAGAAATCTACATCCCGTTCATACATTTCCCTTGAGATCGCACCTAGCTGTGATTCTCGAGAAGAGTGATTGTCTCTCTGTTGCCGAGATATTCATGTTAATTTCTTGTCTCCTTTGCGAGGCAAAAAAAAATCTTTATTTAGATCTGATCAGTTGGTGGTCCACGGATAAACCCCAGTACCGGCAAAGATCTCGCGCAAGCAGAAGACTAATAAACGATCTCTCTGCGTGTGATCTCAGGAAAGTTGTAATCTTTTTATTTTTATTATGTAAGGAGACTTATAAAGTCTTACTTTTTTGAACTTATTGTAACGACTAAAGTTGTAATGAGTCCCGCAATGAACAAATCAACTTTTGATACAAACAGACGTAAAAAGACCTTCGAGCACAGCAGAGTGGACTGAAGTTGACACATTAATTGCTGATGTTCTAGAAGACATCACAGCTAGTCATTCTCATCCCACAAGTTCAGTTCAACCAAAAAAGCCAGTCCAGCGTATAGATCTGGAGGGTAGCACCGACACCAACGATGCCTCTAGAGCGCTCGTCGATCCACAGAGAGGGCCTAAAGAGAAGCATACGATAGCACAAAAAAGTAATTTTTACCACAAAATTTAGTTGTTTATGATGTTTCATGTTGTGTTAATTATGAAGGATACTGTTAAGTTGTAAAAGTTAGCTTGTAGTTGTCAAGGAAATTTATTAATTGCTAAGGTTATGCAATAGTTGTTAAGATTATTGATCTATTCTGAATGTTATTGTTCAGTTGTGACACGTGGCCTGTTAGTTGTTAAGGTTATGTGTCTGTTGTGAAGGTTATTGTTTACATGCGACTGTTAGTTATCAAGGTTACTATTGATGACTGACTGTTAGTTGTGGAGGTTACTATTTACATGTGGCTACTAGTTGTTAAGGTTACTGTTAACTTGTGATCTGTTAGTGTTTGGGTTATGCTTTTATTGTTAAGGTTATTGATTGGTTGTTTAGGATAGACTATGGTTGTGAAGCTTATGGATTTTTTGTTAAGTTCATAGTTTTTTGTCAAGTTTACATCATAATTGTTATGGTTACAGATTATATTCAAACTAATTACGTCTTGTGGTTTTGCTTTATAGACAAAAGGCAATATTTGAGTTGCGGCCTACTTCCAGCTTCACTGTGTACTATGAATTCATGCATACTTTAGTGCAGCATATAGGGCAAAGGCACTGGGAGGCCTACGAAGATAGCAAAAACACTACGTTCATTTTGGCTCTCCTGGTCTTGATCTTCCCACTTTCGAGCACATGCTGAGACAGTGGGACGAGAAAAAGATAAAATTTGTCTTCACTGATACAAAAACTAGAGAAGATATTGAGTACTCATTCAACCTTGTCTGGGTAATGAGCCATACATGGCTCTCCAATGAGGGGGATCTTATTGGCCTGGGCTAAAGGAATATTGTTAAGGTTTTGGGGGGCTTTGGGATTGTTGAAAAAGTCTTTGGGGGGGGTGGAATACTTGTAATGGTTTTGGGGGCTAGACGCAATTTTCCCTTTCAAAAATATTTAATAGTTTTTTTAGTATTCTATTGATCAATAAGTTAGATATTTATTGCAACATAAAATTATATGGACCCATTAAAATTTTAATTACAATATTTATTCAATGTATTCTATTGAAAATTTAAATTTTATATATTATTTAATACAACTAATATAATATACCTTTCATATAACACACCGAAGAATAATTACAGTAAAAATATTGGTCTTATGAATATGAATTTTTTTGAAAGTAATAAAGATATCATTATAGTACAATATGAATTATTATTCAAATGATTTTCCATAGCATTCTTAATGTAATTTGATAAATATCAATAAATTACAAATAAATTTCATTTTTGAAAAGTACTATATATTTAAAAATAAATATATGTAAGTGTGTACGTGTATTCTATAATATTTACTATATATAAGTGGTACTTAATGAGATAAACATGATAGCTAGGTATTGAATGATATATTCGTGTGCTTGAAAGTCTTTTAAGTATGATAGAGATATTGCGTCAGGGAGGTATGATCATGCTAAGATACTAGTATGGTCGCTAAGACAAGATCTCTAGTCATTAACTGATAGAAATCATGTTACATAGTAGTTGGACGTGTACATAGTACATCATACATGTGCTTGTACAGAAACCCTAACCATATATATAGTTAAGTAACAACGATACCCCAATGATTTTCCGCGTACTTGATGAACTCCTCTATCTCCTCATCACCATCTAAGAACTTGTTCTGGTTACGGTCGGCGTGAATCATTGCCCTCCAACACTTCCATCTCGTAAAGGTAAAACCGAGCTCTTTCAACCCAGCGCGAACCTCGGCCCTGCTTATTTTCCCGTCGTTGTCCTTGTCCAAACTTTTGATCCATTTTCTGACCTCCTCTCTAGTCATCATCTTTTCGTTCCTAGCAGAAGGGGACCCATTCACTTTATGGTCGGATGTTTCGGTACGACCACAACAAGGCACGTACGGATGAGGCATTCCCACAGAAGAGGGAACTCGTGAAATATATGAAGAAGTTTGTAAGTTGCAGTTAATTTGATGAGTTTTACTTAACAAGGTGATCTGAGGTTAATTTATAGTACGTAAGGATGAGCAAAGTTGTTCGGACTTGAACTTTGGAGCTAATTAAACTACTGTGAGATCGAGCAGATCCTCTCCACTACAAAAAAAAATAGTGGAGGGACCACTACATATAATCACAGCCATTGATTATCTAGTTGATGGTTATGATTTTTTCTTTTAGTGCAAATTAAGAATGAGTGCAATACACGGGGGTATGGTAAGTATTAGATTTAGATTGTATCATAACCGCCTACTAAATAATCAACGCTTGAAATTAAAAGTAGTGGTCTCTCCACTACTTTTTTGTAGTGGAGAGGATCCAAATCCGTTGCTAAACTTGCTACCCAAGGTATCATGCTCGACCTCATTTGCTGAGAGTCTACTATCGATATGCTCTTCGATTCTTTCTATTTCAAGTCATATTAGACAAACTATAAATATTTAATGATTATCTTGGTAATAGAAGGTAGGGAATGGATTTCCTCAAAATAAAGTAAAATAAAATAAAGTAGGGAATGGGATCCACATCGATCCTTATTCTCGATAAAATTCTTTTTGATCCTTCACATCAGAAAATATTCTTCTGTTCCGCAAGTTTGGAGTAGCAAACAAAATTTTGAAAAAGCAATTATATTCAGCCTTAAAGATTTGTGGGGCATGATGTGTCTATCTAATACATTGTAATTGATCAAATATGAGTACCACGTCATCCATTGAGATTAATTAGCATTCGGGCTTTTGCACGTAACGATTAGGGCATCTAGACTTTTTATATTGAGGGATTAAAGTGTAGTTTTAATTTAGAGTTGTGATGGTTGGCACTCTAACTTGGATTTTTATTTGCCCACCTATCTCTAGAATATTATTCGCCGATGAGGCACTACACGAGTAAGCGGGCCAAGAATTTAAGCCACACAACACGTTTTGAGGATTTATAGGGGAGATCGGATCGTGTGGTGTCACCTTTTGTCACCGTCAGATTGTTACTCGTAGCAATCTTGCAGGCCAAATATTCCTACAGCCCTAATTATCCGTGCTCTCTTAATCAAAAAGCATATTGACAGTTTAACTTCCAGTTGAAGTTTGATTAAGCGATCATCCCAGCATATAACAGTGGTCTGTATTTTCTCTAATACAATGCCTCAAATGGTGATATCTTGATGCTAGCCTAATGATTGTTGTTATAAGAGAACTTCAAAATTCAATTAATCATCCCATGAAACTCTAAAATCTAGCAAACTCGAAGCATGTCTTCCAAGATATGAATTGTTCACTCCAATCGTTTATCTTTTTCCGAATGATAAGCAACACTAAATTTCAATCTAGTGCCCCCAAAATAAGAAACAAATTGAGTATCTTGATTTAAAACAATGAAAATTGACACTCCATAAAACCATACTATTTGTTGAATATAACGTTTCACTAACCATTCAGTAATTTGTCTAACTTGAAAAGGAGCATAATAAGTACTCTTAGTAAGTCGATCAACAATCAGCCAAAACTGCATTATTTTGCTTCTAGCTAGCTCCTAGGCAAAGCTATCACAAAATCCATAGTATAGTGCTCCTACTTTTATTCCAATATCAGCAATGGTTGCAATAATATCAGCATTGAACAATGAATTTGAGTAAGCAATTTTGTATGAACGTCACCTAGTGGAACACACAAATGGTCACCTTTCTCAAAGAATCATCTTAGTGAATCTAGATGCCTTTTCTCTTTCCTTCAGATACTCTCTTCTTGACCTTAATGAGCTCCTCATCATGCAATTATTATTCCTTAGTATGATCAATCAACGATGGTCGTACTTATGTATTAATCATTTATGCATAGCTATTTGGTAGAATAACTTCAATGCCATGACTTTTGATCTCTGTAATTAACTCCTACTTTGTGAGCCTCATTGCGCTTGGTGCTCTACTAAGTGCATCGTATAAAATGTCTGCTCTACCAGAATGATATTAAAAGTCGATGCCATGGTTTTCCATGAGTTCTAATCATCTTTTTTTGGCATATATTCAACTCCTTCTGTGTATAAATGTTCTTGAGACTTCTCTTTTGAACATAGTGCTACCAAATGTTTAGTGTATGAATAATTGATGCTAACTCCAAATTATGAATAAGATAATTACTCTCATGTGGTCTTAATTGTTAAGAAGCTTAAGCAATCACATTTCAGCTAAACATCAAGACAAACCCTATTCCAACTCCTAAAGCATCAATGAGGATACCATAATATTCTTCCATCGGAGCTTCTCATTCAATAAGTGTTGGGATATACTTCCTCGATGATCGTATGCGGTCCTTTCCAATTGGCGGCCAACATATCACGCTTGGTGTCTCTATTGAAAATTGCTCTTCAAGGGATGAGATTGTTAATGTTGAATCTTCGTGTCTGGACCTTGTTGTTGTAGGGCCGGGCGATGCACTACTAATTGATGAATTGGGTCTTGAGGGATCTCTCTCGAACTTCATCAATAAGGTCGTGTCTGACTCGAAGCCCACTCACATTCAAATCTTTATCGAAATGCTGCAATCGAATGGTTAGGATGCCAACTTCTGCCGAAGCGACTGCTTCGGCTCCATATGGTAGCTCGAAGGGGGTCTCTCTAGTGGAATTCTTGTGAGTGGTTCGGTACGACCACAGAATTCCAGGTACCTTTTTGACCCAGTTTCTAACCGCCTTGTCCACCTTCTTCTTCAAGGCTTGGAGTATGCATTTGTTAGCGACTTCTGCAAATCCGTTGCACTTAGGGTGTGCCACTGAGGCGAACTTCAGTCGCATCTTCTATTCTTCACAAAAACTTCGAAAGCCTCTGCTATCAAATTGAGTGTTGTTGTCGGTGATGAACGATATGGGAACTCCAAATCTATAGACAATTGATTTTCACAAAAAATTGGTGATATTGTTCTCGCTACTTTTGGCCAATGGCTCAGCTTCTATCTATTTCATGAAGTAGTCAATGGCGATGACTAAAAAACTTTCGTTGCCCTAAAACTATTGGGAGATGTCCCAGTAAATCTAGTCCCCATTGAGCAAATGGGATTTGGCTTATGATATGTGTGAGCATAGTGACTAAAGCTCATGGCACATTTGAGAAGAATTGGCAAACCTTGCATCTGGAAATGAGTCTTTTTGACTCACCTATGATGCTAGACTAGTAGTAGCCTTGGCAGATCACCTTTTGGTAAGAGTTATGACTCTTGGATGACTCCGGCAAGTCACTTCATAGATTTCTTTCATAACATAATTTGCTTCTGCCAACAAGAGATATCGGAGATAGGGCTCCACACTCCAACCAGAGTATGATTGGAAGGCATGAACTTGTAGTTGTAGGCTCTCTGGTCTATAATGAATGAGGTCTTCTCTTGATCATGCTCCGCCATAAGGATCTAGTTGTATCCCGAGAACGTGCCATAAAACTACGTAGTTCATAGACCACGCTCTCATCTACTAGTTGATCGATCCTTGGAAGGGGGTAGCTGTCCTTCGAGCAAGATTTTTTCAAGTCTGTGAAGTCCACGCACATCCTCCACTTGTACATTCAAGTCTGTGTAGTCCACGCACATCCTCCACTTGTCAAGGTACTTCTTAACTGGCACCACATTAGATAGCAACTCCGGGTACTATACTTCTCTAATGAAGTTGGCTTTGAGTAAACAGGCAACTTTATCTGATACCGCATTCTACCTCTCGAGGTCTGTAGGTAATAAAAATTTTCTTTAATCCCTATCAGAGAAGTTTAGAATAAGACTGCTAAAACCTCGCCCGAAATAGCAAAAAAGAGAAAAGCACTGATATCTCTCAAACCGGAAGGAATTTAGTGAAACGGACGAGAGTAAACCGAACCCTTTGGGTGGGTTTGGTTGGCTCTATATCATCGAGATAGTCAATTTTCATATATAATTTGTCTAATTTTGACTTACGGTTTGAAAGTGCGCCTGTAAGGAAGTTCGTCTATAAGGCTAGAGCTTGCCTGAACATTAGGGCTCACCGAAACTAAGCGAAGCTTGCCTGCACAGCTTCGTCTGTGAGGTTCGCCCTTATAACCTCACTTGAGGGCCAAGCTCGCTTGAAGAGCAAGCTCGCTTGTCAACACTCGGTGCTCACCTACATAGCTCAACCCGCCTGACAGCTTGAAGGTCGGCTGCATGACCCAAGCTCGCCTGAAGGACAAGCTCGCCTGATAGCATTGAAGCCCGCCTAATAGCTTGAAGGTTATCTGCATGACCTAGGCTCGCCTGAAGGACAAGCTCGCCTGATTGCATTAAAGCTAGTCTGCACAGCATGTCTGCATAGCCTCACCAGAAGACCTAGCTCGCCTATATGATCTCGGCTCACCTGAAGGCCAAGCTCGCCTATAGCACCCATGCTCGCCTGCATGCCAAAGCACGCCAAGCTCACCTGCGGACTCACATGCTCGCCTGAAAGCTCACTAGCTCGCCTGACAGCCTAAGCTTGCCTATACGGCTGTACCAAGTCAGCCACTTGATCTTAAAACATAGGAGTGGGTACACTCACTCCCCATGATCTAAGGAATGGAGTATGGTTCTCCTCACCTCTAATGGTCGCATCCCAAGATTTAAGAGATTGAGTTATGGTCACCCTCAACTACAATCCCATAATTTGAGGGAGTGGCCTTGCTTCTTCTCCACTATAAATAGCTAATGATGACTATCAAAAAAGGAGGCCTTGAACTCTTGATCAAGATCGAACCTATTTGTTTCCTTGGCAATCAGTTCTCTTAAGCTCTAAGAGAACCGAGTCTGGCTCTTTAAAACTCCTTGGCAATCAACTTGTTCGTGATCTCGTTCGAATCCTTAGCTAAAGAGGACCGAACTTTGAGATCTCGGTGTACTTAGGCTCTGAGCAATCAAGTAATTTCTCAGCCTTCGAACTCATCCAACCGAGCTTCTACTACGTACTGAAGCTCCAATCGAAACTTTGATCGGATCATTCAAGGGGGCATTTTATTTTTCCTAAAGGGGGCTCTTAAAATAAAGGCTTCTCATTGGCTTGTTTGCTTGTGAAAACATTCTTAGCACATTGCTTGGATTGTTGAAGTTGACTCATCTGAATTCTCAGATTAGAGGCTCTTAAGCTCTTTGATAATTCTTGCATCGTAGCTCATTCTAAGCCTTCGGTCTTAATAGTCTTTCAAGCTTAGGTAGACTCGAATTCTATCACTGTAAGGGCTTTTGCTGTGTACTGAATCTCTAACCGCAACCTTGATCGAATCGTCCAAGGGAAGCGAACACGGCACGAGCACTGAGGGAGGCGTCCTACCACTGCTAAAGAACCTACGTTAAACAGGGAGGGCTATTCCCTCCGCTTCTATTGTAAACTTTGATTATTAGTTTGTAATAAGTTATTCTTATAAATACAAATGACCCATCAAATAGGAAGTTAATTTTTACACCATACATGGCCAAGATGCCTCTTCTTTTAGTGAACTGGCTTACTGTGTTGGTCGCTCATTGCTTACAACTTCAAGGGGAACTCCTAGCATATCTTTAGGCCCCCAAGCAAACATATCTACATTCTTACGTAAGAACACGATCATAGCTCCTCATTGAGGCTCAACGAGGCTCAAACCAATCATGACAATGTTCAACCCATATAGGTCGATCGGTACTTCTTGTAGTTCTACCGGAGTTGTCCACTCCTATTCTAGCACTTTCTCTATTTGAAGACGCGTCCTCTCAATCAGCAGAGTCTCTAGCACTCCTTTTCCTTTCATCGAGAGCAGATAGCACGTTCTAGCCTCTCACTAGTTGCTTCTGACAATTCCAACTCCTTCTGGGGTCAAAAATTTTACCATCTAGTGGTGAGTAGATAGGACTACCTGTAGGCTATTTAGGGAAGTTCTTCTAAGAATAACATCATAGGTAGACTTGATGTTCATCACTAAGAACTAGTCCTAAACAGTGAATTAGTGAGGGTACTCACCGACCATTAAGGGAAGACTAATTGTGATTCCTCAGGGCTCAAACAAGGCTGCAGTCTAAGGTGAAACCCGGATTATCAAACCTACCACGCACCAACATCATGCTACGACATGTTTCACCATCATAGTCACTATCTCTCTAGTAGAATCAACAAATAGGTGAAGGTACAAATAGGCAAATAATGGAAATAGTACAAGAACAGAATATACACAGAAGAAGCATGAGAAAAATCAACAAATAAATCCAACTAAAATAGAATAAGAATATCTCTGAACTGTAATAATGTACTATGTCTCAAATTAAAGAGTCAAAGAAATCTCACTATAGCACATTATCTCTACAAAATAAAAATACAATCTCTATAGTCTAAAAATGAACAACTACTGTAGAGCTCTATAAATAACTACTAATAAAATAACTAAGATGGATGCTAAGATGCGACTCCATCAACCTGCGACACTCCGTGCGCCGGACTCGCTACCTATAAGGGGGGACAACAAGCATCAAAGCGCTAGCGAGATCATCTCCACCGCCCCTAAGGGGAAGGGGTAGGAGTATAAAAAAATAAAGTCAGTACATATAAGTATAAAATCATTTATAAAATCCTGATTGGAGACTAGTATTTAGAGACCCACAATACGAGAATTAGTACATCGAGAGAAATAATCCAAATAAGGAAACCCTCATGTATATACCATGTCTCAAATTATGGATATCAAAATACTAATTCCAATCCTATAAATGAAAATATTACATAAAGGAAAGCTCTTCAAACATCAGCCAAAAGGGACCATTTTCATAATCACAGAATACCCTCAGGTAGGTAGCGTACTCGATACAGAAATTATTATTAAACAATTATCTAAATCTCAAACTACCCTTAGATAGCTAGAAAACTCACAAGGAAAAGTCATCCAGCTCAAATATTATCATAAACTATATCATGTGCATCATGTACCAAAATGTGTAATCTACTCATGGGTAAGCTACATAGAAACATACTACACAATGTACATATGTATGCATCACCACATGCAATAGCGATACTCTTGTAATGTTCTTACTCAATTGTTCTACGACAATAGGTTTTATCTCCCTATTTCGGCTACATAAAATAACGATACTCTTGTAAGGTTCTTACTCAATCGCTCTTCAACAATAGTTTTATCTCCCTATTCCGGCTACATGAAATAACGATAGTCTTGTAAGGTATGCACCATTACATGTGGGTTCAACTTTCTTATTCAATCGTTCTATGGTAATAGGTTTTATCTCAGTAGTTTGGATATACTTTCTTATTCAATTAGTCTAAATACGGTAATAGGTTTTATCTTCGAGTATTTGGTACTACCGAGGTCTTATTACGGGAAAAACAACTAAATACTGCTAGTGTGAAATAACTGAGTTCTTATTATAGGATAAACAGCCACAATGAGCATTCATAATTGATAAACAATGCTTTATTATATGTTATTACACTTTTATCAATTCAACGTGTGTCAAGTATCCTAACAATGCATGTCAATATAACATAAACTATGTGTACGTGCACATATCTCGGTGTGCGTGTCAAAAAAATCTGTTGTTCACCAACACCTCAGGTGTTTAACAACTCATAAGGATCATTATGCAACATAATAAGATAGAGAAAATTCCCAAAATTAGAAATCAGGAAAGAAAAAATGCACTGGTCAATTATCAGACTGGCGGTCGATTGCAATATAGCAGCGGTAGACCGCATCGTGTTTCAGAGGCTGCCCAGGCCTCTGCCAGGCACGCGATAAACCGCCACTTATGCGCGATCGACCGGCACACGAACAAAAGCCTGTTCTGTTCTGTGATGGTTTTGAATCATTATGTTTGTGTGTGCTTTTATGAACATAACTAATTTAATTCATACTGAAACATATGTAGAACATTGTAAATATCAAATCAACTTCTCTGGGAAATATCAATATGTGAAACATAGATAATTACATAATAAGTCATAAATAAACTCTTAAACATGCACGAAACATTAATACGAAGATTAAATCATCTAAAATCTATTAAACAACATCATTAATCATTTTTAGATCTTAAAAACACTTCTAAAATTTTGTTCTTGATCTCTTTAACATGAAAAGACCTAGTCTTTATACATATAATACAAAAGATCTAATTAATTAGGCTCTATAAAGCATATTAAAATCTTATTAAAAACTATTTAAATTAGGAAGAGGGATTAGCAGAGATGAAACTCGCCTGAGACTTGATGCAAAACATGAATGATGGAATTCCAATGTAGATGTCCAAGCCACAAACTGAAATATCACTTTAAAATCTTGTATTTTCTCTCAAAAATCAAATTAGGGTTTTGTAAAATTGTTTGGTGGCTGCTAGAGTTTCAAAAGTATGAAAGAAAACTGAAAACGTCATGGATATGTGATATATATAATAGAGAAAATGAATATGGGCCGTAAATACCCGAAACCAAGTCAAAACAGGAAAAGCAATGTTTAGGTTTTGCTGTCGACCATGACAGTCGACCAGACGGCGGTCGACCAGGCTGGAAATTTCTAGTTTTCTTAGATTTTTAGTCTTTTGGCTATTGTGCATGTTTCGACACGTTTCTTTCTTATTCACTAACTTGTTTATACTCAAAATACTTGTTAGAGTACCCATACGCCATATAATGATATTTATCTCAATTAATATCCACTTATTATAATTAATCACAATATAATTCAATTTATCAATCATTAACTCAAATTTTTCTGGGGTTTTAAACTAATCATCCCTTTTGGTAGGAGTGAGTGTCATGTGAATCCTATGAGGGGACCTCGATAAGCTACATCTTGGACTTGTTAATGCTAATCTAATTGAAGCCATCGATGAACCGAATATCAGTGGAGCTTCTTATGTCGACCAATATCCTCTTAATCCAAAAGCTATTGATCTTGGTCAATATGATGAAGGGGTCATTGTGAGGCATCTCGATGCCTTTCAAATGCATTACTGAAGGAGATGGGCCATCTGTCCTCAGCTTCTTTTCACATAAGTTGATGTTCAACGCTCGTCTTGTAAACTTCTTTCAAGCATTATTAGACATTCCTCCCACTGTTGGGTCGCCATTAATGGTGTTGATGATACCTTAACTGTCAATTTCTATAGGTTGCTTGTCTTGCTAATGTTGGGCATGGGGTGACCTTGATCGAGACCTCCTGTTGGACATCCCTGGATTGGGTTCTTTACTGTCCTATTGAGAGACAAGCATCTTCAAGAATCGCTTTTGTATTAAGTCCTCAATATCTCTTTGGAGTACTATGTAATCATTAGTATGAAGGTCATGATCTCAATGGTATTGACAAAACTGCCTAGTGTCTTAAGATTGAGGGTCCAACTTCATGCAGGGAGGAGTGGAGTATAGATAACCTTCTTTCTGGACCATGTAAAGGGCTTGTGTAAGAGAGATGTTGAGAGTAGTGATGGCTGGCTTCTTGGCAACCTCTCTCCTCTAGTCTCTCCTGTCGGCCTTTCTTTGCCTAGAGTTGGTTCTGGGGGGATTCTTCTCCGTGTTCTCCTTAGTAGAGGACTCGGTCCTTGCAGTGGGTGTTGTCGTCATTATTGCTATTGCTGCTTCTGCTTCTCTGGATGCTTTCTTATAGGCTCAAGCTTCTTCCACATCCATGAATCCTTAAGCTCTAGCTATCAATTGTTCATAGTTGGTGACTCGGTCTATAATGAAAGAGTCGACCAACTTGTTATTCTGTAGATCTGTAGAGATTATAGCCATGGCAGCCACGCTACCAAGGTCATCAACTTCTAACATCTTTGGTTGGAATCTCTTGAAGTAGTCTCTGAGGCTTTCCCCAAGCTCTTGTCTCATCTGAAGCAAGACATGGGAGAGCTTCTTTTGGTTGAAGTCATCCAAAAAGTGGTGCACAAATGTTTGGCTAAGCTGCTCAAAGTCGTTGATGGATTTCTAATCCAATGAGTTCCACAATATCTTGGTATTTCTTGTTAGGGTGATAGGGAAAGCTCTGCAAATGATCGGCTCTAACACTTGCTGCATGCTCATCAGGTCATAGAAATTCTATGCATGATCTGCTGGATCTCCCTTGCCTAGCTTTTGTACTTCTCGCTATGAGACATCTTGAATTTAGTGTCGGGATCATTCATTATCCAGTCGATAAGTAAAGTGTCCCTTTTGATGGTCTCGGCAATAGTATTGAACATTTGGTCATAACCAGATGCTAGGTTGGTGGTGGAAGGACCTGGAGTAGCACAAGGGTATCTAAGGCCATGTGAAGCTATCCACATAGTTCGCTCATGGCCACCATGGTTGTAGTAAGGACACCCCCCTATTGCCTTGTCATACTGCTCGGTCTATCAAGGCAGAGCAGAAAAATGAGCCTGCTGGCGAGGCGGAAGAGAGGTGTACTCAGCATAGTCTTCATATGGTTGTTGCTCGACCTTACCCGCAAGATGTTAGCCTCATGTTTATGAGACTACTCCCTAATCTTATTTTGATGATTACAAATAATTCCTAATGCTGCTTGTCTAGTGTTTATGTTTTCTTATTACGTATTCTAGATAAACAATAAGTTGGAAGTTGGATGGAATCGAGCATTCATGATCATAACCATTTGAGGATGGAAGGAATAGTGGAGTGAAGCAATACAATTCAAGTCAAGTTCCAAGATCAAGCTTCATGCGCAAAATTTACCAAGTCGAGCTTATTGAAGAATAAGATTGCTTGGGTAAATTAATTTAGGTGTTATATTATGTGTGTTTAATACTTTAAGCTCAATCACATGCACACATACAAGTTTTTGTTTCTTATATATATATATAT
>BQKN01063734.1:33810-90621 GCA_022839385.1 Asparagus kiusianus | reverse complement strand
CACACACACACACACACACACACACACACACATTTTGGTTTTTGGTTTTCAAGTTTATATAAATATAAATTTATGAAAATGTTGAGTTATTTGATTGATGATGAACTCGCCTGGAATTGTTAAAAATTTTTTTTTTGTGACTGATGAACTATCAGTCGACTGATGAGTTTATTGGTTGACTGATGAGAGTTTCAGTCGACTGATGAGTTGAGATTGACCTATAACGGTCATCTCATCGGTCGACTGATAGACCCTGTCAGTCGACCGATAGCCTGTAACGACTAGTTTTTTCAGCTTTGTACTGTTTTTTGATTTTTTGGTCTTTTCCTGGGTTTTCTTGATCTTTAGGGTTCCTTTATATACCCCCTCATACCCAGCTATGTTTGATCATCCAATAAAGTTTTTAAAACAAATTTAAGGGTGTTTAAAAGTTTGTTTAAGTTTGTTTAAGAGTTTGTTTTGTGAAGAAAGTTTTACAAGAGCTTGAGTAGATCATTCTTTGGTGTTTGGGCATTCAACTCATCTCTCTCTCACTCTTGATCTATAGAGAAGTTTTCGTAAACTCAATTCTAGCTATTTATTATTTTGATCATAATTTTCATAGGCTAGAATTTATTTGAGTTTAGATTTGTTTTGATTATATTCATTGTTCACACACAACCTATTGAGCTTATAGTATTATATACATTGTATAATTTGGGGTTGTGGGATTGTGACTTTGAGTGTAGGCTTAATTGAGTTTTCACCTTGTTTAGAGAACAAATTATTTGTTGTTGAGCTTTCATTTTGGGTTTGTTGGTGGAAAATTCGTAGTAAAAGAAATGAAAGAAAATTTTATTTTATATTCTCTCGATCTCAATTACAATTGGATTCTGATTATAAAAGAGAGGAGAATAATCTGGATTCTTCCCTTTGTTTAATTCTGGGTTCTTCATGGTAGCGATAGAGTGCCTCCCTCGAATGCTCACGTTGAGTTTTCTCTCTGTTGATGATCCGAACGTCTTGATTCATTGGAACGGTATTTCCTCCTCATGATTTGACGCTATGGAGAACTTGCAAAGCAAGTTTTAGAACTCTTGATGAGTTGATAACTCTGAACGAGTTTGAAACTCTATGAAAGAGTTGATTTAACCAAAAATCGGTTTGACAAGCCAAGGCTGAAGGCTCCAAGGAATTTTGTCTCTGTAGGAAGCTCCAGCAATTCCCCCAAACAGTCAGCCGAAGATCTCTTCTTCGCAGTCCAAAAGGAAGGATCATTCCTAGAGCCAAAAAATCCCCCGAACTCAATTGAGTTTTCCACTATTTATAGGGGATTAAGGGGTATAACCGCCCCCTTAATTCGCTCCTATGTAGGGTTGAATGGGGGGGTAACTGCCCCTCTTAAACAGCTCCCCAAATCATTGGGAGAACAATTTTAAAACCGTCCAGTTCGTGCTTTGAACGAGTCAAACACTGAAAAATAGCGTTCAGGACCCGAACTTTGCGTTTTAGACTAAAAACGCAGAGTTTGGCATATTTTGGTGGCTGAACGCACAGGTCGCGCTGCGTTGTAAATCTGAAATGCAGAGTTGGGATGCAGAGATGAACTTCGTGTTTTGGACCTAAGACGTAGAGTTGGGCTCTGCATGAACCCTGCGTTTTGGACTTGAGATGCAGAGTTGGACTCTACATGAATTCTGCATTTCTGAGTCCATGAACTCTGCGTCTGGACATGAATGCTGGGGATGGCCCTTGCCTTTTGAATCTGGAATATGGGTATGAGCTCTGTATTTTGATGGTATAACACAGGGATGACCTCTGCGTTTTGATGGTGAAACGTAGGGATGAAACGCAGGGATGACCTCTGCGTTTGATGTGAAGAGATCATCAATTTGTGGTCTCTTTTGCTACAGCGTTGCAAAGACCGTCATCTTATAATCTTCATCTTAGCTCCTTACAAATATGAGAGTTGTCAGATTGTAACTCCCGATGTTGAATGTGAAGGTTGTTGATTAGAACTTTCATCAGTTATTGTGAAGATTGTCAGATTGTAACCTTCATCGATCTACGTAAAAGTCTTTAAATTATAGCTTTCTAAAAGTCGTCAGATTGTAACTTCTATCATCGGTGTTTGATGGGGGATCAGGTATCTATTATGATTTTTAGATAGCCTATAGGGATACACTTTGTAATACACTTGTACAACGAAAGGAGTATGTGATAAGAGACGAGGTCGTCCCAAGAGGAGTAGCATCAGTAGTAAAGCCTAGGGAGAGATTGTAAATCCCAGCACTTGAAGGAGACACGGGCTAGAGACCAACACTTAGAGGGTATAGAGTGGGATTGTAAAAGTGTTGATTGTAAAGTTTTTGGTGAGCTAGAAAATCGAGTGTAAGGTGTAAACGTTTTCAGGTGAGCGTCGAAAGCCGTGTGTGATAGTAGATTTCTCCCCAGGAGTGGGGAGTGGAGACGTAGGACGGTAGGTCCGAACTTCGTAATTATTTGATTTTGTTTGAGTTTGTATTTGCGTTCATTTATATTTATGCTCATTACTTATATCGTCATTGTCTCATTATTTAGTTTATCTACTATATTGTTTGTATTTATTTATAGTTTATTTACCCTTGTTTGTATATCCTTGCATATATATCTTGTTGTATATCTAATTTGCTCGGATATTTATTAATAAGTTTTTAATTGGTATTAAATAGGATTAGGTTAGCATAAACCTTATTCATCCCCCTAGCCCCCCTTCCCTCTAGGGTTCTTTCCTAGTGGCATTAGTTTTAACACAGGAGGGGGAGGATTGAATGATGGAGAGGACTATTAAAGGGAAATCCGACTGAGGAGTTATTTGTGAAGGAAGTGAACTATTATTAGATAGATTGAGAAATCATTCGAGCAGACTCCTCTAGTTGGGCTTGAGTGATAGAGGCCAAGTGTCAGCCATTAGCGGAAGGGTTAGAGGATCGATCAGGGTGATCAGAAACAGCCATCTATGCAAAGAAAAAAGAAAGGCTTAACAGTAGGCGCTAAACTATTAATGTCTATTATCTAATAGGAGTTTATGTGTGGATTATTAAGGGTGTTAGGGTCCTCAATCTTCTTTAGACAGCTAGTTCTTGACCCAAGAGCCCTATCCTGCACATAAAGAATACGTAAGTGGTCAGAGTTGGGATCTCCAGTGGTTCCTCCAAATGTCAAGTCAGTTCAAAACTTGAGTGAGGAAGAAGGAGATAGGTGTTTAAGAGTTTTCTAGCCAGAAAATGCTTACCCTAAGCAGCAAATAGTGTCTTCCTTTTATAGCAGATCTAAAGGAGAGTATTGGTAATTTCAGCCAAAGTCCACGCAGACGGCTCAGTCAACATCTGTTTTTCAAGTGTGGGCTGTAGAGCGAGTGAGTCACCCTTGCATTTAATGTGAGGATGACAGAATTTGCATAGTGGTGACAAGGCCCAATGAGTCATAAAGATATTCTGGGCTAGAGAAATAATAACTTTGATCATACATTTAATATGATGGAATTAGACTATCGGCAGGGGGCCCGAGGATACACCGCCTTGCCACTCGTCTTACTGGAGGTCGTCAAGTACTACCTTTTCAGTCAACCTTGAAGGTTATCGATCCGCAAGGGTTGAGTGCTGAAGGGGAGTGGGGTTAACCTAAATAGTAGGCCGAGTAATGAGGCCTCTTTTCCTAATCTCTATGAGTAGGTCGACAAGTACCATCTTTTTAGTTAGTCTCAAAAGTGGTCGACTCGCAAGGGTCAAGTGCTGAAGTTGCTCGAGTCATCCTTCTCTGAATATGGTTAATTATGTATTAAGGTGGGACACATATTAACTTCTTATTAGGTATTAATACTTAGCTATTTGCATGACGTATTACCAATTACAAGCACTTAACACAACAACGGCGGCAAAAATTTATTGCGAATAAAAATAGAACATTAAAAGTGCACAACAATCAAGTTATAGTATAAAAATATCAATCCACGCAAAAGAAGTGTATTTGAAAGAAATTCCTGAGAGGGTTCTTGAAATATGTAGAAAAGAATGAGAGCATAAAAATTAGATGGTCTGAGGGTTTGTCATGAATAAAAATAAAGGTTAAAATAAGAGGGAAGAGAGAGAGAGAGAGAGAGAGAGAGAGAGAGAGAGAGAGAAGAATAAATAAAAGAAATTTAAAAATAAATCAAAATAAGAAGCAAATAAAAAGATGAAGGAAATCAAATGAGAAGACTATGAATCTAGGATTAAATCTACTAGTTAATTTCAATTTGAATTTAAAATTTACTCTTCTTTATTCTCATATTATTCTGAATTATTAAGCATAGACTATCAAGTTGCATAACCTATCAAAATATATTCACACAATTTTATTATTCGCGAAAAGAAATAAACAACTAGATAGTAAGAATTGAGAAAGGATAAACCATCAAACTATTTGAGATAATTACAGTAATCAGCAACAGTCTTTGGATCAAATTTGTGCTCCAAGAAAATCAAAATCAATCATTGATCGTTTCTATTACAAACTTATCAATTCGATATTTATATATATATATATATATATAAAATTGAGTTAATCAATTTGGTTGTAACAGAATGTTTTTCTTGTGTTGACTTATTTACTTGAAATCTAATTGGGCTTTTGGCATTGTGTGCTTCCTCTAGGCTTCTAGTGGGTTTCAAGAAGAGGTATTTGATGAATTCTTTTAGCTATTATTTAATGAATTCTTAATTACCTGCAATAAATGTTATTAGCATGTTTATTTATTCAATAAAATAGATAGAAAAATGGCTTAAGGACTCAAAATATAGGGTCATGTGAGGGGACATGTGAGGTGTCCCCTCCCTATTGCATAATGAGCTGGTCATGCCAGCTCATTATGCAATAGGAAGGGGATATCTCACATGTCCCCTCCAATAGTCTCATATTTTGGATTCATGTAGCAGCGCTCAAATAGATAATGTGAGTATAAAAATACAAAAAAATAGTGATTAACGCGCCGTCTTATATCTTTTTTTTTTTTTTTTTGTGATCATCTTGATACCTGAAGTACTTTCAATTTTTCTACAGGAATATTGTTTTTCTAATCTCATTAAACGTGGATTTTTCACCGGATTATTGCAGGAACAAATGTTACGTACCCTAACTTGGTTAAAAACACTAATCAGTTAACATAACTCGTTAAACATATATGAATTGAACATTATGGGAATAAGATATTATCAAGAAGAAGAGATAAAGATATTGAGAAAACGATACTGAGATCAATAAATAGGGAGCAGGAGCACCCGCCTATCACCAAAACTTCATCCGAAAAACCTCCTCCCTTCCTTGGCCATGCCTTAGAATAGCCAAAAAACCTTAATTCCATACAGACCCATGTTTATATTTGGGCTTGACGGTTTGGTTTTGGGCTGATTTTTCAACTATCACAGAAAAATCTCAAAAATTCATGCGAGCTCAAAATAAATGCAAGTATCATTTTTGTCTTCTATATGAACGGCTCTAGTTTTCACTTTCGCTGTCCTTAAAAATTCAGCAAAGTCAAGGTACAAATCCAATTTGCTTCCTACAAAATGGAGAAGTGATGTATTTGATATTTCTATCCATACAAATATATCGTGCTAGGTGTGAGGTCTCACAGAGTGGCAAGCAAGTGCTTTTCAGAAATCTTCTATTGCATGACATCAAGTGTGAAAAATCTCCCAGTGGAAGATTGTTGCTAAGTGGAATTCCTTTTAAGTTTTCATAACTTGGAAAATACTAGATAAGTCAATTAGTTTGTAAAGTCAATTTCAGATCAATTTTCTATTCATATCCTTGAGAGATCCTGATGTACAGTTGTTATAGTCTTGTGAATACTCTTTCCTTTTAGATCTAGGGTTATCCTTATCTAGAAGAGAACTACTTTTGAGATGAAAAGAATGTTGGGGATTCGAATCACACAATCGAACCTGTGACCTTCCGGATCTTGTGCTAAGAGTTTAACAAGTAGGAAAATCACCGCAAATAAAAAGAATGATGGGGATTCAAATCAATCGCCATCTACTACTATCAGTTGAAAGATCACAAAGAAAGTTTGGTCCATTAGACCTGCGGATTATTCTAATCTTAGAATATTTGGTTGCCTGCATATGCATATATTAGTGAACGAAAACTTGAGCATCGAGCAAAGAAGTGCGTATTCCAAGCTTATGTATCGGGTGTTAAGGGTTTTAGCTTGTAGTGTCTTTTGATCTGAAGTCTCTTAAGAGTATTATCAGTCGTGATATCACTTTTGATGAATCTGCTAAGCTCCACCAGAAATAATCACCAGTTTCAGTTAATGGACATAAAGTGCGCATTACGGAACAGATGATGGAATTAAAAATTCGTGGTTCATCTCTTTAGTAGGATAAGACTACGTGAGTTCAACAGTTAGATCAAATTCAAGTAGATGAAGTATCCAAGCTACTACAACAAGAGAGGAATACACTATTGCTAGAGATTGGTCTAGACAAAATATTGGAGCACCTCAAAGATATGAAGATACAGGCACTTATGCATTGTCAATTGACAATTTTGTGTCCTTCAACTGTTTGAGGAGCCACTTCAAGTGATGGCTTTGCTAAGTGTTATAGTCGTTGTGCGAACAATTCAACCAATTTGCTGATGAGGCCTCTTTCAGTTGGCAAAGTTTAATTGGGGTTTAGACTTGGTCGATATGTGCAGCACTTGATGCCCTGCTAGGCTACTAGAGAAGGTGGAGCAAGTTAGCTGAGGAATTTTCTACATATTTAGGTCAAGGTGGAGATTTGTTAGTATGCCTTAAAATACTAGGACCCTTAAGACCCGAAACCGGAGTCTCACTTGGTTCACTTAGCGACTAGGCCGACACTTTAATTGAATTGATGATAAAGATGAGGTCATTAAATCCTATTTCTCGCAGTATCTGATTTCCTGTCGTTTCATGGCTAAAATTAAGAGATAAGGACTCACAAGAGTCCCAAGTTCTTGCAATTAATATCTCGTAAGAATTCTTACTGGATACGGAATTGTAAGTAGGGCTGCTATAAATATCATTAAGTTCTTCTTTTGCATATCTAATCCACCAGAGAGCACATCACGGCAGTCAACTTGATTCTGCAGACCGAACCTACTTGTTCGAGGATGCTTCGAGTTGGCTCTCTATTTTTTTGCTCTAGTTCATTAGACATTGTATTGAGATTATTAGAGTGTTATTTAGGATTGCCAGCTGACTGAGTTATCTCCACATTGTATTTCTCACAATCTAGTTCATTGGCGATTGTGAGGGAGATTGTATTGAGGTTATTGGGGTGTTATTTGAGATTGAATGATTGAGATATTTACTTTTCAACAAAAAGTGCATGTCTCATTAATTTCAAAGATCCAATAGTTTTATATAAAATAATTTTTCTAAATAAAAGTATTTTTAATTTATAACGTCCAATTTTTATTACTAAGACGATATTATAACATCAAACAAGGTAATATTTCTTACAATATTATAATGTCCAATTTTCCCTATTGATAGTATTATTAATAATTATAATTATGCATAATAATTTATTAAGTAAATAAATTTACTATTTCATTACAATTAATAATTATATAATAACAAATTTAATATTTTTAAGTTTATCATCATTACAAATTATTAGTTTATCTCCATATTGCATTCCTCATGATTTAGTAAAGCTCTTCTCCTTTTTTGCCTGTGGAACTAGGCTACAATGTTATTGTCATATTGATATTTTTCTGTACTTTTCGTGTGACTGTTATTAGTTTATTCCCGGGAATTGTCATAACAAATGTTGTAATGAAAGCAAACCCAACTTGATAAAGATGCATCATTACAGTCTTTACTAGCAGGTAGGTACGTTACGTACGCACGTACCAAACTGAGAGAAACCTTAAAATCCTATTCATTATACCTCTAAACAACAAGAATTCCCCAATGCATAGCCGCATATTTGATGAGCTCGTCAATCTCCTGCTCACTATCAACCTTCTTATTCTTGTTCAGGTCAGCGCGAGACATCGCCCTCCAAGTTTTCCATCTGGTAAAGTGCATGCCGAGCCCTTTCAACGCAGCGCGAAGCTCGTTCTTGCTAACTTGTCCATCTCCATCTCCGTCCATGCTCTCAAGCCATTTCTTGAACTCCTCCCTTGTCATTTGCACCTTCCCTCGGTCAATTGAACAGCGCTCTAGTAGCTTGATTGGTGTGACGCCAGAGCGGGAGTGGGCAGGAGCGGGCGCATTAAAAGGCATTTGTGATTGAAGTGAGAAGTAGTAGTTGGAGAGTGCAGAAGAGGGAACTTCTTTGTGTGTGTGTGTGTGTTAGCTATGGTCTTTGGGTTGATATTTATAGTCGAAAAAGGAACAAAATGGCCACCTTTTTTTTATTTCTTGCCCTTCTTTTCTTTTCTCCTTTTGCCTTTTTTCCTTTTTTTTTTAGTTTTTTATCTTTTTTTTTTTGTGTGGCTATGATAGAAGCATTGCCACGGCACTAGGATCCCAAAGACACCTAAGTACAATACCGGATTTCTATCGCATAAACGTCAGTTGTGTGAGTTTCACCTTTCATTCCCACACCCCATGTATACATGATAGAATTAGGACTTAAGGTTTTGGCGGTATTACTACTACATATGTTGTGCGCAGCGGAAATTTTAGCAGCACCTCTGGTGCGCAAGGTGCACAACAAGAGATTAGATTGTAAGAATTCCTGTCTCACCAAGGAAACAAAAATCTGAAGCGGATATCTCAACAAAGTGAGATATCGGCTCTTCCTCTCATAAGTTTTAGGACTGACCTGTCGAGGGATCCTACAAGCTATTACAAATCACGATAAGAATACAAGTTTTTACGTGGTTCGGCAAATTGCCTACATCCACAGGGCAACGAGGGG
Source organism: Asparagus kiusianus (assembly GCA_022839385.1). NCBI lineage: Eukaryota > Viridiplantae > Streptophyta > Magnoliopsida > Asparagales > Asparagaceae > Asparagus > Asparagus kiusianus. Next base: position 81,721 of record BQKN01063734.1, on the reverse strand, counting down.
GGAGATCTACTATTAGAGGGAGAGAATACAACTAGGGTTTATAATCACTCAATCTAAACCCTCTCAAAAACAAACTCTCAAATCCCTCTTAATCTCTCTCTACAAAGGGACAGCAGACTCTGTTCTTTTGCATAAAGAACAGTCGTAGTCAAGCACAAAATCAGATTGCTTTTCTCCTTAGCCGCCAACGAAAGCCTCCTGCTTGCTCTGTAGACGTAGCCGCAAAATTCCGCACCAAATGACTCCCTGCAATGCACACAACCCTAGGTCGAATAATAGAGTTATCTATAGCTTCAAGAGTTGTGTTTCGGGTGGGGCCTCATCACGCGGAAACGGAACCGCGTAGGTCTGCTGCTAATCACGTTCGTGGCCCCCACTTCCATGCGCTTTTCGTTTGCTCCGCTTTCCACTTCACGTGTTCATTCAAAACCGGTGTGGCCCACCTCCCACCTCACGCATTCGTTCACAATTCTCCATCTCGGTGAAGTTTTCACAAAACTGAGCCGACACCGACCACATCAAATGCCTCACTTATTGCATCCAGTACGCCATGGTAGCGAACTCATGATAACGGACTCTATCCATAACAAGTCGAGACCCAAACGGGAGTGCGAACACTCTCCCAAACGTCGATGTCTACTCACCAAATCGATCTCACCCCCATCAAAATCCAAACCCCCGGCTGCATCATAAAGACTGCCTACGTATCCTCTTGCCTAAGGAATCAAGCCGAACGTAGTTCACCAAAATGGCCTCGAAAGGCCTTAACACCAAAGAATGTTCAAAAGTTCCAAACAATGACCAAACTTGACACCTAAAATAACTTTGGTCAACATATCAGCAGGGTTGTCCTTCGTGTGGACCTTCTCTAATATGACGTCTCCTTTATCCAAAATGTCACGAACAAAATAGAATCTGACATCGATATGCTTCGTGCGTGCATGATAAACTTGGTTCTTCGCCAAATAGATAGCTGACATGCTATCACAATATACCTGAAGGGTCTCCTGTGCAATCTCCACGCTCTCCAATAATCCCTACAACCACAAAGCCTCATTCACAGCTTCAGTCAACGCCATATACTCTGCCTCCGTAGTGGAGAGAGCCACTGTAGATTGAAGTGTGCATCTCCAACACACAGGCGCACCTGCTAGTGTAAACACATATCCGCTAGTAGACCGGCACTTGTCCAGATCTCCCGCATAATCAGAATCCACGTAACCAATACAATCCTGCCTATTCTTCTCATTCTTCTGAAATACCAAACCAACATCCACAGTACCTTTGATATACCATAGAATCCACTTCACGGTCTCCCAATGACCCTTCCCGGGGTCGTGCATGTATCTAGATACCATGCTCACGGCTTGTGACAAGTCTGGTCTTGTAGACACCATCGCATACATCAAGCTACCCACAGTATTGGCATATGGAACTTTGGACATGTATTCCCGGTCCTCAACTGAAACAGGTAACATCTTAGCTGATAGCTTAAAGTGGGGAGCTAATGGAGTACTCACCGCCTTGGCATTATCATCATAACTGAATTTCTTCAGCATCTTCTGCAAGTAACTCCTCTGTGTCAGCTTCAACCTCCCCTTCACCCTGTCTCTCTCGATTTCCATATCCAATATCTTCTTTGCTTCTCCAAGATCCTTCATCTCAAATTCGGATGACAGCTCTTTTTTTAACTTCCTAATAGCTGAAGTATTCCTGGAAGCTATGAGCATATCGTCAACGTATAATAGCAAATAGATATACTCATCATTCTGTAGCTTGTGCATGTAAACACATGGGTCATATGGGCTCCTCGTGTACCCTCGGCCAATCATAAAGCCGTCGAATCTCTTGTACCATTGACGTGGCGATTACTTCAATCCGTAAAGAGACTTCTTCAGCTTGCATACTAATTCTTCCTTTCCTGTAGCTTTGAACCCCATAGGTTATGTCATGTAGATCTCTTCTTCTAAATCTCCATGTAGAAAGGCTGTTTTCACATCCATCTGGACCAAATCCAAATCCAGCTATACCACCAATGCTAATAAAATACGAATCAACGAATGCTTCACAATAGGTAAAAATAGCTCATTATAATGAACGCCCTCTAGCTGTGCATATCCCTTGGCAACCAATCTGGCTTTGAATCTAATTTCCCAATAGAAGATCCCTCTTTCTTTGCATACACCCACTTGCATCCAATAGCCTTCTTACCTTTCGGTAGCTTTGCAAGTTCCCAAGTGTTGTTCTTATGAAGAGACTGCATCTCTTCCTCCATAGCTTCCCTCTACCTAATCGAATCAAAGCTTGACTCTGCTTCCTTGAATGTAGAAGGAATCAAATCATCAATGACTTCTGCTGATAAAGCATATGCAACCATGACATCGTCATATCTAGCTGGCCGACGAATGTTTTTTCTTGGTCTATTAGCTGCAATGGACTCCTGAACATGACCCTGTTCCTGAGTCTCAACATCCACTGTATCCTCTAAATGCCCGGCCGTCATCTCATCTCCTTCCAGTGTCACCTCTGTAGGAGCCTTAATGGATAATGTTATCTAGAGTGGGTAGAGTCACATCATCCTCCACCTGCTGTGATATCTCCTAAATCTGGTCTTCCTCCACCTGCTGAGGAACTTAAGGCTTCATCATGTACGCCTCGTCAAATGTGACATTCCTGCTAATAACTATCTTCTTATCTTGTGGATCCCATAACTTGAAGCCTTTAACTCCATCTCTAAATCCCACAAAGACTGCTTTCCTCGCCCTCGGATTTAATTTACCATCATTGACATGGTAATAAGCTGGACACCTAAATATCCAAAGCGACTCATAGTCACTAGCTACCGAACCAGACCAACGCTCCAACGGAGTCTTCCCCTGTATCGCAATGCACAACAACCTATTCACGAGATGGCTTGCATAAACCAACGCTTCGGCCCAAAAGGATCTTGACAATCCACTTTGTGTCATCATACATCGCACCTTCTCCAGCAAGGCACGGTTCAACCTTTCAGCCACCCCGTTCTGTTGCGGTGTCTCACGTACTATGAAGTATCGTCTAATACCATGATCCCGGTAAAACTGCAGAAACAGATCACTCTTATACTCTCCTCCATTGTCCGAACGAAGAGTTTTTATCTTTCTACCTGTCTACAGATCCACTTTCTTCTTCCACTCCACAAAAATATCCAGGACCTGATGTTTATGCTTCATCGGGTATACCCAATTCCTCCTAAAATAGTCATCAATGAAAGTGCTAAAATAATTGGCCCCACTAAGTGATGTGTGCTTGGAAGGGCCCCAAACGTCTGTGTGAATGTAGTCCAATATTCCTTGGGTATTGTGAATAGCGGTGCCAAATTTCACTCTTGTCTTCTTCCCAAGTATGCAATGTTCACACCGCTCCATCTTGCAGGTCTTTGTACCCTTTACTAGCCCCTGCTTCGCCAATACCTACAGGAACTTATCACCAGTGTGTCCCAATCTCATGTGCCATAATCTGGTAGTATCTTCCTCTGTGGTAATCGAAGCTGCCAGACCCCCTGTTACTGTCTTGTCCTTCAAGTAGTAAAGATTGTTTTCCCTGACACCTCGTATCACCACCATGGACCCCTTTGTGACCTTCAGAGTCGCATTCTCCAAGATCACCTTATAGCCAGCTGTCTCCAAAGTTCCAAGCGAAATGATATTCTTCGTCAATTGAGGAACGAATCTCACTTCCTTCAGCTCCCGAGTCACTCCGTCACACATCCGGATCCGTACTGTACCAATACCACAAATAGGGCATACGTGATCATTACCCATGAGCACGACATCCCCTCTTTCCAACTCCTCAAAGCTGGAGAACCAATCCCTCCTAGGGCAAATATGGTATGTAGCACCAGAATCCATCATCCACTCCGTAGAGTCAGCGTAACAAATTGATGGTAATGCAGAGCAAGAATAGCCTGAAGAATCCGTATCTGAATTGTCGTCACTAGCCTTGACAACATTCACTTCCGAAGCTTGTACAGCTTTTCCTTTATTCTTCCCAGCTTTATCTTTTAACTTTGGGCAGTCGTTCTTCCAATGTCCTTCTTCTTTGCAAAAGCACATTGATTCCTACCAATATTTCTATGACCACCTCTTGACTTCGATCTTAAGCGATCACCTGGACGATGATTTGGACCACGGCCTCGAACTGCTAATGCATCTCCCGATGCCTTCTCGGAAGGTTCGCCATCACTATTCCTCAACTCATAATTCACCAAAGCTGAGGTCACCTCCTTGTAGCTAACTGTAGGTCTTCTATTTATCATAGTGAGAACAAACGTTCCAAAATCATCCTCCGGCAACGAACACAATAGTAGCATCGCCTTATCTTTATCATCAACCATGATATCTACATTGGCCATATCCGAAATTAGCTTCGTGAAGTTGTTAACATGCTCCCGAATGGAAACTCTCCTCTTCATCTTGAATTGGTAAAACCTCTTCTTCAAGTGAAGCCGATTCTCAATGCTCTTCGTCAGATACTTCTCATTGAGTGTTTCCCACATTCTTTTCACCGACGTCTCGTTCATTACGTCATAAATAAGATCCGGCGTCAAGCATGACTGAATAACTCCACATGCTCTACTATTCATTTTCTTCCAAACCTTATCCTCTATATCAGTGGGTTTCTCTTGTAACTCAAGAGTCTCCTCCAAATTTTGTGCATCCAAGGCGTCCATCCCCTGACACCTCCACAAACCAAAATTGATCTTGCCGTCAAACTTTGGGACATTAATTTTTGTATTATTGATGTTCAGACTCTGTATCGCCTTCGAAAGGTCGATCCCGATGTGCTTGTTTCTCCCATGTTGTCGATCTAATTTTTCAAATAGGAATTCTTCAGAGAATCCTCAGAACAAGCCCCAAATCCAACCAGGAGCTCTGATACCACTTGTTGTGCGCAGCGAAAATTTCGGCAGCACCTCCGGTACGCAAGGTGCATAACAAGAGATTAGATCGTAAGAATTCCTGTCTCACCAAAGAAACAAGAATCTAAAGCGGATATCTCAACAAAGTGAGGTATCGACTCTTCCTCTCATAAGTTTTAGGACTGACCTATCGAGGGATCCTACAAGCTATTACAAATCACGACAAGAACACAAGTTTTTATGTGGTTCGGCAAATTGCCTACGTCCACGGGGCAAGGAGGGGGGAGATCTACTATGAGAGGGAGAGAATACAACTAGGGTTTACAATCACTCAATCTAAACCCTCTCAAAAACAAACTCTCAAATCCCTCTTAATCTCTCTCTACAAAGGGACATCAGACTCTGTTCTTTTGCATAAAGAACAGCCGTAGTCAAGCACAAAATCAGCTTGCTTTTCTCCTTAGCCGCCAACGAAAGCCACCTGCTTGCTCTGTAGCCGTAGCCACAAAATTCCGCACCAAATGACTCCCTACAATGCACACAACCCTAGGCCGAATAATAGGGTTATATATAGCTTCAAGAGTTGTGTTTCGGGTGGGGCCTTATCACGCGGAAACGAAACCACGTAGGCCTGCTGCTAATCACGTTCGTGGCCCCCACTTCCATGCGCTTTTCGTTTTCTCCGCTCTCCACTTCACGTGTTCATTCAAAACCGGTGTGGCCCACCTCCCACCTCACGCATTCGTTCACAACATATATACTGTCTGTGCCTAACACTGTGGCTAAATTTTTGCAGTCTTGTTTAAAAAAATTTGGATCATCTCGCCAAAAATATTGGAGAGACCACCCCTTTAATGCAGGTTGTTGATTATTTAATAGATGATAATAAACAATTGTAATCCATTCAAAAATAACACTTACCATATCCCTAGGAATTGCTCTTTACACTTAATAAGACGAATCATGATTATAAGAAAAGTAATGGTCTCCCCTGCTGTTTTAGAAGTGGAGTGAATACACAAATCCGCTCACAAAGAATCTAGGGTTCTGTTGGACCAAAAAGTATCACTTCCTCCGGTTGTCTCACAATTATCAAAAATAGATACATTTCATGCAAATAAATATCTTTCACTATCAATAGATAAGCATGGATTTGGGTTCTCTCCATTATAAAAAATGAGTGCAGATTCTATCAATAGATAAGCATGGTTGGAGGACTGGTTTTGGAATTCAACATCTTCTTTTATGGTACAAATCATCTCAATCCTATAACTGTGATTCTGATAGGATCTTTAATCTCAAAAAAATGTGGAGACATCGCTGCTTTAATCAAGTTGTTGATTTGTCTAATGAATGGTTGCTTGCTTCATTCTAAATCTTGCACTCAAAATATATATACCTATGAATTATCCTCATTCCTAAGTTACACTTACAGATAAATCAATCACCCAGTCAACGAATATGATAAAAGTAACGGTCCCAGCCTTTACACTCAAATAATCACTCGGTGTTACACTCCCGTGTGTCTCCACAGTTAATTCATAACTAGCGAACAATTAATGTATTTATTCAAACGTAGTTGTGACTTTTTTATGCAATGCTAATATAATATATATGTATTACTATATACTTTCTTTATAGAATGATTGATGCACTATTAATGCAATTAACCAATAGTATTGGACATTTTCTTTTGTAACACATTAAATTTCTCTCAGATTATTCCTCTAATTAAGAGGAATGAATAAGAGCATCTCCAACAGGCATTTAAAAAAGTAAAATCTCCAAATTTGGAGAGTGGAACCTCTCCAACCACTCTCCAAATTTGGAGATCTCCAAATTCACCCTCCAAATATGGAGAGTGAAGAGAAAATTTGGAGAGTCTCTCCATAATAGTATTCATGTTTTATTAATTACAACTTTACCATTTTTAACTATTTAATTTCTTAAAAATTACCACTTTGCCATCATTCTTAGTAATTTAAATTAGATGTTTAATTTTAAATAAATATAGTTAAAAAATTATTAATCTAATATTTTAAATCATTATACATTTGAAAATGTCTCGTTGAGATCTTTAAAATAAAACTAAGATTAATTTATTTTAGTATTATTATAAAATTATCATAAATTAATTCTTAGTAATTTAAATTAGGGGTTCATCGAGAGATCGAGATGGAACCGATAGTTATAACGATAATGACCTGCCAGAATTTTAATTGTCTGTTATCATATTTTATGTTTGAGATTTATGTTTGCGACCTATGGAATGTTGTATTAGAGGTTCATATTTGCTTTCTTATTCTATCGATATATGTTTTCTCATTTCATATTTTATTATTTTAATATTTTGTATTGCATTATTAATATTGGGTTCATTTTAAAGCTCTCATCGACACATTTATAATGTTATAAATTTTTTCCAAATAAATTATTAAAAATAAAATTATTATTGTAAACTATATCCAACATTATTAATTTATATGGCTTTTTTAACAAAAAATAAATAAAAAAGTAAACATTTGGAGAGTTTGGGTTGGAGCAACTCTCCAAATTCCACTCTCCAAATTGGAATATTCTAGAAATATTCTAATTTGGTGGGTGAAATTTGGAGGGTATGGTTGGAGATGCTCTAAGGGGAAGTGGGCCTTTAAAGAATCCGCTGATGGTCAAAATCCTTCTCCTAAGCTGGTACTTCAAGGTTTGTAGCACAGCTTGTGACATGAGTCAATCCTTCATGAGAGCTTCAGACCAGAAGATGGTTGGGGAGTCTGGCATGGCTCTTTTCTTCGAACTTTATACTCTAGTTTAGGATTTCTATCTGATTTAAAACTTAGAGAGTTTCATATTTGTAAGATGTAATCAATATTTTTCAATTAAATAAAGATTTTTTTAATAAACTTTCCTATATTTGTTATTGGTAATATTTTTTTCCTGACTAGAGGTTTGGCTAAGTAATTTAATGAAATGTTAAGCAGGTTATGAAGGAGGCGATCGGGTCGGCCTCATGCCGAACAACTTTTTTATATACTTTTTATTGGGAAATAAACAGTACAACGAGACTAGATTTACCAAAGTTCAGCTCAAATTGCGCCTACGTTCTCACCTACCCCTTCTTCATCGTTTCTACTATAATCAAATAAAAGCTTACAAAAGGTCTTCTCTCAAGTTAGTATAAATTAACTTGATGATCACTTTCTCTCAAACTCACTTGAGGATTATAACTTTCTCTCAAACTCACTTGAGGATTACAAATTTGTATGTGGTTCTTCTTCTTGTTTCTTGTTTTCAACCTTTACTATCTTTCCTCTATTTATAGGGAGGATATACATCTTGGGTACACCACATTCATTGCATGGGGAAGTCCAAAGACTAGCCCTTCTTTTTCCCAATACATGAGAAAAGACAATCTATCAATGCGTGTATGTAGTTAACCACAAAATCTCCATGGATTAAATCCATATTAATTCATCATGGGGATGGAACCCGTTCCCATCAATCTCCCCTCCATCCTCATGAGGAGAAAGTTTTTAAACAGTAGTCATACCTACCTTTCTTCGGCAGAAGTCATGCTTCTCTTTTGGTAGAGGCTTCATCATCATGTCAGACGGATTTTGGCTTGTATCAATCTTCTTAATATGCATAAGACGATTCTCCAAAGCATCACGGATCTAATGAAGGCGTACGTTGATATGTTTTGTCCTTAAGTAATAGGTAGCATTTTTACTCAAGTCGATGGCGCTCTAACTGTCATAATATAGAGTGTACTTCTCTTGCTTGAGAGATAGCTCCTTCAGAAAATTCTTCATCCACAAAAGCTCCTTACTGGCTTCTGTAGCAGCGATATACTTAGCTTCTATGGTGGATAGAGCGATACACTTTTACAGCTTTGATTGCCATGATACGGCTCCCCTTGCAAAGGTAAATAAGTATTTTGATGTGGACTTTCTTTTGTCCAAGTCACCTGCCATATCAAAATCAGTGTAGCCTTTCAAGATAGGTTTTCCATCTCTAAAACATAAAGAATATTTAGAGGTTCCTCTAAGATATCTTAAGATCCAGTTTACTACTTTCTAATGTTATTTGCCAAGATTGGTAAGATAACGACTTACCACTCCAACTGCATGTGCTATGTCGGGTCTTGTACAAACCATGGAGTACATCAAACTTCCAACAGTCGAGGCAAATGGAATGCTCTTCATCTCCTCCTTCTCCTCCTCACTTGAAGGGCTTTGTTGTGTACTTAGCTTAAAATGAGTTGCTAGCAGTATGCTGATTGGCTTAGAGTTCAACATATTAAAACCTCTCTAGAATACGTTCAATGTATCTTTCTTGTGATAGCCACAACTTTCTCGCACTTCTGTCTCGAGAAATCTTTATTCTCAATATATGTTGTGTTGCTCCTAAGTCCTTCATGTCAAAGGACTTGCTCAGCTCTTTCTGCAACCTATCAATTTTAGAACTATCTTTTCCAACAACAAGCATCTCATCAACATATAAAGAGAGAATAATGAAATTATCACCCGAAAACTTTTGTACATAAACACAATAATCTGCAAATGTTCTTTTGTACCCATGGTCAAGTATAAAAGAATCAAACCTTTTATACTATTGTCGCGGTGCCTGCTTGAGTCCATACAAACTCTTCTTCAATTTGTAAATCAAGTGTTCTTTGCCCTTTACCTTGAAACCCTCTTGCTGCTCCATATAGATTTTTTTCTGCCAAATCACCATAAAGGAATGATATCTTCACATCTAACTATTCAACTTCAAGACCCTGAGAAGCAACAAGACCAAGAATAACCCGAATAGAAGACATCTTTATAACAAGAGAAAAAAAATTCTTCATAGTTATCATGGAAACTTTCCGGTTCACCTGCATCTGTTACCATAGTATACTCTGAAATAGGATATCTAGTTGAGGATTGTCGTTCTCTCTCCGGCCGTCTCAACTGAGGTACTTGTTGCTGATCCATATATGGTGGCTCTGGATGATCATACTCCCCCTAATCAAAACCTGGTGAACCTGCAATTTCTTTTTCTTCCTGTACAACTTGAAAATCATTATTTTCTAGCATGGGAGAAGGAAAAACAACCGATGTAGAGATTGGATCTGGAATGATATGAGTGTTTTGTGGCTCTTCTTCTTTTTCAAAATCAGTAAGTGTTTTATCTTCACAAAAAACAACATCCCTACTCCTCACAATTTTCTTATTTTTAGGATCCCACAACCTATACCCAAATTCATTTACATATCCTAGGAAGATGCATGGAATAGCTTTATCATCAAGCTTTGTTCTTTTCTCCTTAGGTACATGTACAATGCCTTGCACCCGAACACCCGCAAGTGAGAATAGAAAATATTCTTTCCACTCCAAACTCTTTTAGGAATATCTCCATCCAAGGAAACTAAGGCGGACATATTTATCAAGTAGCAGGTTGTTCGTACTGCTTCTTCCCAAAATAGTTTTGGTAATTTAGTTATGGATAGCATACTCCTTATTCTTTCCACACTTGTGTGGTTCATCCTTTCTGCAATCTCATTTTGTTGTGGTGTGTGTGGAATAGTTTTTTGGTGTCTAATGCCATAAAAAGAATAATAGTCTTCAAACATCCTTGAAGTATACTCACCACCATTATCAGTGTGAATACACTTCAAGAGCTTTCTGGTTTCTCTTTCAACTTTGGTATGAAAGTCTTTGAAAACTTGAAAGACTTGATCTTTGGTTTTTATGACATACACTCACACCTTCTAGAGGATCATCTATGAAGGTCACAAAGTATGAGACACCACCAAAAGATTTTTCATTTATGGGTTCGTATACATCCGAATAGACTAAGTCTAATATGCTAGTTTCCTTTTTATTATATTTTTTAACAAAAGCTACCCGGTGTTGTTTCCTAATCAAGTTATGATCATAGTGGGATAGTGTTGTGCCTTGCATGGATGGAAGTAGTTGTCGCCTTGCGAGAGTTTGTAGCCCTTTCTCGCTCATGTGACCAAACCACTTGTGCCACAAATCCATAGAGATGCCTTCCACTATTCCAAGTTCATCATTCTCTAAGTGTAAGTCTTATAGAGAGTGCAACACCTCTTTCCTCTAACTAGTACAAGTGATCCTTTGGTAAGATTCCGACATCCTTTACCAAAGTTTCTTGTGTATCCTTCTTCATTAAGCTTGCTGATGGAGAGAAGATTGAGACAAAGATCGGGCACAAATATAACATCTTTTAGAACTATCTTTATTCCAAGGTTAGTAGTAACACAAATATTTCCAATGCTAAGAATTTGAGAAGAGTTTTTGTTACCCATTTTTACCTATCCAAGATTACCTTCACGAAGCGAAGTGAAGTAGTCCTTCCAGGGCGTAGCATGGTAGGAGGCACCAGAATCAATCACTTATTCCGAGTCTTGGTAAGTGAGATTTGCACAGTCTTCTTCACATATCGAGAAAAGCACAATTTTATTGTCACTGACAACGGCTGCACTTTCATTCATTTCTTATTTTTCATTTGTCTTTCCTTCCTTTTGTTCTCGCTTGAGATTGCGGCATTCCTATTTTATGTGTCCATTCTTCCCGCAGTGATAATAACTAATATCCTTTCTAGCCTTTGATTTTCCTCTTGACTTGTCTCGATTCTGAGGCTGTCGATATTTGCTCCTCCCCTGTTCTTGATAACAAGAGCATGAGAATAGGAGGATCTAGATGACTTTCTTCGTATTTCTTCATTCAAGAGGCTGCTTGTAACTTGGTTCATAGATACAACTCCATCAGGTGCAGAGTTGCTAAGAGACACCACCAGCGTCTCGCAACTATCTGGTAACAAGCTAAGCAAAAGAATGGCTTGAAGCTCATTTTCCAACACCATCTTCATGGCTGAAAGTTGATTTACAATTCTTTGAATTTCATTCAAATGTTCAGATATAGAATCACCTTCCTTGAACTTGAGATTGACAAACTTCCGAATTAAGAAAGCTTTGTTGCCGACGGTCTTTCTTTCGTAGAGATCTTCAAGTTTCTTCCACATGCTATTCGCCGAAGTCTCATTTGACATATGGTGGAATACAGTGTCATCTGCTCATTGTCGAATGGTGCCAATAGTTTTCTGGTCGACCTTCTTCTAATCATCCACCATCATGGACTCTGGCTTGGAGGATTCACCTTCAACTGGCGTATAAAGGTCCTTGTAATATAGAAGATCCATTATCTTTGTCTTCCATATGATCCAATTACAGCCATTCAAACTGATCATTCGAACACTGCCGACGGGAGTCTCCATTTCAATACAAGAAGATTGGTAACCTTGCTCCGATACTACTATTAGGAAATAAACAATACAACAAGACACGATTTACCAAGGTTCAGTTCAAATTGAGCCTACGTCCTTACTCGTCCCTTCTTCACTGTTTCCACTATAATCAAATGAAAGCTTATAAAGGGTTTTCTCTCAAGTTGGTATAACTTAACTTGAGGATCACTTTCTCTCAAACTCACTTGAGGATTATAACTTTCTTTCAAACTCACTTGAGGATTACAGATTTGGATGTGGTTCTTTTTCTTGCTTCTTGTTTACAACCTTCACTATCTCCCCTCTATTTATAGGGAGGATATACCTCTTGAGTACACCACATTCATTGTATGGGGAAGTCCAAAGACTAGCCCTTCCTTTTTCCAAAGCATAGGGAAAGATAATCTATTAATGCATGCATGTAGCCAACCACAAATCTCCATAGATTAAATCCATATTAATTCATCATGGGGATGGACCCCGTTCCCATCACTTTTATCTCTTTGCCTAAGCGGTCTTGGTCAAGGAGCCTTGTTTTCCTTTGTTTATTGTAGCGGGATCTAAACTTCACCAATTTTATTTGGTTTGAGCGGCTCTGAGGTCCGTAGTGAGTTTATAGTTGTGCAATGTGTTCTTTTTTGTTAAACACTTGGTCGCTATGAGGGCATTGCTCGAGGTAATTTTTGTTGGGTGATCAGGGTTCACCCGTGATTGTTTGGCTCCTTTTCAATCCATTTGCATCGAAGGACACGGAATTTCCCAAAAACATAGGGAACGCAAGTTAGAATTTATCAAGCGCTTGTTACTCAGTTAGTGAAATAAGACAATAAAGTTAGTTTATCCATGCTCTCGCTTGGTCCATGGCTCAGAATTATGGAGTCTGTCCTTCTCAACACCCTTCTCTTGAATAGTGTAGGTCACCTTTCTCGCCCTTATGTTGTAGGTTGTCGAGTTCTCCCTATTAGAACTAGGATGCAAACTTAGAGGTAGGTGAATAGAATTGCCATAATTTTTTAGCTAACACAGAATCAGCAGCGAAAATATAATAAGTGAAAAACTAAAAGAAAACCAATACAGGAATACACGAGATTTTTGTAGTGGTCCTAATTAAGTTCACTCTCCATTCTTCCTTCTTGTGAAAGGCCTTGCTCATTATAATTAGAGTTCTCTTGAATCACAACCCTATTCAGTAATCTTCAAAGACCGCACTTTGAAATCTATTCGAAACCAGCCGTCTAGGATAACTCTTCACAATAACCAGAAAAACGTAGCCCTAGCTAGCTAAACCATCAATTAACCAGGCTTGAGTATGTCAACCCTCAATTATCCCAGCTTGAGCATGCCACCAAACTCGCAAGTTTAAAATACAATCAACCCAAAATAAATAAAGAGCAAAAGAACGATCTTATCCTTTTATCAAATCGTTCTTCAAATCAATGAAAACGAAGATCCGTGAAGAATTGATATAGTGGTGTAAGAGTAGGGCACCCATTCTTGTTGAATCAAACTCCAATGAAAAGTGCACCGAGAAGAAGTTTGAATGTGATTTTCACAAACCCTAATAAACTATCTTCTTTTTGTGCTATTGCCCCCCTCCCCCTCCCTTCCTCCCTCTCTCTCTCACTCTCTCTCTCTCTCTTTTGTTATTTTTCTCTTCCTCAATTCCCCTTTAAATAGACCTTAATAATATAGGAAAGAGATTCCTTAATCAGAGCTCCAATAAGAGATCAAATCATCCATCAAACAGTTGAGATTAAAACTAAAAATCTTTTAAAACTGCCAAATCATGTCTTAACCATCGATGGTGGGACATGATCATTGATGGTCCATTAATGATCATTGATAACTGGCTGTAGTCCATCAATTGCAAAAATTTTAGTTTTTGAATTTCTACAATTGTTAATTGTAGTTCATCAATAGTTCTTACAATCATTGATGGTTGACTATAGACCGTCAATGGTCCGATTTTTGGTTTCTATTTTTTCGGTTCTTTCCTATAGTCCATCAATGACTTGACTTGACTATTGATGGTGCCTTGTGACCATCAATGGTTCAAAGGCTGAAATCAACATTTATGTTAACTTTTACATCATGTCGAACAGCAACTTATTCGTACATGTTTATACCTAAAATATATTATCTCACAAACATAGTAGTAGCAAATGAGAGTTTGTTATTAATCAAATAAGAGATATTGCACGAACAATGTTCTATTTCCTAAACAACGTTCTAACTTTCCATTTCTTCTAAGGTAGAGTGCTTTCAGGGTATCGAACGATTATTTACTGCCGAGTCATTGACTCAATAACTCATTAATGGATTTGAGTTATCTTTTATCAAGTAAGATTGCAAGGGGCCATGTCAACTTCTTTTTAGGAACCCATGTTTCTGAGAGGCTCCTTATTTTCTGCGGTGCTGGGTAGTCCGTGTCATCTTAGATCTTGTCACATGTTCAAATAACTATCGACCTCCTCGAGTGTGGCTTCTTTTTTTTCTTTATGGATTAATGGAGATGACGATAGAGGCATCTCCTTTTTCTAAATTTAATTAGCGTTTAGGAAACATTGTTGAACTCAGGTCTATTCTTCATCCTTTTCACTAAATGTTTTTTTGATTTTCCTCCCATTTATATTGGTATGGCTTCACCTCACAGTAATGAGCCTGGACTGACGTTGCCTTCTTCAATAAGGGATAATCATCATCAGGAGGAAGATTCCGGCGACAAGTTAGTTTGTAAGGGCGGATCTGCTCTATCATCTAGTAAGCTTTCCCTCATGGCTCAGTGTTTAAGGACTCCTATCTAATGTCTCTCCTGAGGAAGTTTCGACATAGCTTGCTCGGTATCACATTCTTGGGTACTTTTCTATTGAGATTCCTTTTACCAGTGAGGTCGCGCTTTGCTATGGAGACTTAGGGTCAGTTTGTTTACATAGAAGTAATTATAAAGTAGCTGAAGTAAAAGAAGTAGAGGCTATTTCTGCTACTTCCAAACAAAAAAAGTGTGTTTGGTTCTCTGAAAAACTTACTTCCAATACTTTTTTAAACACTTATGTGGCATCCAATACTTCCTTAAATGCTTATATGGCATCTACGTGTCATCCGTACTTCCAAAAAATTTTCTAATCCTCAATACTCAGAAGTAGCTTGAAAGTAGTTGAAATGCATATTAATTAGGAAATAAATAATTTTTTTATTAATATTTTTATTAGAATGAGTGAGGACGTTATATACGTATATTCAAAAATTTACAAATTTTTTTTTGTGACAACTACCTTACTTTGATTGAAAAGTAATTGAATGAATGATAAGTGATATGATTTTTCCTATTGGTATATGTTATATTATTTAAGATTGGGAACTCACTTACTATGTCAAATAAGCTCTCATCTTGGAATTATAAACATTGGAACGGGGATGTGGTTGAGGTAAAACCTATATCCGGAGAGCTGGGCAAGTAGAGCCCGAGCTGCAGCAAGCTCCATAGTATCTGATCGACTTGGTAACACCGATTGCAGAAGCAGAGACTAGCAACACTCAAGGAGTGAGTAGCAAGCCAGATTTTACTTTCTGAAGTTCTACCACTAGTTGTACCAGCCGTACCTATTGAAGAGGTAATACCAAAGGTTTCACCATCGCCACATCCAGCTGTTAATAGAGCCGCAGAGCAGGAAGCTTGGCTCGGTAAGATTAAGGAAGATATTAGAAGTTAGGAGCATAAAAATTTTAAGGCACATCAGATTCAGTTACAAGCTATAAAAGGAGGAAATTTGTGAGAAATACTTTTAGATTTACTTAACATTGACTCAGTACATAGGCGAAGATTAGTTATATTCAGCTTAAAGGACGATACTGGAGGATAGCACCGATTCAGTTATGCCAGAGCAGCAAATTTCAATTTCATAGAAGGATTTTATGTACTATTTCGAAAAGCAGCTAGATCTAACCCGATTAGAGTAGGGAGACGTACTAAGAGTTAATTTTGGAAGCAGGATTGTCTGGAGACCAGAGTAAGGACAATAAACCTTTTGCAACACCGAGAGGAACCCAACAATGGAGTAAGGATTATCATCACCACCAGCAGATTAGTGGTTAGGGTCAGTAGTCGTAGGGGCACGGTTACGGCTAGTAGCAGAAGATCGAGGCACCACCTGTCATTTTAAGGATAGAGGGACCAGCATACCAGATTAGCACTATCCAGAAAATTTCTAAGGGATAGATAGTCCCATAAATTCTACCGCCAGTAGCACAGTAGTCACCAGCCACTGATAGAGTTTATGCAATTGTAACGCTTGATCATGGTGTGAGCGGAGCTTTCTTTGTAATTATTCCTTTCTAGATCAGATCTTGTTTGATTTAGGAGCTTCTTATTCTTTATCTCTCATACATTTATGGATAGGTTATAGCTAGTTTCACATCCTTTAGATGTACTGTTATTTGTTTCTACTCCTTTAGGGAAGGTGTCCCTATTAGGGAGTGTCCATAGGAGATGTGTCATCAGTCTAGATAAGTCCGAGTTTATCATAGATCTAATCGTCTTGCAGATGTCGGTGTTCGACGTCATTCTCAGTATTGATTGGCTATCATCCCACCATGTTTTATGTTAGTATGGACTGTTTTGCTAAAACAGTCAGCTTGCGAGCATTCAATGGGTCTGAGTTAATAGTAGCGACCTCACAGGGTAACCAGTTTATAGAGTCATTTCTGGCGTACATCGAGGAGGTGATGATGCGGGATCGTGGTACCGATTTGAGCAAGACGTGAGTGGTCTCAGAGTACCAGGATATCTTTCAGGACATACCGGGTTTACCTCTAGTGAGAGAGGTCGAGTTTTTGCATTAAATTGCAGCCAGATACGGTACTAATATCCTGAGCATCCTATCGTATGGCACCTACTGAGATGAAGGAGTTACAGACCCAGTTAGATGAGTTATTATCTCAGGGTTTTATTGTAGGCGTATAAAACTGCTTATAGGTCCCTTAACACAGCTTGACACGGTGATTCGAAAAACCAACGAACCATCGGGCGATGAATCCAAGAATGATCGTTAAACCACAACACCGAAGCCAAGTGAGACGCAACGAAGAGGATTAACGAGACAACGAGGTTAACAAATCGCACGCAAACAACGGAATACTTCCAATCATGTGCCTAATCAAGCTAACGGGTCGATGAATCAACGAATCATCCAACCGTAGAGTCCACCACATCAATCAAGATCGGGAACGGACTCGAACGAATCAAGATCAAATCAAGATCGGATCCGAACTCAAACTCGAACACCAAAGCGGATTTACTGCCAAATCAGGATCCGGACTGCCAAATCAGGATTCAGATCAACAAATCAGAGTCCAGATCAACAATGAGGTTCGTATTAACTGCAAAATCAGAAAACGGGCGAAGAGGCAAAACACCAAATACCTGGAAGGCTCGGCAAAAGCTAAGTCACCGAGGTGGCTCGGCCAAGGTGGCTCGGTGCCTCGGCCACCTTCTGGTGGCTCGGTACCTCGGCCACCTGTGCCAATGCACAGATTTGAGCGCCTATAAATAGGACTTGAGGGCTCATTTTTGAGAGGTTGGAATTTTTGGAGGCAAAGCTCTGCTGAATTGAGATCTCAACCTCAGAGTTTCGAAGCTTTGAAGACTTGCCCTTTCAGATCCGGTGCTCGGCGATCATCCACGCCAAATAAGGCAGGAGTTCGAGAGGGATCGGATCTCAGATCTACACAGTTATCCTCCGGATCAAAGCTTGGTCTTTGATCCCGAGAAGAGTATCGATTTCGCTTGGTCGATTTCGATTACTTCGGGCGATTATTTCCTTGGTGAACTAATCCCCCCGGCTATTATTTCCTTGGTGAAATAATACCCGTTATACTGTGTAGATCCGACCGGATCTAGATCACGCGGTGGTCCACGGATTAACCCCGGCGTAGGCAAAGAACCCACAAAAGCAAGAGACCGCAAAACAGGATCTTGCGATCTGTTCGAAAAAGAAAAGTTGTAATTTTTGTTATTTTTTCTTTCTTTGATCTCGTTGTAACTGGATCTTATAAAAAGACCGGATCTTTTGTAATCGAAAAACAGTTACTTAAGAGAATGATGATGTCAATGAAGAAAGCAACTTTTCCCGTGAACATTTATTCGTCGGGAGAGCGCCGGTCCTTTTCATAAAGAAGAAGGACGATAGTATGCACCTATGTATAAATTTTTATGAGTTGAACAAGGTCACTATCCAGAGAAGGTACCCATTATCGAGGATTGATGACTTGTTCGACCAGCTACAGGGAGCGCATCATTTTTCTAAGATTGATTTTCGTTCTAGCTATCATCAGTTGCGGGTTAGGGAGATGGATATTTCTAAGACCGCCTTTCTGACTCGATATGGGTCTTTCGAGTTCCTTGTCATGCTATTTTGGCTGACCAGTGCACCCGATGTATTCATAGATTTGATGAACCGGGTTTTCTGTCCATACTTGGACTAGTTCATGATCATTTTTTTATTGACAACATCCTTATATATTTAAGATCAGAGACAGAGCACGAGCAGCATCTTCATTTGGCATTGCAGACATTGCGGGATCATCAGTTGTATGACAAGTTTAGCAAGTATGAGTTTTGGCTTTCTAAAATTAGATTTTTGGGCCATGTTATTACCCAGGAGGGTATTGTAGTAGACCCAACTAAGGTAGAGGCCGTACTAGATTGGGAGCCGTCGAAGACGGTTACAGAGATTCGTAGTTTCCTGGGATTAGCAGGCTATTAGGAAGTTCATTCAGGACTTCTCGAAGATTACGATGCCGCTTACACACTTTACGAAGAAGAGTGTACAGTTTGTTAGAGACACGGAGTGCCAGGAGGCCTTTGAAACTTTGAAGACTAAGTTGACTATAACGCCAGTATTGGTTATTTCGAGCAGTGATAAGACATTTGTCGTCTACACAAATGCACCATTGTCGGGTCTAGGGGTATTTTGATACAGACCCGGAGAGTAGTAGAATATATTTCGCGATAGTTAAGGACGCATGAGCAGGACTATCCCACGCACGACTTGGAGCTAGTAGCAGTGGTCTTTGCACTGAAGATATGGAAACATTACTTGTATGGAGTACAGTTCGAGTTATTCATAGACCACCAGAGTCTGAAATATCTATTCTCTTAGAAGGAACTTAATCAGAGGCAACGACGATGGGTTAAGTTTATCAAGTATTACAAGTTCATAATTCAGTACCATCAGGGGAAGGCAAACGTCATAGCAGACTCTTTGAACAGAAAGCATCATCACAGGATTGCAGCTTTGAGGTGCTTGTTGTATTGGGATCTTCACAACCTTAGACAAATCGACTTTAGGCTAGAGATTGGTGGAAACAGTACACTTTTAGGGGCTATGTCATTGTAGGCATCTTAGAGTGATAGAGCGGTCAGAGCTCAGCTAGAAGACAACCTATTGCTTAGACCAGAATTAGTGAGACAGACTATAGAAAAAGTAGCAATAATTCGGGAGCATATTTTACAGCACAGAGTCATCAGAAGACTTATGCAAATCAGAAACGACGACCATTAGAGTTCTAGGTTGGAGACTATGTATTGTTAAAAATATCACCAATGAAGGGAGTCCAGCGATTTGGTAGACAATGAAAGTTTTCCCTGAGGTATATTGGTCCATTCAGGAGAGTGGAGCGCTTTAGAGCCGTTTTATATCGGCTAGATCTTCCAGCATCGATGTCGAGTATATACTATGTCTTCCATATTTTGATACTTAAGAAGCATCTACGTGACGAGGAGCAGCAGTGAGTGTTAGACACGCCAGAGGTTGAGATTCTTGATGATATAACTATTATTGTAATTTTTGTGTGTATTCTTGCTAAGGAGGACAAGGGACTTAGAAACAAAGTGATATCTTTAGTTAAAGTTCAATAAAATCGGAAAGGAGCTGAGGAAGTTTCTTGGGGCACGATGAGGATATGCATCGCGACGACTTGCACCTATTTACTTGCACCTATTTAAGCAAGTAAATTATTTAGATATGATTTGTCTATGTTTGTGATTATCTATATGCTCATATCCATACTTAACGCTAGAATTGTGGTATTAGCACTTAGCTCCTAATTATTCGGAACATATGGTATATATATAGGGGGTTCCTTGTTTGGATTTTTCACCTGATGTACTTTTTCTGCTTAGTTAGGGGTTAAGTAAGAGTATTTGCATTATAGATAGTTAAGTATAGATATCGAAGAAGATTCTTAGGAGCGCGAAGATATTATGCATCGCGACTACCTGCACCTGTTTGAACAGGTAAGTTGATTGATTTTGATTAGTATTTATGATTACCCAGATGGTTATATTTATATTTAAAGCTATAATGGGGGTGTTAACACTTAACTTCTAATCATTCGGAACACACGATATATATATAGGGGGTTCCTTATTTGGATTTTTCGTTCGACGTACTAGTTCCGTTTAGTTAGGGGTTAAGTGGGAATATTTGCATTCTAGATTATTAAGTATAGATATTATAATATTTTATATCTGAATATTTATGATAATGTGTTATTAATTTCTAAGATACATTTGCGGAATTTCGGGGACGAAATTCTTTTAAGGGGGGAAGAATGTAAAACCCCAAAATTTTGAATATTTTTTAATAAATAATAATAAATATGTTACATTATGATAAATGATACTTATTAATATTTGAGTATGTTATGAATTAAATTGAGATCAATCTAATATATATATGTGAATATAGAAGTGATATCATGCACACGTTCACGAGCATGAATATGGGAAAAACGACTAGTTAAAAGTATATGTATTTTACACACTGAAACAGTTAGAATCTAGAAAAACTTAAAAGACTAAAGTTATAGGTATCTTCAAGTTATTTTGAAAAAATCTTATATCACATTATTCTGATATTGGACGTGAAAGTTATGGCCAAAATATCGAATGTTATTTTCCTAGTCAGACTAGGTTTCCCGGTTCGAGTCAAACAGGTTTGTTTTGGGTTTGCCTCTATTTATACCTATATTTTTCATGAAAATTCCTCTCTTTTATCACATCTATGAACCCTAGTAGTCACTCTCTCCCCTCAAAACCCTAGATATTTTTCTTATGAATTTTGAGAGCTTTGTGAAGCACAACTCCAACATGAGGGCGAGATCATCGACGTGCGGCAAGGGAGAATGGATTGTTTGCACTTGTGGATTGCTTGTTGTTTGTTTTAAGGCTTGAACATGAGATTAAGGCAATATTATCTGCATCCAATCCTGTCCCCTTAGTTAAACAATGAATTTAACAAGTTTTAATTGTTGATTATAAATTAGATCTTAACATGAGTTGCTAAAAATATAATTTTTGATGATAGATCTTAATCTCTTGGTAGTTTCATATTAAATCCTTGTTGTTTACAATAGTTTCATGATCATGATCATTAGGGTTATTCATAATTTTGTTTATATATGAGAAATTTAAGAGATGTACTAAATATATATTTTCTGTAGAAAACTAAAGCACTAGTATAATATTTAACTAAGATTTTTAGATAGTAAATAAACTCTAAATTTAACCAAACTGGTTCTAAATGAAAGATATATATACATATCTACTTTCTAAAACAGAAACCTATTCTTAAAAAGAGTTTGTATAGAGAAAGATATGTTCTTTTTACTAATAACATGTACTACAAAAAAACTGCTACACATGTATAATATTTAATTGGAGATTTGGGATAATATATAAACTCCAAACTGAACTAATCTTATGCCATTTGAAAGATGTATGAATCTAGTTTTCAAAATAAAAAACCTTTAGTAAAAATAGTTTTCCTAAAGAAAGATATGCTTATTTTACTAACAGAAGTCCCATCTGTTTTCTTGCTCATTTTGTGGAGCTGTGTTGCGCTGTTTTGAGATGCGTTCGTGGAGTTTTGAGTTGCTTAATGTTACACGTATAGTCATAAATATATTGTGTTATGCATTTGAGAATCCCAAGAGGATTATGATAAGTTTTGATTTGATCATATTTGAATTAGATATCGTTCATACACATGTTGGATGTCATTGATGAGCATTGCTCAGTACTATATAGGATAGTGTGTCAACATACCAGATATACACAGTTTATATATGAAGTGGATATCGTTGATAAGCTCAGTTCAGTACTATATGAGGTAGTGCGTAGATATTCCACATGTACAGGCCATTGAGTCGGATTTTAGGAGGCTTAATCTAGCCGTCCGTCCTACACTAGAGTGTGATGAGGCTCGTGAGCCATATTTCTAGGATGCCTATTTGGTAGTCTATCCTGCACTCATTTTACGCACTGAGATTACGATGAGAATAATGAGCCGTGTACATATTTCAGGATACCTACAGGATAGTCCATTGCATTGAGACAATTACCTGATAGCCTAAGTGTGGCAGATGTCGGTTATGAATACGACATATCACTGAACTATATAACTAAGATACGTTACTTTTAAAAGTATACAAAATTATGTGTTGGTATTTTATTCTATCTCCCCAGTGATAGTGCAAGATATTATAAATACGATGTGTTGATATCTTAATTCTTTTAATGCCTTTTTACTTCTTAGTTGGGATCAATGTTTAGGTATCTACAATTTGAGACTTATGGTATACATATGAGGGTTTTCTTTTTTGGATTATTTCGCTCGATGTACTACGTCTCGTGTTGTAGGTTTCTAAATATTAATCCGACTTAGATATAGGAAAAATGAATCTAGGTAGACTATGCTTAATACATAGAGCATTCACTCCATCTAGTAGCCCTTCCCCTGGGGGCGGATGGAGGTAATCTTACTGTAGCGCTCTGACACTCTTGTTGTTGTTCTTTTTCTTTTAAATTACTTTTCAGATAGTTCAGAGTTTCGGAGAGCCGCAGGGTGACAGAGTTCTGGCATAGTCACCGTCACGTACTTTTACTTATTGAGACTCCACTGTAGTTTTGAGTTTTATCCAAATATTAGAGTTTCATTTTTATATTGTAAAGGTAATGTGCCTTAGTACGATTTTTAGTTGATTCATGTTGAGACATTTTTATTATTTAGATATCAGATGTATTATAGTTGAGACATGATTCTTTTTTATTTATAAGATATCTCTTCTATATCATGTCTATTACATTTATTCTCTTTATTTTGCATGTTTTGTACCTGCACTTCTATTTGGTTCCATTAGAGAATATTACTATGATTGGTGAAACATGTTTATATGCAGTGTGGGTGCATAGCCAGTTTGATATCTCTGGTTTCACCTTGGACTGCAGCCTTGTGTGAACCTAGGGGCGTCACATTTGTCTAGTGTTTATGTTTTCTTATTAGATATTTTAGACAAACAATAAGTTGGAGGTTAGATGGAATTGAGCCTACACAATCACATCAAATGGAGGTTGGCGGAATAGTGGAATGAAGCCATAGTACATCAAGTCATATTTAAGATCAAGCTTCATCCGCAACCAAATCAAGCTACAATAAAGATCTATCAAGCTTGGGTAAATTAAGTTTAGGGTTTATATAATGTGTGTTAATTCTATAAGCTCAAATATACACACTCATTACATTTGTGCATTTTCATAAAAAAGGTGTTTTATTCAAAATACATTTAAATATATTTTGGTCTATACAAACCATGCTAACATCTTTTATTATGTCCATAAAAACATTACACAAGTTTTCAGAACTTGATTTGAGCTAAACTGTCAAAATCAACATATTTAAAAAATATGTATTTGTGTACTTTTGAATATTTCTGAGTTTTTACAAATGGTAAGAGCAATTTGAAAAATTATTTTTCCAATATGTTCATATTCATGACTATAAACTTTTCCCAAAGTTTTATATTTTTGGAATTTATTTATTATTTTTTATAGAGCCTTGAAACTATTTTAAAAATCGATTCAGGCTGATATTCTGTTATCAGTTGACTGGTCAGTCGACTGATGACATCAGTCAACTGATCAGTTGACTGACGAAAGTGTCTGCAATCATCAAATAGTTTCTATTTTTCGGTCGACTGACCAGTCGACTGATGATCCATCAATCAACTGTTAAAGATTGACAGTCGACTGATAAGCTAGAAAATGAATACAACGGTCAGCTTATCAGTCAATTGATGCATCCCGTCAGTCGACTGGCCAGTTCCAATGGCTATATTTTCAGCATTTGTTATTTTATTATTTTTGCTGATTTTTCTTGGGTTTTGTGCCTTGGTTTTTCTTCCTATATAAAGCCCTATTGTTCTCATCAGAATTAAGTTTTCAATAGGGCTTTTAACAAGAGTTTTAAGTATTTAAAAGTTTGTTTCTCAAGTTTAAGTTTGGTGTTTGAGTTTACAAAGAGGAGACTTACATTTTCAATTGAGGAATTCTTCCTTAATCTTCTTCAACCTCTTCGTGTTTATAAAGAAGTTTTTCTAACTCTTTTCTCTAGCAATTTTATTATTGATTTTCATATTCTTATTATTGTTGGTTTGCTAATTGAGTTATATTTTATTTATACTTATTTTATCACACACACCCTATTTGAGCTTGTAGCATTTCATACATCATATATTGGGTTGTGGGTTTGTGATTTATGAGATTGAGCTTATATTGAGTTCTCATCCAATTAGAGAATATTTTATTGTAATTGAGCTTTATTGTGAGTTACATGTTGTATCACACTTGTACACCAAGAGGAGTGTGTGTTGAGAGATGGGGTTGTCCCAAGAGGAGTAGTATCGGTAGTAATGCCTAGTGGTAGATCGTAATTCCAAGCACTTGAGGGAAACACGGGCTAGAGACCAACACTTAGAGGGTATAGAGTGTGATTGTAATTGTGTGTGTTGTAAAGTTTTTGGTGAACTAGAAAATCGAATTTTGATGTGTAAATGTTGTTCAGATGAGTGTAGAAAACCCGGTTGTGATAGTGGATTTCTTCCCGGGACTAGGGAGCGGAGATGTAGGACGGAAAGTCTGAACTCCGTGATCATCCTTGTGTGTTAGAGTTTGCATTGGCGTATCATTTGTGTCTATTACTTAGTCTATTTTATTCGCCATTGTCTACTGTTTATATTGCTCATTCTTGCTCATATCATATTGTATATCTATCTTGAAAGAATAATTTGTTAATAAGTTTTAATCGACATTAATATCTAATAAGATTAGCAATAACCCTATTCACCCCCCCCCCCTCCTCTAGGGTACTTTCATGTTTAAGTTTCTTGAGTTTATGTTTACAAAGAGGGAGCTTACAAATTCAATTGAGAAATTCATCCTCAATCTTCTTCAGTCTCTATTATGTTTATAGAGAAGTTTTTCTTACTCCTTTCTCTAGCAATTTTATTACTGATTTCATATTCTTATTATTATTAGTTTGCTAATTGAGTTAGATTTCATTTGAACTCATTTTATCACACACATCCCTATTTGAGCTTTTAGTATTTCATACATTATATATTGGGTTGTGAAATTATGATATTGTGAGAGTGAGTCTAAATTGTGTTCTCATCTATTATAGAGAACAAATCTTATAATTGAGCCTTATTGTGAGAGTATCACTTTGTAATACACATTTATACCGAGAAAAATGTGTGGTGAGTACGTAGTCGATACCAAGAGGAGTGGCATCGGTAGTAAAGCCTAGTGAGAGGTAGTAGAGTCGAGCACTTGAGGGAGGCGATGCGTGAGGACCAACACTTGACGTTGTAGTTTGTGTATGTATATTGTGAGTGTCTTATAGAGTTTTCGGTGAACTAGAAAACCGAGTGTGTAGAGAAGTTATGGCTTCCAAACCGGGTGTGTCGTGATAGTGGATTCTCCCTGAGAATGGGGAGAGGAGACGTTGATCGGAAGGACCGAACTCCGTGATTATATTATTGTGTTTGATTTGCTTTTTTTGTCTGCTATTTGTTTATATTGTTTCTTATTTATTTTGCCCTTTGCATATATATCATTGCTTTAATTCAATCAAAATCTTTCTTGCTAGGATATATTTGTTAATAACTTTTAATCAACATTAATATCTAATAAGATTAGCATAAAGCCTTTTCGCGCCCCCCCCCCCCCCTTCTATGGTGCTTTCACCTCCATCTTGATAATATCTAACCCTTTTCTTAGTTGCACCCTTTATTTTTCACTCTCACAAATTAGGATTTTTTCACTCTCATACTCTCTCTTTTGTCAAGATCTGACACTCGTGGAAGCTCCACCGCTGCAAAGCTCAACCAACTCAACACCTTAACGCCGCCACCAGGTCGCCTCGACGCCTCATAGCTCCTGCCCTCTCTTTACTCAGATTTGCCCTCTCTTTGCTCAGATATGAAGCTCGACCAGGTCGCCACGACGCCACCACCAGCTTGCCTCGATGCCGCAGTAGAGCTCGACCACATTGCCTCAACGCAACCGCAAAGCTGCACCACCGTAGAGCTCTAGCAGCTCTCCTCGGCACACTCAGATCTAATCGATGCCTCAATGAAGTTCGACCTCAGATCATTTCCTCGATGTTGAGGCCTCAAATCCCATCCTAAACGACAACCTCCTCAACGAGCTCATATCTGATGTATGCCTCATTCTCCCACAAGCTTAACCACCCTAAAATTTCCCCTCCTCGACGTCTCGACGCGTTCCCACAAGCTCTACCATTGCCACAAAGCTCGACTTCAACCTGGAACACCCCCAACCACTTAAATTTTTGTAGTCCAAGTAGTTCATATAAGTTTTAGAGTCCAAGTTGTTCTTAACAAGTTGTTCTTTAGCTCAGCTATTATCTTTAATCTTACTTTGTTAATTTTTTTTATCATGTTGATGCACTTGTCATGATAAGATTGTTTTCTTTTTTTTTTTTGGTAGATGAAGATTGGTGCAAGTGGAGGACTAAAAAGTTAATGGAGAACTAAAACAAAGTAGTTTGCAAGAATATTTTTGAGTGTAATTATCTGAACTAAATTTATGTATGGAAGGATGGAATTATGTGTTTTTTGAACAGTGTGCTTATATGAACCTTAGGCTTGTGAGTTGATAATATGGTTGCATGCATTAGATATTTTCTGAAGTTTTCATAGCAACAAAATATTTTATGGTTTTATACTATATTGCTGCGAAAATTATATATATACATATACTATGAGTTTATGAGTTTCATATCACCGATGCTAGGAAAATTTAGAAATAAGTTTATGAATATCATAGAGAGTAATTGGAAATAGGAAAATTAGAGCTCCATGAACTTGTGTCAATTGCTACCCCTCAACAAGGATGATATGTGTTTCATGCATTTCTATTGTAATATTCATTTTTCCTGAAGTCATTTTCAATGTAACACTTTAAGCCAGATTTTATAACTCTTTAAGTCAGATTTTTATACCTAGTTATTTCAGTTTTATAAATCCTAGTTTTGAAAAAATATTTTGTAACTCCTTAAAAACATTTTGTAACTTTTTAAGCCAGATTTTGTACCTAGTTATTTCAGTTTTAACTCCAAATTCTAGAAAAAAATTGTAACTTCTTTAAAATATTTTGTAACTCTTTAAGCCAGATTTAGTACTCAGTTATTTTAGTTTTAAAACTTCAAGTTCTAGAAAATATATTTTGTAACTCCTTAAAAAAGTTGTAACTCTTTAAGCCAGATTGTGTACCCAGTTATTGAATTTTTATACCTCCTAGTTCTGGAGAAAAACTTTTATAACCACTTATTTGTTTAGTAACTCTTTAAACCATTTTTTGTACCTAGTTATTTCATATTTATACCTCCAGTTCTACGAAAAAAATCTTATTGTATTCTTTAAGAAAATTTGTAACTCTTTAAGCCAGATTTTGTACCCAGTTATTGAATTTTATACCTCCTAGTTATGTAAAAAAAATTTGTAACTTCTTATTTATTTTTGTAACTCTTTAAGCCAGATTTTGTACCTAGTTGTTGAATTTTTATACCTCCTTGTTCTAGAAAATTTTTTTGTGTCTCCTTATTATATTTTGTAATCTTTAATCCATTTTTTATACCTAGTTATTTCACTTTACACCTCCTAGTTTTGGAGAAAAATTTTTGTAACCACTTATATGTTTCGTAACTCTTTAATCCATTTTTTATACCCCTTTATTTCACTTTTATACCTTCAAGTTCTGGAAAAAAATTTGTAACTCTTTTAGCTAGATTTTGTACCTAGTTATTGAATTTTTATACCTTCTAGCTCTAGAAAAAAAAAATTGTTACTCCTTATTTATTTTTATAACTTTTAAACCAGATTTTGAACCTAGTTATTGAATTTTTATACGTCCTTGTTCTGGAAAAAAAATTATAATTCTTTATTTATTTTTATACTTTTTTCATCCATTTTTGTACCTAGTTATTTTACTTTTATAGCTTCTAGTTCTGGAAAAAATATTTTATCACTATGAAAACTTCACAAAAGATCTAATCCATACAATCACACTATCAACGTGCAAACTTAAGGTCCATATATGCACACGGTTCAAAGAACACATAATTGCATCCATCCATACATAATTTTAGTTCAGATAATCATATTCTACCAAAACACATGATTAATTAGAAATTGATACTCTAAAATATTCTTGTAAACTACTTTGTTTTGGTACTCCATTAACTTTTTCGTCTTCCACTTGTACCATTCTTCATCTACAAAAGAAATACAACTTTATCATGACAAATGCATCAAAATGAAAAAAATCAAAAAAATAAGATTAAAAATAATACATTAGCTAAAGGACAACTCGTAATGAATAGTTTGGATTCTAAAAATTATATGAACAACTTGGACTATAATAATTTAAGCGGTTGGGGTGGTCAAGGTTGAAGTCAAGCTTTGCGACGAAGGTCGATCTTGTGGGAACGCGTCAAGGAGTCAAAGAGGGGAAATTTGAGGGTGGTCGATCTTGTGGGAGCACGAGGCATTGATCAGATCTGAGCATGTCGAGGAGGTCAAGGCATCGAGTAGGGGATCTGAGGCCTCAACATCAAGGAGGGGATCTGAGGCCTCGACGTTAAGGAGGGGATTTGATGTCGAATGGCATTGAGGCATCAATCAGATATGAGAGCATCAAGGAGGTTGAGGCATCAAGGAGATCTTCTCAAGCTCTATGGCGACAGAGATTTGTGGCTGCATCGAGGCACGTGATCGAACTCTACAGTGGCATCGACAACCTGGTGGCAGCGTCATGGTGACCTGGTCAAGCTTCAGATCTTAGCAAAGAAAGGTAGGTCTGAGCAAAGAGAGGGCAAGAGCTTTACGGCGTTGAGGTGACCTGGTGGCAGCATCAAAGCATCGAATTGATCAAGTGTTGCGGCCGCGAAGCATCCACGAGTGTCAGATCTTGAGCAAAGATAGGGCAGGAGAGTGAGAAGATCTTGATTTGTGATAGTAAATAAGAAAGGATGCAGCTGAGAATTAGGAGTGGGATTTTATCAAGATGGAGGGTTGAGATGCTGCCACGTAGGCGCATCCGTAGATGCAATCTAAGGAGCCACCTTAGATTCATATTTTCATATTTTCATATTTTCATATTTTCTATATATTCTCATTATGCATGGGTTATTCTTTCTCGCAAGAATTGCTCACCATCATCCATAGTTTTGGTACTTCTTGAAGCGGATGGACTAGCTAATGTGTTCCACTTGTCTCTCTGTTGTAAATTGTTTTGACAAATTATAGAAAAATCCCAAAGATTTGATGAATTCACAGATAATTCTCTCAAGATTTTCTATTGTCCATTAGTTTTAATTTCTATACGAAGTTAATTTGGATGTGAAATTGTGGTCATAATATATAAAAATTATTTTTACTATAATGTAATATGTATAACTATCACAACTATGTCTTTAACTCCTGAAATGGTAGAGCAATGCTTTTGAGCTTAATGTACTTAATTATCACCATCTCCTTCACTGGCTAGTCCCTGTGGTGACATTCAAAGGTTAAGAGTGCCGAAGAGTGAGCTTGTTAGTGTGGAATATGCATGCTAGAGGTTTCTTACTAAAACTTTTAAGATGTTGTGAAGGTTTTTTTGGTCAATAAAAAAATTTTATTCACTCACCAAAATTGTTTTATGTACATCATGCTACTCATAATTTGAGATGTCAGCTAAACAAAATTGACTGGGAAAAGAAACTCAGAAATACAAACATTCATCCACTCCTAACAGCTACAGAGGTCAGCTGGTAGGGGGAATTGAGCAGAATAGTTAAGATATCCACTTTTATGCTATTGATCATTGCTCTGAGTTTTTCCTTTGAAAAATCTGTCATTTCTTTCTCTCCAGATAGTGTACACAGTAGTAGAGAGAGCCATTCTCTTGATTCTTTGATTAATATCTTTCCCTTTTAAACTGGAATTATATCAATCCAATAACCTGCTCCATTCTGATACTCTCCAATTATATTTCAACCAGTCCATGATGGCATTCCAAATCCTGTTTGAAAAACTACAATCAAAAAACAGATGACTGTGACTCTCCATACCAACACCTTCACACAAATAGCATTTGTTTGCTTGAAAGATCCCCCTTCTAATTAATCTAGCTTGTGTTAGGAGCTTGTCTTGAACTGCCAGCCATGTAATAAAGGAGTGCTTTGGATAGCAATACTTCACCCACACTGTCACATGCTAAGATACTTCTGTTGTAGCTTGGGATAAAATAGAATATAGGTTGGAGAGATGAATTTTTGAGTTTTTATAGCAAGAAATAATAAGCTTCTTCATGTTGTCATCTGGGGGGGGCCGCCCCCCCAAAGTAATCAAAGCCTTGTCTCTAACTTTAAGCAATTGTTTCCACAACCATGAATCTCCAGACTTCACATTCACAATCCAAATATCACTGTTTCTTAGATAGTTTCCATGAATCTACTTTATCCACAACGATTCTTTATTTGTATGAGCATACCAGATGGTTCTCAATGCAGCAGTAGTGTTCCACAGGGTTGCAGAGAATATACCCAGGCCTCCATTCTTTTTACCAGTACAAACTCTATCCCAGTTCATAAGAGGAGGTTTAAAATTTTGATCAGAATTGCCCCACAGTAAGTTCCTACAGAGCTCATCTATTTTGCGTAAGACCTTTGCTAGAAGAATGTAGCAAGAAGTCCAGAAAATTTGAATGCCTAGAATTATACTTTTAATAATCTACAATCCACCAGCATATGATAGTTTTTTATGCTTGAGCCAAGCTTGAAACTGACTTGAAATCTTCATGAAAAGTGGACTGCAGTCCATATATGACATTCTTTTACTTATAAGAGGCAAGCCAAGATATTTAATTGGTAAACTTCCCTCAGGAAAGTTTAAATAGTTCCTGATAGATCCCTTGATTGATTCTTCAACTCCTCCATAGTAAATAGCATATTTAGATGGATTAGCTTCCAGGCCAGATTTTTCTCCAAAGTCCTTTACACAGTCATAGATTTTTTGAATAGAATAAAGCTCACATTTGCTGAATAGAAGAAGATCATCAGCAAAAACTAGGTGAGTAATATTGAATTTCTTACACTTAGGGTGAAATTTAAATTTCTTGTCACCCTTTAACAGATTAATGCTCCTAGAGAGATACTCACTTCCAAGAATGAAAAGATATGAAGAGAGGGTGTCACCTTGTCTTAAACCTCTTTTATCCTTGAAATAACCATGTAATGAACCATTAAGAGAGATGGAATACCTTGGAGAGGATTGTAAATACCTTTGGAAAACCCATTTCATTGAGTATGTCTTACAGGAATTTCCAACTAATTGTGTCGAAGGCTTTCTGATGTCGATATTGATCTAACCGTTGGGGATACATGCTTTCTTCCATAATTTTTAACAAGTTCATGAGCTAGCAATATGTTATTTGTAATTTGTCTACCCTTCACGAAAGCATTGAGCTTCATTGATGATAAAACCCATGACAAATTAAATCCTGCTTGCTAGGATTTTTGAGATGATTTTGTAGAGACGGTTACAGCAAGGAGATAGGTCTGAAATCAGCAGGGGTCTTAGGGCATTGGATTTTGGTAATCAGTGCTATATAAGTGGAGTTTATTGCACCTAATAACTTCCCAGTTCTAAAAATTTCTTCAACTACAGATGTGACTGTAGGCGTATAAAACTACTTATAGGTCCCTTAACACAGCTCGGCACGGTGATTTGACAAACCAACGAACCATCGGACGATATATCCAAGCGTGTTCGAAGCTAAGTGAGACGCGATGAAGCGGGTTAACGAAGCGATGAGGTTAATGAACCATACGTAAGCTAACGGGTCGAGGAATCAACGAGTCATCCAACCAAGATCGGACTCGAACGAATCAAGATCGAATCAAGATCAGTTTCGGACTAGAACTCAAAAGTGGATTTACTGCCAAATCAGGATTCAGATCAACAAATCATAGTCCAGATCAATAAATCAGAGTTCGAATGAACCATGAAACTGGAAAACGGGCGAAACGGCAAAACTACGAACACCCGGAGGGCTCGGTGGCCGAGTCACCTGGTGACTCGGCCAAAACCGAGCCACCAGGAGGTGGCTCGGTGGCCAAGCCACCTAGGGGTGGCTCGGCCAAAACCGAGCTACCAGGAGGTGGCTCGGTGGCCGAGCCACCAAGGTGGCCGGCCACCTTGGCCCGAGGCACAGTAACGGTTGCCTATAAATAGGCTAGGGGGGGCTCATTTGTGAAAGGTTGGATTTTGGAGAGCCGAAACTCTGCTGAATTGAGGACTCACCTTCGGATTTTCAAGCTCAGAAGACTCGGACTCTCAGATCTGGTTCTTGGCGATCATCCTCGCTACATTAAGCAGGAGTTCGAGAGAGATCAGATCTGAGATCTACACGGTTTCCCTCCGGATCAAAGCTTGGCCTTTGATCCCGAGAAGAGTCTCTAATTCGCTTGGTCGATTTCGATACTTGGGCTATTATTTCCTTGGCGAAATAATCCCCTCGGCTGTTATTTCCTTGGCAAAATAACACCCGCCATACAGTGTAGATCCGACCGGATCTAGATCGCGCGGTGGTCCACGGATAAACCCCGGCGCAGGCAAAGAACCCACGCAAGCGAGTGACCGCAAAACAGGAGCTTGCGATTCGTTCAACATAGAAGGAAAAAGTTGTAATTTTTATTTCTTTTATTGATTTCGTTGTAATCGGATCTTATAAAAAGACCGGATCTTTGTAATCGATAAACTATTACTAAAGAGTACGATGAATTCAATGAAAGCCACAATTTTCCCGCGAACAGTGACTTCATCTCTAATAATCGACCATGAAGATTTGAAAAAAGAAGCACTATACCCATCAGGACCTGGCACTTTGTTATCAGGCATAGAGAACATTGCAGCTCTTATCTCATCTTTGGTGACTGGTACAGATAACAATTTAGCTTGGCTTTCCAACAAATAAGGACCACTACGGTTAACATTGATGTCTAGAGTTGAAGTTGGAGTAGCAGAACCCGTAAGATTCTTATAATATGAAATAAATTCATTTGCAATCCCCTCTCCATCTGTAATTTTTTCCCCCAAGTTATTGTAGAGGACCAAAACTCTATTTTGATGTCTGTTTGATTTGATGATAGAATGAAAAAAACTAGTATTTCTATCTCCTTGAATACTCTAGGCTATTCTTGATTTTTGCTAAAAGAAGGAAAGTTCACAGTCCAATAGCTTGTTATGAGAAGAGACAATCACTGCTGGATTTTCAACTTTTAGTGACGGACAAATCCGTCGCTATAAGTCATTTTTCCGTCGCTAAAAGTATGGAGGCCTAAGCCTGAAACGGCGATTCAGGCTAAGAAGCAACCATTGTAACCTTCAACAAAGGTTCCACCTCCGGCCAACCAACCTAAATTGCCAGGAGATCCGGCAGGACCGTCCCAGAAAAGGAGGTCGGTTTTGGAGCGCCTCGGTCTACTTCCCGAGGAGCGATGCAAAGCTCCGGCTCAAGAGCGTTTGGGCCCACTAAAGAAGCCCCGAACGAATCAACATGCTGGGGGTCGCCGCCACTCTCAGCATGATAAGGGGTTTACGACAGATAAGCGCACCACTTTGCGCATTGAAGTCCAGGAGCGCACTAAGAATTCACGCCCACAAAGGCATGTTTCGAGGCGCATGACTCTTGAAAGCCCGAAGAAGGCAGTTCGCCCTCAGAAGGAAACATTATCGTCTGATGACGATGACGTTATAACTGAGAAATCGTGCCAACACATGATAGGTTACTCCGGCCTTCAAACCGACGAGTTGTACTATCATGTTGGGGGTACGAGCAAAGCCAGAAAGAGAAGTCCTCGAAGGCTAGAAACTCAATGCCCCTATTCCAAACTCATTCGGGCGGTATTGTCTGAGTGCAACTGCATCAAGGCACTCCCCGAAAGAGTTTCGGTTTTCAAAAGACTCAGTAGCGAAATGCCAAAACCAAGGCCTAGGTGTTTCCGACGAAGAAGAACGGGAGTCGAAGATCGGGAATTTCCGAGGGTCACCACTAACATGACCAGCAAAAGGACATCGACACAGGGTAATCCCGAGTCGATTTCGGAAATACCTCGGCGTGTAACTTGTCTGCAGTCCGGGGCCATTATACAAGCAACTTATGGTAGGGTTCGGACAAGATTACCTTCAGAAGACGAAGAATCGGATGCCTACTCTGCAATCGCATCAGATAACACAGTGTCCAGTGAAGGACAACCCCGCGAGTCATTTATGATAAGCGCGGAACAAGTGGCTAAGATGCTCGAAGAAGCCATGGCCAAACAACAGGAGAGCTTCAGGTTCGAGATGCAGATGGCCATGTAGAATATGAGAGAAATGCATGACCAACAGATCCAAGCACTAACAAATCGGCAAGGCGAACCAAGTCGTCGTAACCAGGTTAATCAAGAAGATGAGGACACGCATGCAGATGAAGCTCACAATGCCAATAATCTTCCCGTCAATGCAGGGGGTGGTAATGAGAATACTAGCGAAGATACAGGTGAAAGTTTGAAGATCAAAAATCTCGAGAGCAAAATCAATACGTTGATTTCCGCTCAGGAGATAAAGAAGACAGGCATTCCTTATCCATACTCGAGAGAATGGGAATCAATCCCGTATCCGACGAAGTTCAACTTAATCAATTCACGCCGTTTAATGGGAAGGGTTCACCCACTCAGCATGTGATTTACTTCAAATCACACTTGGGGGTTATTTCTGGTAACGAACCTCTGATGGTACGGTCCTTCGTTGGCACTCTTCGTAGAGCCGCCTTCGATTGGTATCGCCGCCTCAAACCAGAAAGTGTGAATAGCTGGGACGATATGGAGACCAAGTTCCTCACCAACTTCTTCGATGACGACACCGAGATATCCATCGGGTCGTTGCTTGACGAGAAACAGAAAGATGGGGAATTAGTGGATACCTTCGTCAAAAGATTCTGAAACAAGGCGATGAACTGTCGAGACCCGATCACGGAGGAGTTCATTCTCAAGACTTGCCACAACAACCTTACATTGGATGTGTTGGAAGCAATGGGGACAGCACCGTCCAAAACATGGAAGGATTTGAAGGTCCGAGGGGAACAAGCCGAGCGATTCCTCAGAAGGAAGAAGGCGGAGAGAGGCCAGCAAGCGGCGAATGCTCCAACGCAGAATTTCAACCCAAAGGGGAAAGGTAAGGCACATGCTAATGCAGTTGATGCTAACCAAACTTTCCAATTGCAACCTCAGCAACAGCAGCAGCGGCAGCAACGGCCTCAGAAGCAGAAATCTTCGGAGCCAAGGTTTCCTAAAGTTTACTCCTTCAAAGATGATGAAGTTCCCGGTATCTTCAAGTACCTGTTGGAGAATAACAAAATCCAGCTGCCAACGATCGTGGATCAAGAAGGGGCTAGCAAAGTGACGGATCCGAAGTATTGCGTATAACATAGAGCGGTCCACCATCCTACGAGGTCATGCTACCACCTCAAGGATAAGATCCAGGCATTAATAGATGTGGGCGTCATAACCCCGAAGCCGGCCAAGAACGTAGGAGCAAATGCAGTATCAATCAGCTTCGGATCGGTGCCCACAACATGGTTTGAACCAAAGCGCGTCACCAAAGTAGGAATGAAGACGGTGAACGACGACCCATACGGACAGCGCCAAAAAGGACTGGTGCCACACACAGCCCCAAACGGAGAAATCCTCTGGGTCCATCCTGATCTTATTGGAGACGAGCAGTGGGCGACTTCTTCGACCAGAAAGGGTAAAGGCAAGGCCTGCAACGCTACTTCCGCAATCTTTGAAGAGGATGGCGATGAAGCTCCTACCTTCCCGCTCTCCGAAGAAGAACAAGAAGTTTTTGCCACTAGAAGCGAAAATCAATACCACTTCAATTATCCATCGCCTAGTGATCAATTAGCTGAGCAGGGGGTGACTAAACGGGGACCAGCCAAAACTCTCACAGAGCTGGGGGTGATTGCAGTTCCTAAACCGGTTGAAGATGCTCGACGACAGCCGGTGGATAAACAGAAAGAAAAGAGACCCCAGGAGGTTCAGAATCCGAAGCAGCCTCGTTTCAATCGTCCGATTGGAAGGGATAAACCGGAGAGCTCGAACACTCCGCGCATCTTCGATATCATGGCTCAACTAGCTAATATTCCAGTGCGGATAACACTGTATGAGTTGTTGCGGTTGTCTAAAGAGACCAGGGAAGCCTTACAAGAGGCCTTAGCCGATTCAGAAGCATTCCTTACTCAGATCAAGCCGGTACCGGAAGAGCCAGAACCGTTAACTCAACACTGTAATATAGCGGCTAAGAACATTCCCTGCATTACCTTCACCAAAGAGGATATGCAGACGAAGAATTCGAACCATGATCGACCCCTATACTTCATCGGGTACATTGGCTCCAGCGAAGTCAGCCGAATCCAAGTAGATCCAGGTTCCGCTGTGAGTATTATGCCGCTTCGTTTGATGCATAGACTCGACATTCCAATCAGTAAATTGGCGTCTACAGGCACTGTTATTTATAGATTCAACACCAGCGGGGCAAGGCCTTTGGGAAAGATCCGGATAAAATGTCAAATGGGTGATCTGAAGACGGAGGTCACATGTTACGTGATTGATGCTGAGACGTCATATAACCTACTACTGGGTCGGCCTTGGATCCATAGTAACGTTATAGTTCCCTCCACTCTACATCAGTGTCTAAAATATGTCGACACTGATGGCAGGGTCAGGACGGTGGTCGCGGATAAGCAACCATTTAAAGGGTTTGAGAATTATTTCACTGATTCTCTCCTTTATGGTAACGAATCTGACACTGAACCATCGGTCCAGGGCACGGACAGCGGAGAAGAAGCTGATACCAAAGCCGGATTTGATTACAATGGAGGTTCTGTTTTTAATGACATTGTACCCTTTGTAATCAATCTTGACGATGAACAATCGTCAGATGGCAGTTGTAACTGGTAACTTGCCAGTAATGAAATAAATGATGATTTAGAGTATTCACTGTCTCTTGATGATGTGATAAAGGGATTGTATGATAATCCCGATTTATACATGCCGCTTCGATCGTCTTATATAGCGAAGAAAAGCCTCCAGCATTCTTTTGGGACAACCCTGGTTATCCCTGCCAAGATAGGAGGCGAAAGAGAAGTGATTTACGGCAAAGGAGAGAGTTTTCCATTACCAGATCATTTCTTAAGAGAAGATGAGAATGATGACAAATCTGGTTTGTATTTATCTAAGTATAGTCCGGAAGCGCGCAAGCTCATGGAAAAACAGGGATATGTTTTCACACTCGGAGAAGGTTTATACTTCGATCGAGGTTCCCGTATTCCAGTCAAAGCGGCATATGTACCGAAAGGGAAATCGGATGATTATTATAAATTCAGACGAGGTTTAGGCTATGCCTCCTCATCTGATGACGAATGTTGCTGGCAAGTCATCGATCAAATTGCTAACAAAGGTAAAGAAGGGTATTCTTCTGATTCTTCAACTTGGGACTCCGATACAAGTCTAGGGGAAGTATTCAAAGCCCTAATGGCGAACATGGCTACAGCTGATCCATCCACAATGGAGGACGACGATCAAATGCCAACATGGGAAGACCCATGGGTTCATCACCTGAACATGCAGTATGGTGATAGGTTTGAACAGAGGGAACCCCCCACTGAAGATAAAGTAGTCCAAATTAATATGGGTGATGAAGCCAACCCAAAACCCATATTCATCAGCGATAGTCTTCCCCCAAATGAAAAGGAGGAATTAATTACTCTCATCAGAGAATATATTGGCGTCTTCGCCTGGAACTATGAAGACATGCCAGGGCTCGATCCCAATGTGGCAGTGCATCGCCTCGATATCAAGTCGGATGCTAAACCTATCAAACAACAGCAAAGACGGTTTCGTCCGTAGATTATGGAAGCCATCGAGGCAGAGGTTAAGAAATTGATCGACTCAGGATTTATCCGAGAGGAGCAACATCCAGACTGGCTAGCCAATATTGTTCCAGTCATGAAGAAGAACGGTAAAATCAGGATTTGCATCGATTTTAGGAACCTGAACGTGGCATGTCCAAAAGACGACTTCCCTCTCCCAATCACAGATGTCATTATCGATAATACATGCGGATTTGAGAGAATGTCCTTTCTGGATGGCTTTTCAGGATATAACCAAATCAAGATGCACCCAGATGACGAGAAGCATACAGCGTTCAGAACGCCCCTCGGTGTCTTTTGCTATACGGTGATGCCTTTCGGTCTAAAGAATGCAGGCGCCACGTACCAGCGAGCAATGACTAAGATTTTCCAAGAACATCTCACGAAAACGGTTGAGTGCTACGTTGATGATTTGGTTGTGAAAAGCCACAACAAAGAAGATCACATCAAGGACTTGAAGACGATGTTCGATCTCATGCGGAGTCATCAATTGAAGATGAACCCCACTAAATCCTTCCTTGGAATGTCCAGTGGAAAATTCCTTGGATTCGTCATCACCACTAAAGGTATACATATCGATCCTGACAAGGTGAAGGCGATACATGAATTGCAGTCCCCGAGAAATCTAAGAGAACTCAGAGGATTGCAAGGGAGTTTAGCTTACATCCGGCGGTTCATCCCAAATCTTTCTGGGAAGTGTCAACCTTTTTCTAAGCTAAACAAGAAAGGTGTGTTATTTATTTGGGACGACGCCTGCCAAAAAGCACTCGAAGACATCAAAACGTATATGACGAATCCCCCTGTTCTTGTCGCACCAAAATCAGGTAAACCGTTCTTGATTTACATCAAGGCGATGAACCATTCGATAAGTGCTTTATTAGCACAAGACGATGATAATGGTCACGAACAGGCGGTTTATTACTTAAGTTGGACTTTGGTAGGCGCTGAGTCCCGATATCCGATGATTGAGAAAGAATACCTCGCATTAGTATTCGCAGTACAAAAGATGCGGCATTACTTGGTCGGACAGACGATTTACGTCATTTCTAACGTTAATCCAGTACGGGTATTTATGACGCAACCGGGTTCGATGAATTGGCGGTTAGCGAAATGGGCCCTTCTCTTGTCCCAGTATGATTTGCACTTCAAACAGCAGAAGTCGGTCAAAGGACAAACGATTTGTGATCTTTTGGCGGCAAACCCGATGACAGATACGGCAGAAGTGTATGATGACTTGCCGGATGAAACCCACGAGGTTAACACCACGTCGCACCAACAAGTATGGCAATTATACTTTGATGGTGCTTCGAGAGCAACTAATGTGGCAATAAACCCTGGATGTTCTAGAGTCTCCTCCGGAGTTGGAGTTGTCTTAGTTTCCCCGGGGAAGCATGTGATGCCTCGAGCTTATTCACTAACTGATCTATGTTCTAATAACGTAGCCGAGTACAATGCGCTCCTCATTAGACTCAGTTTCGCTAAGGAGCTGGGGGTCGAATATCTCGAAGCTTTTGGAGATTCTCAATTGATAGTCAATCAAGTCCGTGGAGAGTATGAAGTCAGGAACCAAGACCTGATCCCATACCACCAGGAGGCCGTAAAAATGGCAGATTCCTTTGAAGAATTCTTTATTGAATACATCCCTCGTCTCCAGAACGCTTATGCGGATGCACTGGCAGCACTAGCGTTATCACTTGAGTAGCCTCCCGAAACTGAACTGCTAGTCACAGTAAGATCGCATCAACTCTGCATACTCATATACAATATGGATATCGAAGAGGAAGATGATAGAAACATAAACGCCAAGGAGGTGAACTCAACTCAAATCGGGTCTGAGTCCCGAGATTAGCGTTTTCTATCATTGACTACGTCCAATACGGTATTTTGCCAGAAAACGTAAAAGAAAGGGAATCAATCCGCCAAAGAGCACCAAGATTCTTCTATAATACCGAGACCCGTACATTATACCATCGAGGGTATGATGATTTGCTACTCCGATGCCTTTCGAACGAAGAAGCAGAAGAAGTTCTTAAGGAATCACACAAAGGAGAATGCGGTGCGCATCAGCCTGGTCCCAAACTGTATGATCGCATCAGGAGAATGGGATATTTTTGGCCAACAATGGTTCGTGACGCGATCGAATACGCCCGAGGATGTCACGCCTGTCAAGTGCATGCAAATTATATGCACCAACCACCGGAGCGTTTACATACGTCAACCACGTCTTGGTCATTCGAGACATGGGGTATGGACATTATCGGTCCTATTTTTCCCCCTTCAGTCAAAGGTGATCGATTCATTCTCACAATCACGGATTACTTTTTAAAGTGGGCTGAAGCAATTCCGCTTAAAGAAGTGAAGACGAACAACGTCATCAATTTCATCAAGCATCATGTCATATACCGACACGGCGTGCCAAGACGGATCATTCATGACAACGGTCCACAGTTCATAAGCAACGCTTTCGTCAGGTTCTGTGACAAGTTCAAGATTCAAGATGTTTCGTCAACAGCGTATTATCCCGCTGCGAATGGATTAGCTGAGGCTTTTAACAAAACGATTATCAAGATCCTATCAAAGCTTGTGAAGACCAATAAACGAGACTGGGATGATAAACTCGGTGAAGCACTCTGGGCTTATCGTACCACCATACGCACACCTACAGGAGCTACCCCATATTCGTTGGTATATGGATGTGAAGCTGTGCTACCATTGGAAATCCAAATCCTATCCCTTCGGATCGCTCTCGCGACGGAGATGACGACGGAAGAACAACATCAAAAACATCTCGAAGAACTCGAAATGTTGGATGAAAGACGCTTGGAAGCTCAGCAACACATTGAGTTTTATCAAGCCAGAATATCTAGGGCTTTTAACAAAAGAGTCCGACAAAGAAGCTTCAAGGAGGGAGATCTGGTCCTCGCTGCTCGCCGACCGATAATCCTCAACTCCAAGAAGAAAGGTAAATTTGAATCCAAATGGGAAGGACCGTTTGTGCTAGACACGGTCTATTCAAACGGCACTTATCGCCTAATTTCTCTAGAGAGCGTCAGGCAATTAATGCCAATAAATGGGAAGTTCCTGAAAAAGTACTATCCCTAGTACATTCAGGATAATCCATTTATCGGGAAGTTCCTTGAAGAATATTACACTTAATATTCTAGAGGATAACCCAAAATCATTTTCACCATCAAAATCCCTTACTGATCAATTTCAATTGACAGTGAGTTCACTAAAAATGTCTTTCTGCTCCAAGCCACCAACAAATTCCCCTCTTGATTCTTTCCATGAACAAGAGGTCCACTTTCAATTCAGAGCCTCCTTTCGATAAACGAAAGAACTCCCTTCTTTTCTCTTTGGTTGAACCTCTTCATGGTTATAACCAAAGTTGAAATTTCATTTCAATAAATGAAAAACTCATCTAGATAACCGATCCTATAAAAGGTAAGCTTATTTAGATCTTTCGGATTCTCGGGGTGGAGATCCCACTTCTAGTTTCTTTCTTGTACTAGAAATAGAATATAAAATTCTTCCTTTCCAGATTAAGGAATAGAATATAAAATTCTTCCTTCCTTGTTCGGGGAATAGAATATAAAATTCTTCCTTCCTACACTAATCCTTTTCCAAGAATTTAGGATTCATCCTAGGAAGTTTATCCCGAATCCTAAGCAGGGATAAGTCTGCGCTTAACACGTGCTGCCGGTTTAGTCTTTCTCCGTAGAAGAAGACACCAGAGTTCGATTCTGAGGTATTTTATCCTGAAACCTAAGAAGGGATAAGTCTGCACCTAACACGCGCTGCCGGTTAGTTCTTAACCGTTAAAAAGAACACTCGCCCACATATTCAACATTGTGGCAGGTTGTTATTAATAACACCAAAATCCACGCCTTACACGCATGGGGAATTTCATCCTGAATCCTAAGAAAGGATATGCCGACGCCTAACACGCGCCGTCGGTTTAGTCTTTCTCTGTAGAAAAAGACACCAGAGTTCGATTCTGGGGTATCTTATCCTGAAACCTAAGTAAGGATAAGTCAGCGTCTAATACACGTTGCCGGGTAGCCTATTCCCGTAACAATGGCGAAGTCTACGTATTCAAAGTCGTAGCAAAGAGTCTAAGGGAGTTCATTCTGTTAGCATAACGTCACATGCGGAACAGATTTAGACAATCCGCATGCTAGCCCGACTCAAACGGTAGTCGGTAAAGGCTAATCAAATCCGTTGAAGGCTGGGGGTTAGCCAAAAATCCTAAAGTCAACGCCTAACACGCGTCACCGGGTAGCCTATTCCCGTAACAAATGGTAAAGCCTATGTATTCAACATCATAGCATAAAGACTAAGGGAGTTCATTCCTTTAGCACAACGTCACATGCGGAACGGATTAAAACAATCCGCATGTAAGCCTGATTCAAACGGTAATCGGTAAGAGCATGTCAAATCCGTTGAGGGCTGAGGATTTGCTAAAAATCCTAAGTCAACGTCTCATACACGTCGCTGTTTAGTCTTTTCACAGGAGAAAGACGAAGTCTACGTATTCAATATCGTAGCACTAAAAGGGTTAACTCTTTTAGCTTAACATCACATGCGGAACGGACCTGAACAATCCGCATGCTAGCCCGACTCAAACGGTAGTCGGTAAAGGCTCATCAAACCCGTTGATGGCTGAGAATTTGCCAAAAATTCTATAAATACGAGTCATTGACGCATCAATTCTATAGATTGGTCTCGTGACTCAAGTATCTGCCACGCTCCAATACCTTAAGAGCCTAAAACTGTGTATACTCCAGCAGACGTACGAGTATAAACTGTGTCAAACGCCGAACAACGCGTCACAATGAAGCTCGGACGCCGGACAACGCGTCACAAATGAAGACTCAACGCCAACAATTGATGGTCAGTTCTATGTTGAAACAGCAAACTCAAGCTAAAGATTGAAAAATCAGGAATTGACTTCAAGTTCAAAATTCCGACAAACGATCAGACAATAAATGCAGCGTCGGAACCCTTGCAGATATTCGACAAAGTACCGAATAGCTTGGAGGATTGAAGGAATCGAGAATAGAAGCCATTCCAAACATCCCGTCATAACCGATTGAAGGATGAGACAATCATATCCAAAGTATTTTAGACTCTTCTATAAACGAATGAGGCTGAAAACTTTGGAGGGGGTATCTGTAGGTGTATAAAACTGCTTATAGGTCCCTTAACATAGCTCGGCACGGTGATTCGACAAACCAACGAACCATCGGACGATATATCCAAGCGTGTTCGAAGCTAAGTGAGACGCGATGAAGCGGGTTAACGAAGCGACGAGGTTAATGAACCATACGCAAGCTAACGGGTCGAGGAATCAACGAGTCATCCAACCAAGATCGGACTCGAACGAATCAAGATCGAATCAAGATCAGTTTCGGACTCGAACTCAAAAGTGGATTTACTGTCAAATCAGGATTCAGATCAACAAATCAGAGTCCAGATCAATAAATCAGAGTTCAAATGAACCATGAAACTGGAAAACGGGCGAAAAAACAAAACTACGAACACCCAGAGGGCTCGGTGGCCGAGTCACCTGGTGACTCGGCCAAAACCGAGCCACCAAGAGGTGGCTCGGTGGCCGAGCCACCAAGGTGGCCGGCCACCTTGGCCCGGGGCACAGTGACGGTTGCCTATAAATAGGCTAGGGGGGGCTCATTTGTGAAAGGTTGGATTTTGGAGAGCCGAAACTCTGCTGAATTAAGGACTCACCTTCGGATTTTCAAGCTCAGAAGACTCGGACTCTCAGATCTGGTTCTTGGCGATCATCATCGCTACATTAGGCAGGAGTTCGAGAGAGATCAGATCTGAGATCTACACGGTTTCCCTCCGGATCAAAGCTTGGCC
Source organism: Asparagus kiusianus (assembly GCA_022839385.1). Taxonomy (NCBI): domain Eukaryota; kingdom Viridiplantae; phylum Streptophyta; class Magnoliopsida; order Asparagales; family Asparagaceae; genus Asparagus; species Asparagus kiusianus. Next base: position 37,277 of record BQKN01063734.1, on the reverse strand, counting down.
TTTGATCCCGAGAAGAGTCTCGAATTCGCTTGGTCGATTTCGATACTTGGGCTATTATTTCCTTGGCGAAATAATCCCCTCAACTGTTATTTCCTTGGCGAAATAACACCCGTCATACCGTGTAGATCCGACCGGATCTAGATCGCGCGGTGGTCCACGGATAAACCTCGGCGCAGGCAAAGAACCCACGCAAGCGAGTGACCGCAAAATAGGAGCTTGTGATTCGTTCGACATAGAAGGAAAAGGTTGTAATTTTTATTTCTTTTATTAATTTTGTTGTAACCGGATCTTATAAAAAGACCGGATCTTTGTAATCGATAAACTGTTACTAAAGAGTACGATGAATTCAATGAAAGCCACAATTTTTCCCGCGAACAGTGACTTCATCTCTAATAATCGACCATGAAGATTTGAAAAAAGAAGCACTATACCCATCAGGACCTGGCACTTTATTATCAGGCATAGAGAACATTGCAGCTCTTATCTCATCTTTGGTGACTGGTACAGATAACAATTTAGCTTGGCTTTCCAACAAATAAGGACCACTACGGTTAACATTGATGTCTAGAGTTGAAGTTGGAGTAGCAGAACCCGTAAGATTCTTATAATATGAAATAAATTCATTTGCAATCCCCTCTCCATCTGTAATTTTCCCCCCAAGTTATTGTAGAGGACCAAAACTCTATTTTGATGCCTGTTTGATTTGATGATAGAATGAAAAAAACTAGTATTTCTATCTCCTTGAATACTCCAGGCTATTCTTGATTTTTGCTAAAAGAAGGAAAGTTCACAGTCCAATAGCTTGTTATGAGAAGAGACAATACACTGCTGGATTTTCAACTTTTAGCGACGGACAAATCCGTCGCTATAAGTCGTTTTTCCGTCGCTAAAAGTTTTAGCGACGGAAAAAATAAAGTTCCGTCGCTAAAATTTCGACGCTATAACAGGGGTCCCTAAAAATACTTTTAGCGACGGAAATTCCATCGCTAAATTTTAGCGACGGTTTATTAGCGATGGCAAAATGGTCTCTATTTTAAAAAAATTAAAAAATTAAAAAACAATTGCGACGGCTTTTCCGTCGCTAATATTTATTTAGCGATGGATTATCCGTCGCCAAAACATTATTAGCGACGGAAAAGCCGTCGCTATGGTTTTTTAAAATTATTCAGATATGATTTCGTGCATGTTTTCCGTCGCTAAATAGTAATTTAGTGACGGAATTTCCGTTGCTAAAATTGTATTTAGCAACAGAATTTCCGCCGCTAAAAATTATAAAAAAAGGAATTTGGAAAATATTTTGAAAATTGAAAAAACCCTGTACAATATCGATAATAATTTTTAAAAACCTGTTCAATCAGCAAAAGAAAGCTTCAATCTCACGCAAATATCACATCTCACGCATATATCACACATTTAATTCAATAAAAGCAAGTAAAAGTTTCTCGACAGGTACATAATAAATATTGTTTATACAACACAAGAAATTGTTTTCAAAGTTATATTAAGGACAATCAATCCTCCTGATCATCATCATCCTCATTCTCAACACCAGCCACATTATGACTACCCCCGGCTGTACCTTGTGAAGAAGTCTCGGCATGTAAATATAAATCAAATGTTAACAAGTGTGTGTAAACGTTAATAAGAGTACAAATATAAATATACTACAACACAACACCACAACATCAGAACACAACACCACAACACAACAACACTACACCATCACAATACAACACTACACTGCACAACACATCACCACACATCACACCACAACACAACAACACCACCACAAATCCTCCAACCTCACCCACCAACCAACAACACTCCCCCTCACCCTACCTCTCCCCCTCAACCACCACCACAACAAAATCCCCACTCCCCATCCTCAACCATGACCAAAGCCCCCACCCACCAACCAATCATACTCTATACACCCCCTCCCCCTCCATCACTACCATCACCTCCATCAACACCCAATCCCCATTCCTCCCCCCCTCCCCCCACCACGACCAAACCCCCCACAAACCAATCACATAACGACCACCACTACACAACACCACAACCAACCAACCAACCAACCCACCAACCAATACCACCAACACTACGCACGCATACACCATCAACACCACCATCACATAAAAACATTATAAGTATATATTTTGAGGTTTGCGTTAGGGTTAGAGTTAGGGTTTGTATGTAACAGTTTGTATCAGTGTGTATCAGTATGTACGATATCATATAATTAAAAAAAGCAAAGTATATATATTACCTGTGACGACAGAAACTGTCTCCTATATACCTCCTGAGCCTCCTGAGGCAGAGTCGACATGAATTGTGTAAACTCTAATACGGTCTGCTCCCGGCACCTCCGTTCTTCCTCTACAACCCGCTGATATGTTGTTTGCTGCGACTGCCAATCTTCAATCACTTTTAGTCACTGCTCCATCGAGTCTTGATATGAACTGCTTCCTGGTGTTCCTTGTGGTGCTGCAGACTCGTATGTGCTACTAGACCCGTGCGGCCTCTGCTCGGATCCTCTCCACCGGTATCTGTTCTTCCTACTAGGTCCAACGATCGTCTCGATGATGGAGTCCTCATCCTCTCTACTTAGCCGGGCAGGAGTGTTAGAACAGACCTAAGACTGAGTCAATTGCTCCTGTACCTTGGCATGTAATTTCTCCTGCGATATATCAAAACAACCTGGGCAAGTCGACTTAATAATGATACAATGATATGAAATTGAATATATAAATGAACTGCTACTTACAGCCAGATCCTTATTCTTTGCTTTCTTCTCTTCATTGGCGTAATTCGGGCTCCAGGAAGTCAGAATACGATCTGCAAAATGTCTGAGATCTCCCCTTCCCTATTTTATTCAAATATATCATTAACCCATAACACATAAATTATACTCAACGTAAAAGCTAATATATTATATACCTCAAGCTCTAATTGATGATAATGCTGGCTGAATGTCCTGGAGCCCCCGTGATGCTCGTAACTACGAGACGCGTTGCGATTCCTCCTTGCTATTTTCAGCTTGAGCCTGCAAAACAATGTTAATTCGAAACAATATAGAAATTCAAACAATAAATTAAAAATATATACTTCAATAATACCTGAATTTCAGCCGTGTCCCAGTAACTGCAAAGTGCAAAAAAATCTACTCTATCCACACGCTCGTCAAGATGCCAGAATCGCTCCCAATCTTCTATTATTTGGACAAAATATTTTTTCTTTACCTCAAACCGCCATCTCTTGAACGATACATTGATTTGCCCGAAGCAGTACGTCCAGGCACAAATATTATCTTCAAGAAAGAAAAATTGCTTCAGCATATAAAGAAAAAGTAGATACAAATCAGTGTATTAAACATAATAATAAACTAATAACTAATAATGATGAAAATTAAAATAAATGACTCACACATATATATCTCCAACAAGCCACCAGCGCATCAATCCGCT
>BQKN01063734.1:8165-23810 GCA_022839385.1 Asparagus kiusianus | reverse complement strand
ATAACAGAGTGTCTCAGGCTGAACTGGGACACCCGAGGTGTCTCGGCACGAGCGAGACACCCCAGGGTGTCTCGGCCAAGGCCAAGACACCCAAGGGTGTCTCGGCCCTGGTTGAGACACCCAAGGGTGTCTCCAACCTAATTTGGTCTCGTGCCTATAAATAGAAGCCCCGGAGCCTTATTTTTTGGAGATCTGGAATTTTGGGGAATTGGCGAAGCTCTGCCGAACTGAAGAGTGATCGATTTCTTCAACACAAGAGAGAAATTCATCAGATCTGCATTCACCCACGTCCGTTCCTTAGGATTATCCCGTTGTGGTAATCCTAAGAAGAGCAATTATCTCGCCGTTGCCGAGATAATCGCTTCTGGTTCTAGATTCCTTCGCGAATCGACGGAGTTCTGTATCTGATCTGATTGTCAGGTAGTCCACGGATATCGACGTCCCCGTCACCGGCTAAAGACCCACGCAAGCAAGAGACGATGAACGGATCTTGTGTTATTTTCGAAAAGTTGTAATCTTTCATTCTTTTTTTTATTGAATATTTCGAATTCTTTGTAATCCAACTTTATTATAATGAGTTCGACAATGAAGGTAACTTTTACCGAAAACAAACTGGCGACCACAGTGGGAGCCAACAGCCTCGCTACCGAGGCTGTCGTGACGCAACCGGCATTCAAGATCCGGGTGAATGAAGAGATCGAATATGAGTTTGATCAACAGAAGTTTGAAGAGTACCTCTCTTCCTCCTCCTCCAGATCCGCCTCTCCAAGCAGGCGCAGGAAGGCATCCTCTTCCAGAAATATTCGCGGGACCTCCGGCTCGAAGATCCGAGATCCCCTTGTTGTTGCTGCGCTTACTCCCCGCGACGCTCCTACAACGTCTAACATAGTTGAAGCTGCAGATCCAGAGCTTCCCTCTACCGTGAAGACAACTGATGAAGGCGCTCCAACCTTATCAAAGAGGGCACGCCAAAGACGGCGTCAACGCCTTGCGCGGCAATTAGCTAAGGCTTCGGAATCTTTGGATGGGATCCGCTATAATGAGGATCTAAAATCCAGACAGCACCGGGAACAACAACGGCGAACAACCCACTCCTCCTCCAAGACAGAAACGAACGAATGGGTTCGTGTCAAGAGGACCCGCTCCACCCTCGAGGAGCGAATCAAGAAACATCGCGCGTTGCTCGTGCATGCCAAGCTCCTTTTGCAGAAAGCAGAAGAAATGCAGAAGGAAGAAGCAGTAAAGAAATCGCCCAGGCGCAAACAAGTGTGGATGCCGAAGGCAAAGCCAGCGCCTAAGGAAAAGGCAAACGAAGTTGCTGTTCGAGCTTCGTCAATTTCAGATCCCGTTTCCCTTGTCCCCACATCTCCGATGAAGCCGGGTGGTAGCATGGATCTCACCAAATCTAGGGTCCCTTTGAAGGGTCGCCTCGGCCCTCTACCTGAAGATCGAGGTAAAGCACCCGTTAAGGAACGATTGGGACCATTGAAAGGTCCCCAAACAACAAACCAGACTGGGGGTCATACTAATCCCCCCAAGAAAGATGATAAAGGGAAAGCCCATGTTACCGACCGCATTGGATTGCGGGTTGAAGTTCAAGAGCCCGTTAGGTTTTCACGCTCGCAGAGGCGTAAACATGAACGAGTGACTTTTGGAGACGCCAATAAAGCGTCGCATCCCCAGAGGGAAACACATCTGTCTGATAATGATGATGTTATACTTGGGAAGGCGTGCTAACACTCTATGGGTTGCTCCAGTTATCAAACTGACGAGTTGTACTATAGGGCTGAGGGTACGAATAAATCCCGGAAAAGAAATGTTCGAGACACGGATTCTTATTGTTCGTGTGCCAACATAATCAAGGCGGTATTATCAGAATGCTACTGTTCTAAAGCCCTAAGAAGAGTATCGGTATTTGAGAGAATCTCTACCAGAACGACCGAGACTGAACCAAGATGTTTCCGCAGGAGGAAACCTGTCCGTCAAGATGACGAATTTCCAGAAGTGTCCGTCAATATGACCGGGAGAGGGAAGCCAACGCGACGCTTTAGTCCGGATCAGTTTACCATGGTGTCCCAACGTATGACTCGATTGAGATCAGGGACCAGTAGGCGAAAGAATTACCAAAGGATGCAAAAGGGACTTCCTTTAGAAGACGAGGTGTCAGATGCTGGTTCAGATGCCTGCTCAGCCATAGAATCCGATGACACAGCATCTAGTGCGGGACAACCCTACGAATCGCTCATGATTAGCGCCGAGCAGGTGTCTAAGATACTTGAGGACGCTTTGGCTAAGCAGAAGGAAAATTTCAAATTCGAAATGGAAATGGCCGTACGGCAAATGAGAGAAATGCATGACCAGCAGATCGCGGCGCTGACAACTCATCAAGGAGAGTCTAGTCATCGCAATAATACTAACCAAGGTGATGATGAACGGGAAGTAGAGGATAATGCCAACATGAACACCCCTCCCATCAACAACAATAATGGGGGTGGCCCTTCAGATGATAATAACACGAAGGAGGATAACATTACTTCTCCCCGAAACCACTCGAAGACAGATACGAGTGAAGATAAGAAAGTGAGGGACTTGGAGAGCAAGATCAATGCGTTGATGAATGCTCAAGAAGTGAAGAGGTCCGGGATACCATGTCCATACCCAAGAGAATGGGAATCAATTCCATATCCGGTGAAATTCAGTTTGATCAATTTCACGCCGTTTGATGGAAAGGGTTCGCCTACCCAGCACCTAATATACTTTAAGTCTCACCTGGGAATAATCTCTGGGAATGAACCTCTTATGGTGCGGTCATTCGTCGGCACTCTTCGCGGAGCAGCCTTCGATTGGTATCGCCGTCTCAAGCCAGGAAGTATTAGCAGTTGGGACAACATGGAAGATATGTTTCTGACGAACTTCTTTGACGACGACACAGAGATCTCAATCGGCACATTATTCGACGAGAAACAGAAGAATGGTGAGACGGTTGAAAACTTCGTCAAGAGATTCTGGAATAAAGCAATGAACTGCAAGGATCCAGTCAGTGAAGACTTCATTCTCAAAACCTGCCATAATAATCTTTCATTGGACATTCTCGAAGCTATGGGAATGGCACCACCAAAGACCTGGAAGGACTTGAAGGTGCGAGGAGAACGAGCCGAACGATTCCTTAAAAGGAAGAAGGCTGAAAGAGGGCAGACATCACATAATCCCCCACAACAAAATTTTGTCCCTAAGGGTAAAGGAAAAGCACAAGCGAATATGGTGGACGCGAATCAAACGTTCGAAGTGCAGGTGCAACCGCAACAACAACAGCAGAAGGCGCCTCAATAGTCAAGGTGGCAACAACAGCCCCATAAGCAAAAGGCCTCGGAGCCGAAGTTTCCGAAGGTCTATTCGTTCAAAGAGGATGAAGTTCCCTGTATTTTTAAATACCTTATCGAGAACAACAAGATCAAGTTGCTTCCAATCCAGGATCAGGAAGACGCTAAAAGGGTCAATGAGCCAAAGTATTACGCGTTCCACAGAGCGGTGCACCATCCTACCAAGGCATGCTACACCCTTAAAGATAAGATCCAAGCTCTAATCGATGTCGGGGTCATCACTATGAAGCAACCTAAGGAGAAGAAAGTGGGTGCGAATGCAGTATCGATTAGCTTCGGTTCTGTTCCTTTGAACTGGTTCCAGCATGAACCAGTAATAAATGCAGCAGTGAAGACGGTGAACGATGATCCTCACAAACAGCGCCAGAAAGGACTTGTGCCACACACAGCCCCGAATGGTGAAATTCTTTGGGTTCATCCAGATTTGATTGGAGATGAACAATGGACTGGAACCTCTTCCAAGAAAAGGTCAAAAGGAAAAGGTAAGTCTTGTTATGGAGCTTCGGTTATTCCAGGAGAAGATGACGACAGAATTCCAGCCTTCCCGTTTTCTGAAGATGAACAGGAAACCTTTGTAACGCGAAGTGGGAATGAGTATCACTACAAATACCCGGATGCTTCCGAGCAATTAGCCAAACAGGGGGTGACCAAAACCTTTCCTTCCAAGACATTAGCAGAACTGGGAGTTGAGTATCTCGAAGCTTTCGGTGATTCTCAACTGATAGTTAAACAAGTCCAAGGGGAGTATGAAGTCCGAAGTCAGGAGTTAATACCATATCATAAGATGGCAGTGGAAATAACAGAATCATTTGAAGGATTCTTCATCGAAAACGTTTCGCGGTTACAGAACACCTACGCAGATGCATTAGCAGCATTAGTCGTATCTCTGGCACAGCCTCCCGGAACGGAACAGTTTGTTACGGTAAGAACTCACCAGCTCTTGGTGCCACTCTACGATGAAGAGGACAAAGAATAAGAGGTTCAAGATGTATACGCAACTCAAGTCGAGTTTGAACCCCAAGATTGGCGTTTCCCCATCATCGACTACGTCTTGCATGGAATCTTACCAGAAGATGTGAAGGAAAGGGACTCAATTCGACGAAGAGCATCAAGGTTCTACTATAATACGGAAAATCGAACGCTATACCGCAGGGGGTATGATGGCCTGCTGTTGCGTTCCTTATCGACAAAAGAAGCTGAAGAAGTCCTTAAGGAAGCACACGAAGGGGTTTGTGGTGCGCACCAACCCGGTCCCAAGCTTTATGATCGCATCAGAAGAATGGGATATTTTTGGCCTCTTATGATGAGTGAAGCAGTCGCATATGCCCGAAAGTGTCATGCGTGTCAAGTACACGCGAATTATATGCACCAACCTCCAGAGCGTCTGCATCCTTCAGTAACGTTATGGCCGTTTGAGACTTGGGGAATGGATATTGTTGGTCCTATAAATCCCCCGTCAGTCAAAGGTGATCGATTCATCCTGGCAATCACTGACTACTTCTCCAAATGGGCTGAAGCAGTGCCACTCAGAGAAGTTAAAACTAGTAACGTTATCGCATTCATCAAACACCATATTATCTACCAGCATGGTGTTCCAAGACGAATCATACATGACAACGGTCCTCAATTTGTCAGTAACGCCTTCATTAGGTTCTGTGAGAAGTTCAAAATTCAGGACGTGTCGTCGACAGCTTACAATCCCACAGCAAATGGATTGACTGAAGCCTTCAACAAGAATATCATAAAATTGTTATCAAAACTCATGAAAAATAATAAGCGAGACTGGGATGATAAGCTTGACACGGCTCTATGGGCCTATCGTACTACGGTACATACACCGACTGGCGCGACCCCATATTCCTTGGTGTACGGGTGTGAAGCTGTCCTCCCGTTGGAGGTACAAATTCCGTCTCTTCGAATCGCTCACGCGACCCAGATGACGACCGAAGAACAACATCAGAAATGTCTCGAAGAACTCGAGATGCTCGATGAAAAGCGCCTAGAAGCTAAACAGCATATTGAGTTTTACCAAGCCAGAATTTATTGAGCTTTCGACAAAAAGGTCCGACAACGGAGTTTTAAAGAAGGAGATTTGGTCTTAACTGAAAGACGGCCTATGATCCTTAATTCCAAGAAGAAGGGTAAGTTTGAACCCAAATGGGAAGGGCCATTCGTAGTAGAGACAGTCTACTCGAACGGCGCATATCGCCTAGTCACCAAGGATGGTGACCGGCTTATGATGCCAATAAATGGCAAATTCCTGAAAAAATACTATCCTTAGTACTTTCAGGATAACCAATGTATCAGAAAGTTCCCAAAAGAACACCACATGTGGTATTCTTAGGGATAACCCAATCACTGTAAAAGTGATAAATAAGATATCAACATCCAAACTCCAAATGTCAGGATGTTTCCTTCTGTTGTTATCAAATCCTCTAACTCTTGTGAGTTATTTGGTGAGGTGAGATTCAATCTTCTGACAGATTAACAACTCCTCACAAAATCCCCCATTGTTCAAATCAACTGACAGTGGGTCCACTAAAATTTCAGTCCGCCAATTCATGGCAAGTTCTAAAGCTTGACGTGTTAAGTCCTGACCACTTAACATCAAAATCCTCCATCGAGTGGTTAGTGTAAACTAGTATTTCTACTACTACTTGTATTCCACTCCCTTTGCTTTCAGGTCAAACCTATGAAAGTTAGGACCAAAGCCAGATTCTCCTCTTGATTTATTCCATGAATGAGAGGTTCACTTTCAATTTGAGCAATCAAACCTATAAAAGTTAGGATTGTCTCCAACTCTACTTAGTCAAGCCTGCAGATAGTTAGGACTAAGTTTGAGTTATCTTTTTCGATAAACGAAAGCCTTTCATCGTTTCCTTTTTCAGCCAAACCTATAAAAGTTAGGGTCAAAATTGGAATTTCACTTCAATAAATGAGGAACTCTTTTGGATCAAGCAACCAATCCTATAAAAGTTAGGGTTACTTGAATCTTTTCGATTCTCGGAGTGGAGATCCCACTCTTAGTCTCATCTTTTCGGATTCTGGGGGTGGAGATCCTACCTCGAGTTTCCCTTTCCTACTGAAGATGGAATATAAAATTCTTCCTCTTCGGTACTGGGAGATAGAATATAAAATTCTTCCTCTTCCATCTTTCGGTCCGTCTTTACCCTAAGAAAAGACACAATTTTCCACCTCAAATCCATACATTCTATGTACGAGGAACTCTATCTTGACTCCTAAATAGAGATAAGCCTACGCCTAATACGCGTTGCCGGTTTAGTCTTTTACCGATTGAAAAAGACACCAGAGTTTAAGTCTGGGGAATTTTATCCCGAATCCTAAGTAGGGATAAGTCATCGCCTAATACGCGTTGCCGGGTGCCTTTTCCCATAAGAAATGGCGAAGTCTATGTATTCAAAATCATAGCATTAAGTCTAAGAGAAGCAATTCTTTTAGCGCAACGTTACATGTGAGACGGGTTTTAGAATTCACATGCTAGCCCGATTCAAACGGTAATCGGTAAAGGCACATCAAACCCGTTGAAGGCTGGGGGTTTGCCAAAAAACCCCAAAGTCTATGTCTAACACACATTGCCGGTTTAGTCTTTTACCGATTGAATAAGACACCAGAATTTAAGTCTGGGGAATTTTATATCGAATCCTAAGAAGGGGTAAGTCATCACCTAACACGCGTTGCTGGGTGCCTTTTCCCATAAAAAAAATGGCAAAGTCTATGTATTCAAAATCATAGCACTAAGTCTAAGAGGAGTAGTTCTTTTAGCACAACGTTACATGTGAGACGGGTTTTAGAATTCACATGCTAGCCCAATTTAAACGGTAATCGGTAAAGGTATATCAAACCCGTTGATGGCTGGGGGTTTGCCAAAAATCCTGTAAGCATTATGTCCACTGGGTTCACAATCAATAAAGAAATACCATAATGAAATCAAGTGTTGAGTCTCTATTAATAAGATTAAGTCAAAGCATACAATAGAAAAATCATCAGCCCGAAGGCAGTCGTTGATTAAGAACATGAGACTCTATCATGGAAAGCCTATCTGTATAACTCTGCTCAAGTTCTGCTTGTAGATCAGCTCGAACAGATTCTTTAGAACTGCTCAAGACCTTCCTGGCTTCATTCTTCAGCTTCATTAATTTCTCCTGTGTAGATCCTAGCTTCTCAAGTGTCCGTTCACGGGAGCCCTCTAATCCAGCCAGCTCTTCTGCAATGATAGCACCAGACTCCTCGTCATGCTTCAAGGCTTTCTTCAACCTATCCACTTCCTGGCGGTTAGAATCCAAAGAACTGAGTAACTCGGCTCTATCCGTGTCCTTTCTCGCAAGAGTAGCCATCAACTGCGTAATAGAGCTCTCATGTGACTGAAGTGCATTACCGATGGAAGATCTCATATCACGCCATTGTGACAACCTATGCTCCAACTGAGAGGACACGAAAGAAGAAGCTCCACTAGCCTTTAGCTCCTCTAACTCTCAGAGTCTAGAATCCAACACAACAAAATCGGCATCAAGAGAGTCAGCCAACTCTAGATACCCCTCTTCTCTGATCATCGTCATGTAGCGAGAAAAAGAACGCCTGAACTGATCGATACAATAACCCCGATGAAGAAGTTTCTCGATCATGCCGTTAAAAAAGATAACAAAGAGACCGAGATCTATGCGAAAGATGTCTTTGTTGGGATCGGTATCGGTCAAAAGAGTGAGGACACGCTCATATAGTGATGGTGGAGATCCTGTGAGCAATAATATGAAAGAGTAAGAAACCCATCGAACATGATTAAATTTAATTTAAAGCAAATTGCAAGCATACCCGTACCAACAGAAGTTCCCGCAAACTGAAGTCTGACGATCGGCTCCGTTAGTCTAGTGTCAACGGATTCCGAGATAACCGCAGGGGTCGTCGTGGAGGATATATCGACCTCTGTAGGGAAATCGACAGTGCCTCTCGGCTGTGACGGAGGAACACTACTGTTAGGAGAGCTAGCAGCCCCAGCAACTGTAGTCGCATCGGTCATAACAGCCGGTCCTATAGTTACACTTCTTTATTAGTCAAATGGAAATCTAGACAAATAAAGAGGATCGTGATGATAGGATTGTCTGCATACCTGCAAGCCCATCATCCCCAGGTAAATAGGAAATATCAGGAGTCATAAGAGTATCAGTCCCGATGGCTGGTCCTATGATTATACTCTCTCGTTAGTCAAAAAATCAGACAAATGAAAGGGAGCACGACGATTTATATTATATGCATACCTGCAGATATATTATCCCGAGGAAAACTAGAGATGCCGGAAATCGTGACTGAATCAGTCCCAATGACTGGTGCTGTGATGATAATCCGTTATTAGTCAGATAAAGATTGGGCAAAACCAAAGGAATTATATGTATACCTGTGGACGAATCACTCTCAAAGGGTGGTCCTGTAGTCTCTTTGGTAGCCTGCTCAGCCAGCATATCGACCAATAGTCTGATATCGGACCCTGAGAAACTCGGTGCTGAAGCATATCCTTGTTCCTCAAGACCAGTATCATGAAAGGCTTCATCTTTAGCTGGTCTCTCTAATGTGGCTTCTGCAGAATAATTTAAATGTTGGATATATACAAAAAAATGGGAAAAGAAAGGCTCAGATGTACCTGCAGTGGTGGCATCAGATTCTTTCGCTCCAATATCCATACTCGGATTCCTCAAATTATCTGAAAGAAGCCGAAGCACAGAAATAATTAAAGGAGAGGTAAATCCTAAATTCCTTAACTCTTCCAAAAGATACTCGAACAGGGGAGCATCGGATTTAGGTATACCTGAAGGTAGAACCGTCGGCTCAACACTATTAACTTGATCCGCAACCGTGTTCATGTCAACATCCATGGGCTCGTCATGAATGGCATCACACATCTGCTGCATGAAGCTGTCCAGACGATCAGAATCAGGGAATACGGAATCATGTGGAAGTTTGCCTTCTTCATGGTCTCCTGAAACATGAAACATAATCCAGCTTCAACGAATCCAAGAAAAAAAAGGGGCAAGTCATTTTAAAGCAATAAGGTATTACCTTCCTCTCCGCCAGCGATGTCACCTAACTCCACTCCGTAGGGAGACCAACATGTGGTTTATGAGCAGTCTTCTTCCGTTTTGGAATATTAACTCTCACAGAACCAACGTGCTGTTCATGCATAAGCTTGCTACGTGTCTCCACCTGTGCAGGAGATATGCCGCTAGGCCGGGATCTCGCATAGCGAGAAGCGAATGACTCATGTTCATCATCCACTCTACCTGGGATGATAAGAGTCATCTTGTTAGGATAAGTGAATAAGACCTTTTGCTCTGGTTTTCGAAAAGCCAGGATACGACGTTGATGCCAACGAAAGAAGGCAAGGTCAGTTAATTCTGAAAAGAAAGAGTCCGACAAACCTGCATTAGGTTCTTCTTTGTCAGTATCTGTGTCTACATACTCCTCCTCAGAAGTCTCGTCCTCATCACCGGTAGGAAGGAGCTCTTCATCATCTTCTATCCTGTCTCTGCTCGAAAGAGAGGGTTTGGCAGGCTTTTTACCCTGCTTCTTCAAAAGCTCGGCCCTACAAGTAGCCCGGATAGTAACCTGAGCCAAATGCTCAGCCTCCAGCTCTGAAAGACTCCTCATGCCTAGGAACTCATTGGCGGAAAGGAACCACTTGCAGCTAAGGAAAGTAACCAACGGCTTGCACTTAGAGGAAGGAAGAGCGAAATAGGCTCCGGTACAGCCCACCATGGTCCAAAGCCATGCCCGAACGCCGTCAATAAGCCCTCCCTTAGTCTTCAAACCATGGCTCGGATTCCCAACGTATAGTTGGTCGTAGCCAAACTGACGAGCAAAACGACACGGAAGATAAGGCTCTATGTGACAATGATTCTTCACCCGAAGAACAAGATACCCAATGCGAATGTTCACCAACCAACGGAAACAACCAGCGTCAAGGATAGTCCGACCAGTTCTGGGTTTCTCCTTATCAATCAAAACATCACCATAACGACCCGAGAAGTGAGGAAAACACTTGAAGAATTCCCAGCCCTTACGAACTTGAAGCTCTGTTGTACATCGGTGAACGTTTTCTCGAGCCATCTACTACTTTCCAACAACTGCACGAATGGAACAGGGACATCAACAGTACCGGGTGCCGACATCAAGTCAGGACGATGAAGAACGAGCCACGCCATTAGGTATGTATACGGAAGCTTGACCTTTACACAAATAAGCTCAGTCGACGGTTCAGGGCCGATCTGCGCAAAACCATCGACCAAGTACCTGAGCCCACAATGGATGCCAGCAACCATTGCTGGAAGTAGAGAAAGCTCCCTCCCATAAGATAGCTGAACAGTGGGGAAGAGCACCTCAAGGGTTAAAGCGTCCGAAAGCTGATATGGAACGACGCGCTTCTTCAACCAGAGGGCAAGATAGCCTGCAAGCAGGGTCCTGGGCTCAATGGACTTCTGTGCATGACAAAGGAATGTTCGGAACTTCGTCCCTGCAGGAAAATCTCCCTCAGCCCCGGCGGTCATGTAGAAACAAGCTTCGGCCTTTTCCATCAACTCTTTAGCGGCGGAAGGTGTTAAAACATCTAATTCACGAATGGGCTCGCCCGAATTACCCTCCAAATTCTAGAATAAATAAACAGCGAATTACTTCAAGATAATCTGCCTCTTCCTCTTCGCTCGAGGGGTAACCTTGATTAGAGAAGTATGGTAATGGCATGTGAGGTCCCAAAGAGTATCGTACATATCGGGAGTATCTTTCTTCAACCACTCCAACTATAGGCTCGAAGGAAAATACTCCTGGTACGGATAGTCCCCCACGGGAAGGCCAGAAACATGGTGCATCTCGTGCAAAGCCAGCCCTAACTCTCCACCGCTGGTTAAAAAAGTGTTACTATCAGGGATATATGTCTCTAACAATGCCAAGAAGTGACGGCAGCTGACTGGGAATCCGTACATAGTGGCTCGTATAGGGGCGTACAACCCACGGCTCTTTAGATCTCTCTCCCAACTCCCTAAGACGTAACCGGTCATACGGGTCCACCATCCCTTGGGCGGAGAGTAAGCCCAACCAAAACACCTGAACTCTGGTGGAGGTAACTTCCTCCTAAGTGTAGCCAGGCAGTTCTTCACAGTAGGAGCGGCTGCTGACATCTCGCCTGGGGGTGCAGTATCAAGACCCAGGATCCCTGGTCGAAGACCACGGATATAATGATGCCCGTTGGAGCCTGGAGTCTTATGAGAAGAAATGTATCCACAGTGAACCTGGTCACGATCTTCTGTAAGATTCCATGACATTTGACACCCTACGGCCTGCCCCTCCAAACGAGTAAAAGAGTGCTGACGGGGAATGGAAGGGATATAAAGGAGAGTTCCCTCGTCATTATTCAGCCAATGCTCATTATCCAGACTCAACCTGGCCGGATCCTCAACAGAATCCCCAAACAGATAACTAGGCTTCTCTAAAGCCTGAGTAGAAATGGAGTCGGCGGTGAAAGAAGCATCTGTGATCAGCAGGCGTAAGGAATGACGTCCCCCTTCTCGTATCAAACGGCGAGATTCGTCGGAACGATTCCCATCAAACCGAGGAAGGGGATCAATGGCCTGCCTGACGGCAACAGAGGAGAAAAACCTCCCCACTACAACCAGTAGCAGCATGAGGAGGAAGACTGGCCAAAGAGAACTCGACTGCAATAAAAACAAGAGTAAAGTCAGACAATTATCCGTGAATTACGCAAGGATTAAATCCATCTCATAAGAAAGCAAAATAAGTCATCCACAAGGGCAAGTGGAGAGACGATTTTGAGTGTCCCACACTGGAAGAACGGTATGCGTCATCACGTAAACAACGTGGTAACATATACCGACCTACAAAGTGTAAGACAACACAAAATCGCCCCAATATACCGGAAGACATGAATTGGCCAAGCAAAAAAAGTCCGAAACCTCGACCCCCGCGAAGGAGGATGTCGGTTCTTCCCGAATGACCCGCGAAGAGGCCAAGCGAGGATGTAACAGAACCACAAGTTTCTCGAAACCTCGACCCCCGCGAAGGAGGATGTCGGTTCTTCCCGAATGACCCGCGAAGGGGCCAAGCGAGGATACAGCAGAGCCACAAATTTCCTAAAACCTCTGAAGGATCGCTGCAATGGCACTCAAACACTAGAAAGGGGGGTTGAATAGTGTTTATGAAATCTAATGCGGAAACTTTAAATTTCAATAAAATAATATCACAAAGAGTAAGAAAGATCAAACCAATGTGTAGACAATCACAGAAAATTGCATACGCAAACACAAGGATTTATACTGGTTCGGTCCTCCAGACCTACATCCAGTCCCCAAGCCTCGCTTGAGATTTCTCCACTATTTCCACTTGCAAAACCGCAAGCACTTGCAACCCGCAAGCAAACAGTACAACTTCGACAATCTTCAATTGCCAATGCCACAACAATCTCTTCTTTCAAGAGATTATCAAATCAAAAACAAGATGGTACAACTTTCTCTTCCTATAAGCCTTGATGTGTAGATGTGAGTGAATTACAATAGGCTATAGGGATGATTTTTGTTCTAGAGTAGTGGAACTTTTATCAAGAACAAAACTGAAATTTTCATGCAGTTTTTCTCTTCAAAATGATCTTAAGAAGTCAAGAAAAACTCAAGTTTATGTAAAGGAATTGAGTTATGAAATTTCAGAACTTAACACCTATTTATAGGTACAATTTTAGTTCAAAAACATTCAAAAAACTGCCAAAAACGTTCACAAAACGTTCATATTTATTTGAAAAATATAGCTGTTAGAAGCACTGTATGGTCGACCAGATTGAGGCCTGGTCGACCAGAAATGCTTTCTGGAAAATTTCCTGGTCGAATCTGGAGCCTCTGGTCGACCAGGTCCATATCTGGTCGACCAGACAGAGATTTTTCTGAATCTCTGTTTCTGGCTGATCTATCTGGTCGACCAGACCTATCTTTGGTCGGCCAGAAACCATATTTTTAATATTTTCAATAGTTTAATAACTTATTTATATGTTGATTAAAATTAGGATTATACTTAGAATATTTTTTATGATTTTCTAAGTAAATAGTGTGTGTTGTGTGTGTGATCAAGGCTTGTACAAAAATTCTAAAAGAAAAGATAAAATTTTACATCTTCATCTTTTGATCTTCGAAATAGCCTTGATAATTTGATTGTTGCTTTGAGATGTATATCTTGAATCTGCAGTAAAATATGTTAGATAAATAATGATTTGTTATCATAAAAATATAAGAGATATTGTAACATCAACCATGTTCCCAACACGATCCCCGCGAAGGAGGATGTCGGTTCTTCCCGAATGATCCGCAAAGGGATCAATCGGGGATATGTAAAGCATAAGTACTCACCCCTGAAAGCAGATGCCGCTGAAGAAGATGCTGCAGGAGTCTCCCTCTCGCTATGCTGGGAAAGGGAGCGACTCCTATGAAATCGGGATCGGCGCGGAGACATGAAGAATCTGCAATAAAAATCAACGAGTCAGGTACAACCATGAATTTGAATGTCCGAAATTTAAAAGGAAAATTAAGAACCTTAACTTAAATCCTATAAAATAAATAGGATTGTACGGTTGAGGTCTAATTAAACCTACGAATCTTGTACATGCAAAGTCGTGAGTTCATATTGCGGTGTAAACCCTCATGATAAATTTTGGTGAAATACCCGAAATACCCCTCATGTTCAAGGCTAAATTATAGTCAAGGACATGCCCGAGTGGAATCATGATCATCATATTTGTTCATCTAACACCCCCAATATCCCACAATTTTGGTTAATTTTACAAATAAACCCTTTTGTAAAATTTAGCCAATTTTGCAAATAAACCCCGCAACTTTTTTTTGGTCTTCTTGCATAAAACACCCCTCAAATTTTTGACCAAATGGACATGCAATCCAAATCCTAATTTCAGTCCCTTATTACATAAACACCACCTCAAATCTTCGGCCAATTTTGCAAATAAGCCCCCAAAAGATTTCGGCCCCATATTTGCACATAAAACCCTCAATAACTTGTGGTCTTTTGCATGAAACACCCTTCAAAGTTGTGGCCAAGTGGGTCTAAAATCCAAGCCTCAAAATTTTAGTCCCATTTTGCATAAAGGCCCCTACAAATTTTAGCCCTATTTTGCATAAAAAACCCTTCAAATTTCGACCATGTTATATTTCTTGCATAAAACCCCCCAAAACTTTGTGCATACACCAACCCATCATCAAACTCCTATCTTTTTCACAAAACCCAACTTATGAGAACAAAAGCTATGATCTTTGCATACAAATTCGTGGCATACCCTCATTACAAGCATAAAGTTTCAATCTTTATCAAAAATAAGAGAGTTTTTGAGGAGAAGCTTACCCAAATCAAGAGGCTTGAAAACCCAACTCCAAGAATCAAGACTTGATCTTGAAGATGGAGAAAGAAACCCTAGATTGAGTGGAAGATTTTCGGCCAATGGGTGAACACAAAAAATCCAAATTTTAAGAGGAGGGGTTAATGGGTTTTGGAGTTCTTAATGGAAGAGGAACAATGGTAAATGGATGAGAGAAGGAAGAAGGAGTTTAAGAGGGAAGGGATTCTTATTTTAAAATTTTGGAAAGAGGGGGAAAACAAAAGGGGAAACAAACAAACAAAAAAAAGAAAAAAAGGGGGAGGGTGTCTCGGTTTTTGAACCGAGACACCCCTAGGTGTCTCGGCCTTGGCCGAGACACCCAAGGGTTTCTCGGCCAAGGTTGAGACACCCACGGGTGTCTCGGGTCTCGGTTGATCCCCATATGCCTATATACGCTCTTTTTATGTCCGAATTCGCCCATTTTTCACCGATTGTGGGATGTTTCGACAAAATCCACACTGATCAACACCAGATAATTCAAAACCCTAGGGTCAACGCCGGTCAACGCGTAACCCTAGGTCAACGCCAGTCAACGTGTTGCGATCGAAGAGTCGACGTACGACGTTCAAAACCCTATGGTTAACGCCGGTCAACGCGTAACCCTAGGTCAACGCCAGTCAACATGTTACGGTCAAAGAGTCGACGTACGACGTTCAAAACCCTAAGGGCAACGTCGGTCAACGCGTAACTCTAGGTCAACGCTAGTCAACGCGTTGCGATCAAAAAGTCAACGTACGACGTTCAAAACCCTAAGGTCAACGCCGGTCAACGTGTAACCCTAGGTCAACGCCAGTCAACGTGTTGCGATCAAATAGTCGA
>BQKN01063732.1:0-12123 GCA_022839385.1 Asparagus kiusianus | reverse complement strand
TTTGGTTCCATCTGCAGCAACTTTCTCCGGTTCCTGCTGGCCTGAGGATTCAACTTTCCCTTCGGCATTGCCTTCTATATTCTGGCTGTTTGCAGGCTTGTAAGGACAAGCAGGAGGAACCCTTGCAGGTTTCCTGTACTCCCAACCAAAAAGCCTGTAGACTTTACCAAGGATGAAATCCAACAGCAACGGCAGGGCATTAACAACTGGGATAAGGAAAAGGGGCAAAAGGCAAGCCAAGCACACCATCTTGCGAGTTTAATGACTTTTTTGAATTAGCATGGCAGCCTAGTTGCACAGGAACATAATAGATAGATATGATGTCTATATGTATCAGAAAAATTGATTTAGAAAGTTGGTGAATTACCTTTTTAGAATTGATGGTTGAAGTATTGGTCCCGGAAGTCTTCCTGATAAAATCAAGTGTACGTGATAACTCACTTGAGATGCTTGGCATATCCTTGATGTGATGGGAAAAAACTACAAAGGTTGAGAGCAAATACCTCTCCTTTGTTGTAGATGATACTCTGCTTACTTTCTTCTCACTCCATAAGGTTTCATGTTTCTTTTGCGCATTATTCAATGTTTGAGGCTTACTGGTAGACAGTAAAAGTTAAACACGAAGAGAAATTTCTTACAAAATTCTAAAGAAAAGCTAAAGTATCAATACCGAGTTCCAAAAGAAAATACCTCTTCTTCATCACCGATGAGGTTTCAATACCTAATTGGTAGTATCACACCGATATCTATTAACCACTTGACATGATCCAGAAGCCAAACAAACTGCATGCATCGTGTCTTGACATGACATTGGTTTCTGTTTTAAACAAACAAATAATATACAAAGAAAAGAAAGTAACATAATTATTTATTGCTCCTCACTCAAAGAATGATGAAAACAAACAAAGAATATGTTTTTTAAGTCTCACCAGACAAGTAAACAAAATAGCAACACTTGTCTTGCATAAAAAGTCTTGGAGTAAACGGGTCAAATTAGTCTCCCGGTAAGGGATATATGTCTCGCTATTGTTCAGTGCACATACAACATTTAATAAGGCATATAGTGACTTGTTAACTTTCACAATCAAGAGTAGGTTTAGAAAAATTCTTCCTTTTAGTGTCCTCATAACCTAGTAGGAACAGAAGAAAATGATAAAATTGACAAGAATAAAATATTGCTAAGTTAAAGAGTGACAGAAACCAAAGCACGAAGAGCCGTTCATTTTAGTGACATGAACCTTACCTCACTCTGTTTACTTTCAGCATCAACATTAGCTGTATCCAAAGATTTTGCTAGCACTGACAGCAACATCAGCCGTTCATGAATCAAACAGTTAAAAATTTTCTACAATTCCAGGTTATGAAAATTTTGACAATCGGGAGATTATAACATCATCTTGAGTCGTTTTCCGTATATGAGTTTGCGAGCTAATGCCATTCATAAACCCTTCATCTAAATTCTAAAGTTAAGGAAATGGGTGATAGGATATACCGAAACGTACCTTCCATGGTGATTTATATTGGTCAATTGCAGAATGTACGTCATCAACAATTTCAATTGTGCAAGCCATTGAGTCGTACTCATGATCGAGACAATGTGCCAAAGGAATGTCCTGCTTCAATGTGACAATAGTTTTAACGGTTCTTTTCTTGACATTTTCCTATGTTCTATACTCACAGCCATTGAAATCAAGAGTACGACAAGCTAACATACACCTAGCTTTATACTCACAGCAATTCAAACAAACCTTTTTTTTTGTAACACTAGTATGCAACACGTGCTGTTATATATTTCAATATTAAATTTCACATGGAAAAAATTAAAAAAATTAAACTATTGTACCGTGTTCCTTGAACTAAATTATAAACATCTAGTTAGATATTGTCTAAAAACAATATGAGATCCATATAGTGTTCCTTCAGGAGTTAGAAAGAATACTCGTGTTGTATCTTCTAATTCCCGGACTTTGTGAACAAAAGGTAAGTGCAAATCATGGTAATCTAGTATGAAAAGTTTCTTTTGCTCCAATGCCTGAAAATAGTAAAAAACAGTGGAGAAGACTAAGAAGAGTAATGCCTGAAGACTAAGAAGAGTAATGTCTGAAAAGTTTCTTCTATAGGATATGTTGCTAACAAATGGTAATCCCTGCACGGTGCAATAAACTTTGAGATAAGTATTGGAGTAAAACAATATTAATTTGAATAAATGAGGAAGGCAACACCTCCAAGGGGTTTGTAATAAAAGTTTAACATTAAAATGGCCAGAATATCTCCTCTTAACATTTACATACTAATTATCCTATATCATTGCTTAAAAAGATGATAAATATGCAATACACATACATACATACACAACATATAGACATACATACATATATCAAGACATATATGCACAACACATAATCTTACGTACATACATATGCATAAATACAACATGAACATGCAAACGTACACATGCATATGTATGTATATCTACACATAGAATCCCAAAAATGCAATATTTTTTTGATTATGAAGTCAAATATAAAAAATACACAGATCGATTTTTGTGTTGTTTTCTACCAATATATCCATAGTAAAATGGAAAATCTGAGCTTACAGTAACCAATTGAATACTAAGGGGATTAAGGCCAGCCAGAGTTTGCCATGCGAACTCTTCATCTCTGAACCAAGAGAACTTTATCTCCTACAACACAACATCACCAAATTCCAAGTTAGTCACCAATAATACCGAAAGGGTTAATTATAGATACACCCCTCACACTATGATAGTACACTCATTTATATACTCTAAAAATTTTGTTAACACCTATGATAGTATATATATTTTTTGCTTGGTTCCAAAGATATCTTAAGATCTGGTGCTTAATACTTTCAAGCCCCGAACTCCAACATCCACATTCCTCCCATTTAACTCCTAAAAGCAATAACATTCACACAGAGAAGTATATTGACATTGTGTAATGATAAAATATTTAATAAGTGTAAAATAATACCTTTCAACCTCCGGTGGCTCAAAAAAACCTTCTGTAAGTGGAGTAAAAAAATTATAGTTCAATTAACTTGTGATTACAAAAAGAAAACAGAAGAAATTACAAACTTGTATATAGATAAGCAATCAGCGCCACAGATAGTCTGAATTTTTTGTAAAAATCTAAATTGATGGAACAATATTAGTCATCAACGGGTCTAAATAGATCATCTCTATACTACCAGGAAGCATTATGAACACTACTCACATTCTATATCAAATTACACTTTACTAAAAGGAAAAGGGCAAGAAAGTAACAGTAAATACAAAAGGATAAAATAAGAATTAATTTGAGAAGAGAAGACGCTCATTCACATTTTTCCAACAATGATACAAATCCAGTGGTCTAAAAGAAAATAAATTATACCACATTATGCAACTAATTAATCTATCAAGCAAAGAATAAAACATTGCAATCCAAGCAGAGAGATCTAATGCAAAATATCTCTATTACATCAAAACCTTACCTTCACCAGCGGGCTTGGGTGTCTGAGATGGAGGAGGAGGCAGCGGCCGAAGAACTGCTAGAGGAGAAGGAGGTGGCGGCTGCGCGCTCCTACTGGTGACGGCGAGGTGGAGCTTGGAGGATTTTGGGGCGAGAGGGATGTAAGAGAAAGGATGAGGGGCTGTGGAGCTTGTTGTGGCGACAAGAGGCAGTTGGAAGAGTAGGAGAAGGCAAAATTAGGGTTAGAGATTTGTTGGGAAGGGAGGCGGGCAAATTAGGGTTAGGGTTTTCAAGGGAGAGGAGGAGGAAGACGAAGTTGGGTTAGGGTTTCAACAGGAGAGGAGACGGTGGCTGAGGAGGAGAGGTCAGGCTAGCAGCGGCGACACTGGGGCGAGGATCGGAGGCGGCGTTTGAGAGAGAGAGAGAGAGATCGAGAGGAGAGTTTGGGGGTTTCGACGGGAGAGGAGGCGGCGGCTGAGGCGGAGAGGTCAGGCTAGTAGCGGCAACACTGGGGAGAGGATCGGAGAGAGAGAGGAGTTTGGGCATGGCGGGGCGTTTTTCGGAGAGATCGGAACTTTTTGGTGCTTGATTGGTTTTTTGGGTCAAAAAAGATGAGGGAAAAATTCCCCCCAATTTGTTTTGGTGAAAACGAAAATGCCCCAACTGGTAGAACCGTTGGGGCTTTTAAAACTTGCCCCAACAGTTCCCACCAACTGTTGGGGCTGCCCATCTTTTTACTAGTGACGAGATAGTTTCAAATACCGAAACAAGAGGTCAAAAGAGTCGAGCTGCAATCCATTCGATACTCAACTCTGAACCATGAATCAGAACAACACTGCAGAGCATGACAAGGAGGAATAAACCCTTTACGTTCGAAGCAATGTGGCGTAAGGATGGTGAATGTGCTGACATTATTGATAGGAGCTGGGGAGCCTTGTTAGGGTTTTATCTAACCCTTGATGCGATTTGGAAATAGAGATGAGAGAGAAAAGAGAGAAAAATCAATCACAGAAGGAAAAGCACACAAGATTTATGTGGTTCACTTCTCGATCTGAAAAGCTACGTCCACGGTCGCCATAGGGGAAAATTCTACTATTTTTTGTCAGTTTACAAGTTACCCTAATAACCCTTTAATAACATAAGGGTTAATACAAACAGGAATATCAAACAGTTCAGAAAAACGAGCCCAAGCCTAAAAAACCTGACTTGTGGTTGATTGTAGAGACAGTCGCGGTCGACTGGATAGAACGACAAAAACTAAATCGACTACAGGGTTTGTCGCGGTCGACCGCACATGCTGTCGCGGTCAACCGCCGAAAGTCCAGAGACTTTCTTGGTCTTGTACACGTTCGTGGTCGACCACCACGTCACTCGCGGTCGACCGCATAGTCTGCATCAACAAAACCCTGCAAAACCAATTTGTCTCTCTTGAAGCATAAACAATTTTCTATTGTACCTCGTAGGTACCTTAGAATCCACTTTACAGCTTCCCAGTGTTTCTCTCCTGGATCTGATATGAAGCTGCTAACAGCTCCCACTACATGGGCAATGTCAGGTCTCCTGCACACCATGGCGTACATAAGGCTTCCAATGGCTGACGAATATGGAACCTTCATCATGTAGGTTTCTCCTCATCAGTCACTGGACATTGCTCCTTAGTCAACCTGAAATGACTAGTTAAAGGTGTGCTAACGACCTTAGCACCACTCATTCCAAACCTCTCAAGCACCCGTCTAAGATAATCGGCCTGAGATAACCGCAATGTGCCCAAAAAGTTATCTCTGCTAATCTTCATCCTCAATATCTGCTTTGTTGCGCCTAAGTCCTTCATGTCAAACTCACTCGACAACTACTTCTTCAGCTTCTTGATCTCACCCATGTCTGAATCGACTACTATCATGTTGTCGATGTATAGTAGCAAGATAATGTAACTAGTGTCAAACTTTTTGAAGAAACAACAATGATCAGCATTGCACCTGGAGTATCCGTTCCTGTGCATGAATCCATCGAATTTTTTTCCTTGGAGCTTGTTTCAGACCATACAAGCTCTTTTTTAATCTGCATACCATCTTTTCTTTGCCTTTCTGAGTGAATCCTTCTGACTGCTGCATGTATATTTCTTCCTCTAGATCACCGTGGAGGAAGGCTATCTTCACATCTAATTGCTCGAGATGTAGATCTTTAGCTGCAATAATACTCAGAACATATCTAATAATAGTCAATTTGACTACAGGAGAGAAGATTTCTGTGTAGTCAGTTCCTTCTTTCTGCTGAAATCCTTTGACCACCAATCTTTCTTTGTATCTCTTGGAACCATTATGTTCATTCTTGATTCTGTACACCCATTTATTACTCAAAGCTTTCTTTCCCACTGGTAACTTCGTAAGTTCTCAAGTCTTGTTAGAGTTCAAGGACTTTATTTCAACTTTCATAGCAAGCTCCCACTTGCTTGCATCATCTACTCGACATGTCTCACCATAGTTTTTTGGCTCTCCACCGTCACTCAATAATAAATAGTTCAAATGAGCTCTGGGCTGTAGTGATGGATACTTTGGATTTGACTTTGGAGCTCTTGCTGACCGCCTCAACTCTCTAACGGGTGAACTAGGATCTGCATCTTCATTTGTCCTCTCTGAAATGATCTCCTCCATCATCTCTTCTTCAGCCTCTTCTGGTACTTCCTCATCAGAACTGGCTTCAAGATTGCTTCCATCTGGAACATCATCTAGCTTGAAGTATGTAGACCCAGGCTGCACCGATTAGTGGACTAAACAACACGATCTTTGTAGAGGACCGCTTCATTGAAGACAACATCCCTGCTTCTGATGACTTTCTTGTTCTACTCATCCCAGAACTTATAGCCAAACTCATCACCACCATAGCCAATGAAATAACACTTCAAAGACTTAGAGTCCAGTTTGTTTCTAACATGATCACTCAAATTAACATATGAAATGCAGCCAAAAACTCTTAGGTGAGAAATGTTTACCTTCGAGTGAGACAGCCACAATTGTTTCGGCCATGCAAGACAGTATACAACATCTCGTACAAAGAATTTCTTCGGCATACATTCGATGCATTCTCAACACATCTAAACTCCGAGGAGTATATGAGTATAGACTGATTCTTCGCGCTCCAACGCCTTAAGAGCTTAAACTGTGTAGACTCCAGTTATGCACAAGTATAAACTGTGTTTTACGCCATAGCGAAAGTCAACGCCTCAACAGTTTCGCCAAAAATTAGGCTCAGAATAGTGGTAGGCCAAAATTTGCACCTGAGAGTCGATCGCAATGCAGATACAAACTCCCGACAAAGATGATCAGTTCAACGTCAACTCAACGACACGAGCTAAATCCAACGTCAACACATCGAGTCCAGATTTCGACGATGGTCAAGCGATGAACGCGACACTAGAAGTATTTCAGAATACTCGACAAAATATTGAGCAAATTGAAAACCGAAGAAGTCAAAGAATTGAAGCCATCCACAGGTCCTTTTCACGCAATATCTTTGATAAGATACCAAAGGGATTGAGAGCAGGGCCTATCTTATCCAAAGTATTCCAGAGTCCAAACTCCTCGATAAAATACCGACGATGCTGAAAACTTTGGAGGGGGTATTTGTAGGTGTCAAAAATTACTTATAGGTTTCCAAACACAGCTCAAGACAAAGTAAAGACAAAGAACGTTATTATCCAAGTCAGAGAGGATCATCCGATACAAAGAAGAAGCAAAGAAGTACGCAAAACGATGAAACGACAAGGCTCGAAGTTGTCTCACAACTAGTGAGACAGTCTGAGCTGTCTCGGATTCCGAGACACCAAATGGTGTCTCGGGTTCCAAGATAGCAAAGCATGTCTCACGGGCTGTCTCGGAAATGCTGAGGTGATATGACGTGGTTTTTGACAATTTTCTCGATTTTTATGCGGTTCACGTGGCTCCATAACTGTTTCAAAGTATCCATACACACAAGGAAGCTGTTACAAACTAAAAATCCACTAGATTGATGGTCAGTTACGAATTCTTATCTTCAAACACGGCTTCCGAAGCCTATAAATACCCCCCTCACGCACTTGTGAAGGGTATTGACGCACTGGACTGACGAATTGGCGAAGTATTGACGGTTTAAGAGCAGAAACCCACGAATTTCAGAGAGAGAGGCGGAGATCTTAGCGAACTTTGTGCATAAGGAGGAAGTTTTCGAAAGATCTAAATGCCTTCAGTTGTTTCCTTGGTATTCAAACCTTGATTTGATAACAGGAAGAGTATTTATCTCACCTTGCTAAGATATCTACTTTTTTTTCCAAATCAAAACAAGAACATCGAGCCTTCTTCACGATCAATCCGGATCTGTGAATCGGTGGTCCATGGGCTAACGCGTCCCCAACACAGACAAAGATCCCACGTAAACAGTGATTGATAAACAATCTTTGCGTATGTTTCTAGGAAATCCTCCTTTTATTTCTTTTGTAAAGAGAAGTCTTATAAAAAGGCTCACTCTTGTGATTCTGTTGTATCGATAAACGATTGTAATGGATTCTGCAAAGAAATCGATTTTCGACGCAAACATCTACGTCTTGGGAAAAGGGGATTGACACCGTCTCAGCCACCTTCTTAGGCGCTCGACTACTAACTTTCCTCAGCCTTTTCTTCTTTTCGACCTGAGCAATCGAAGGCTTCGGCCGCGCCAATCTAGGAGCTATATCGGCCGCATGAGCACGAACCTCCGCTGTCTCCTCAAGGGCCAATTTTTGACAAAGATGTCTTGTTGGCCTCGTCGAAGGCTCTTCCTGAGACCCCCTGACTTTTAGCAAGCGGAGCCATCGGAGCCTCTATGGCCTCCCCTAAGCTTAAGGTCAGTGTCGCCGCCCGCGCTTCATCCTCAACGGAAGGAGGCACAGAGGAGATACTGACCACTCACAAAATTGAGTTGTCAAGTAAGTCTTTCATCTTCCAAGAGTCGGAGTACGCCTTGATCATCTCCAGCCAAGTCTGTTGGTACTTGACGACAACCCTGCCTTCAGAACCTCCCTAGAAATCTCGGGCCAGTTAGAGCAGCATAGATTGGAGTCGTCCCCAGAGACCCATACAAACTTTTCCTTCCGGTCCTTATTCGACTCAAAGGGTCTGTGATTATCTTGTATCCCCCTAACACCTGAAGATAGAAATGGGCCTCATGCTGATGCACCTTGACACAGACAAGGTGGCCGAGCAAATTTAGGTTGCTTCGACTCCCAACCAATAACAAATAACGACAAATCCCACCAAAGTAGCAATCGAATTCGGCTTCATCTGTGATGGCGATGCCCCCATGAAAACATGACGGAGGAAAGGTTGCAGTGGCAGACGTAGACCATATTCCAGATGCTTCACGTACACTACGGTCCTACTAGAGTCGTGGTCAAAAACCACTTGCAATTTTGCTGGCGCCGTCAAAATAAAAAACCGAAGGAAACTTCTCATACAATACCCTCAAGTGTGGCGGCGCCACCTTGGAATGAAAGTTTTACAGTTAGCTGTGTCTGACTTTAACTACTGAAGAAGCCATCAGAATTACTCTTGGGATCATCAGAGAAAAAGATGAAGAGTCAGAGTTCTTTAGAGTTAGGGTTAAAGATGTCTTCGAAAGAAATAGCCTCCCCATACCGCAGTGGCCGTACTTATAGGCAGCTAAGTCGACAGTTGTCAAAATCACGATGGTCGACCCATTTATGAGCCAACGGCTGAGATCACTCCTAAAGTTCAAAACTACTACTCCAGAATCGAGGCACCCCTCGCCTTAATTCGCCCGCAACCAGATGAGCAAGACAAAGTGGTAACAGCCATAAATTATGCTCTGACGTCAGCAACAACACATCCGAAAAGACTTTTCAGGTACCATTCACAAATTCCCCTCAGAACTTGAGAAGCTACCGTTCGATTTTACTTGGACTCGGCTACCCCGAGTTCGAGCAAAAGGGGCCAGTTGTTATGACACTAATTATACCTAATGTTAATCTTCCGGGAGAAGCCGACACGTGTCCCGCTTCTTGTGCTTAATTAGACATGTTTAGAGCCCAGACAACTCGTGTTGCGCCCTCAGCGAACTCAATAGGTTGATAACTCGCGTAGCCGACCATAATAGCTGTACTTGTTAGCCTACACACCTGATCATTCCTATAAACACTCACACTCGGCTTGTTATTCCAGACTGACAACTTGCGCAGCCGACTAGGAAGAGGGTGTTTGTTGGCCTTCAGCCGAATGACTAGTGTGTCCTTGAACCCCCTGTCGACAACCAACTACCCTCTCATTAACTGTTCTCACAAAGTCATCATTGCTCCAAGCGCCAACTGTCTTTCCCACAATAAATGACTGGATGACTTATCTTCACCAGCGGTCGACACCTTTAGCTGTCTGCCGAGTTAGTCGCCTATATGGACTCAACTCAAATTACCTATCTGCCCTTCTGATCCACAATAAAATGAAGCCATGCAGTTCAATGTAACTCTCTGGCTTTTTGAGCAACTTTGAAATCTTTTTTATTATCTCATATTTTCCCACTCAAGTTTATATATTGACTTGATCGTCGGAGGAAAGAACATCAGGCTCCCGAATCAGTCATCTGAAGAAGCTTGAGGACCTCAACCTAACACTAATCCTTAAATAAACCCTCAACTGACATCAACGGTTGCTATATTTTTATATCCCAAAATTAGTCCTAGAAACATTTCATAATAAGAATCCTATCAATGAATGAGAGTTTCTATCTCAAAATTAACTACTCGGAAAACATTCTAGATCATTATATAATGGAACTGGATTAATTTGTATCCTCCTCCTGACTCCCATGCATATTATTCACGCTAGTCATGCCATCTCTCAACGTTCGACAATCCCCATTTAACTATTAAATTAAGTTGTATATTTTGTTTCTATTTGCTCCCGAAAGATTGGATCATCATAGCTAGAAGTGAGCAATGCAGATGTGATACGTGCAAGTTTTCTACTATGGACTTCACATAACCTACATCGTTTTCAAAAATTAATAAATAAGGTAACTGGAACCTACCCGTAAAACTCCCAATGGGCATTTTCAAGGCCTTATATATTAGTATCATTACTTTAAACATATATTCAACTAGGAAACGTGAAAGCTTCTGACCATTGACAGATCAAGAAAAATTGTCTTTACCTGCCTCCATCAAATGAATGAAGGATACCTAATGTCCATTATTTTATCTTAAACCAAATCGTCTAAGTATCCTAATTTGGTTCATTAATTTTTCTATGTATGTGCCGTCGAAAGTATTGAGTTGCCGTATTTCTACCTTGGGCCCACCTGTCAGTCCCTCAATAGTAGTCCCATCTTCATGCTGGTAGTTTACCGCTAAATTAGAAGCGAGAATCCGTGTAGAAGTAAACATGTACAGGTCAGATCTTCTCATCAAGACGCATATTTAAAATTATAAGCGTCTTCCTTAATTAAAAAAAAAAAAAATCCCCTCTGAATCTAATATAATTAGTTAAAGTCGACAACATGACCACCCACTATCGACCAACAACTTGCATTTCAATAACAAACGCTATTGCATAAAACAAAGTTAAAGCTAAAATTAAAAACATAAGCATCAACTTCTTATTTTCTCTGTACGTCCAAGTCTCTTCTCTTCCTCAAAAGTTTCTCTCCGATGAAACTCCATACAAAACAACTACCCTTCGGTTGGCTAACCAATCTCCAAACAATTCCAAAACTACTACTCCTATCAGCTACTCTCCTTCTACCTCTCACCTTCATCTTCTTCTGTAGCAACAAGTCTTTTCTTCTTCTTCCTTACCTGCAGTCTTCGCCTAACATCATATCAGACTCTAACACGAGCAGTTCGATAATAGAAATAGATAGAGAGTGTGATATATCGAGAGGCGAATGGGTTCAAGATTCAGATGCACCGTATTATACGAACATGACTTGTTGGACGATTCAAGAACATCAGAACTGCATCAAGTATGGGAGGCCGGACATGGGGTTCTTGAAGTGGAAGTGGAGGCCGAACGGGTGCGAGTTGGTTCATTTTGACCCTACCCAGTTCTTGGAGGTTGTTAGGGGGAAGTCTCTGGCTTTTGTTGGGGATTCTTTGGCGAGGAATCAGATGCAATCTTTGATGTGCCTCTTGTCTAAGGTTAGATAACTTTGTTCTGGCTAATATCTGCTGCATTTGTCACCGAATTTTGGTCATAACTCATAAGAGACCATTTTTCTAATTGTAATTACCCAATAATGTTTAAATGTTAGTTTGCGATTAATTCATAATATGAACTAACATTTTACCAAATTGTATTTACCTTCAAAATATACTCAAGATAAATTATAACTATCTCCATCCACAGCGAAGAGGATCTTGATCCATTGACGATACGAAAACCCCTTCTAGTTTCTTGAAGTGGGGTCTTGGATTTCTGCAGTTACATTATTTAACGAACCAAGCCTCCCCATGTCTAATAAATAAGATTTTAGATTTTAGAAGTTAGCATTTTCGTAGTCAATGATAACGTGCGGCGTTGTCGTAGTCAATGACAACGTGCGGTTTTGGGCTTCAAGTTTTAGCCGTACAACTATGTCAGGGCTGAGGTTAAGCCCATTTACTGCAGCCCATCAAAGAAGATTACGA
>BQKN01063730.1:185953-216813 GCA_022839385.1 Asparagus kiusianus | reverse complement strand
CTTTTGGGTTTTGGCCTTGAGCAAGATCTGAATTTTGAAGCGGCGAAGCCCTGCCGGAGTGAGGAGTCGGGGTTTTCAAAAGAGAGCGGCGAAGCCCTGCCGGATCGAGGAGAAAGAGATCTTCATCAACTTCTTCTTCATTCCCCCTTCTCTTTTCCTTAGTGTTGCCCATTAGCGGTGACACTAAGAAGAGCCAGTGCCTCGTTTAACCGAGACATAAGCTTTACACTTCTGAGATCTCACGCGGATCGACGAAGTTCTGTTTCTATATCCAAGAGGATAGACGAAACTCTGCCGGATTTTCCGGAAAAGATCTTGAAGAGTCGGCGGTCCACGGATATCAACATCCCCGTCACAGGCCAACAACCCACGCAAGCGAGACCGCACCAAAACGGGATCTCATGTTTATTTTCGTTAAAGTTGTAACCCTTTTGTTTTCATTTTATCATGTTGTAACGCTTGAAGTTGTAACAGATCTCGAAAAAGAGAACATCAATGAAAACAGCAATGTAGGCATCAAAAATTGCCGATAGGTCCCCACTCACAGCTCGGTGTAAACGAGCGACGATGAACGTCACTATCCGGTTCACAAGAGTTCAAATGACGTCGATGAGCGACTGAAGCAAACCGACGGACTACGTGGACCGACAGAATGTCAGAACCACGGGGATACAGATTGACTGAAAACCCCGCAATCACCGCAATTGGACCAACGCCCGCCGTGTCCCGATCATCCTACTGATAATCCAACCATCGGGATCTACAGAGCTCGCCGTCAGAATTCCAACGCATCCGAAATCAATCAAATCCGAGTTCGGACGAAAAGTCAACGGCAGATCAACGGCAAATGAGCTCGGACTGAACCGGTACACCCGGGGCCACTCGGCGAAGTCGAAACACCCGAGGGGTGTCTTGGCAAAACCAAGACACCCCAGGGGTGTCTCGGCCATGACCGAAGACACCCCCAAGGGGGTGTCTCGGCCAAGGGCCAAGACACCCCCCTAGGGGTGTCCTCAAGGCAGCCCCCCTCCTCTCTTGAATTGCTATAAATAGCCCCCCTTGGCCTCTCTTCTAAGGGCCGGATTTTTGGAGAGCTTGGAGAGAAGAATTTCAGATTTTGAGCATAGCCTTGAGATCTGAAATTCAAGAGCGGAGCGGCGAAGCCCTGCCGGAGCGAGGAGTCGACCGTCTTCATTCACCACCTCCTTCTTTTCCTTGGTGTTGCCCCCCTTAGCGGTGACACTAAGAAGAGTTAGTGCCTTGTTTTACCGAGACATAAGCTTTACACTTCTGAGATCTCACGCAGATCGACGAAGTTCAGTTTCCATATCCCACGCGGGTAGACGAAACTCTGCCGGATTCTCCCGGAACGGATCTTGATCGATCGGCGGTCCACGGATATCTACATCCCCGTCACAGGCCAAAGACCCACGCAAGCAAGCACCGATAAACGGGACTTGCGTTTATTTTCGAGAGGGTTGTAATCTTTGTTTTCATTTTGTTTGTAACAAATTTCAAATTAATGAAAACAGCAACTTTCGACGAAAACAAGCTGGCGACCACAGTGGGAGCCAACGATCTCGCCACCGAGATCGTCGTGACGCAACCGGCCTTCAAGATCCGGGTGAATGAAGAGATCGAATACGAGTTCGATCAGAAGAAGTATGAAGAATACCTCTCATCCTCCTCCTCCAGATCCGCCTCCCCGAACCGGCGCAAGAAGACATCCTCTTCCAAGAATGTTCGTGGGACGTCCAGCTCCAAGGCCCAAGAGCCCGTTGCCGCCGCTGCCTTCGCACCACGCAACAACCCCGAGCCGTTCAACGTGGTCAAAGCAGCAAATCCGGCTCTCCCATCAACCTCAAAGGCGATGGATGATGCAACTCCAGCCCCGTCAAAGAGGGCACTTCAAAGGCGTCGTCAACGCCTCGCTCAGCAACTCGCCAAGGCTAGGGAGTCAAAAGACGGAGTGCGCTACACGGAGGATCTAAAATCCAGGTACCGCCAAGAGCAACGACAAGCAATCAACCTCCCCTCCAAAACAGAAACGAACGAATGGGTTCGTGTGAAAAGGAACCGCTCTACTCTTGAGGAGCGCATCAGGAAGCGTAAGGCTTTGCTTGCGCATGCCCGAGCCCTGCTGCAAAAGGCGGAGGGAATACAGAAAGAGGAGGTGGCCAAAAGGCCATCCACAAGCAAATGGGTGTGGTTGCCAAAGTCGAAACCAACGCCTCAAACACAAGGGGGTGGAGTTGCTGCCCAAGGTTTGTCAAAACCAGATCCGGTGCCTTTGACGGAGCCAAGTAACAAAGGGGATCATTCAAAACCCAGGGTTCCTTTGAAGGGTCGCCTCGGTCCCTTACCAGTGAATCGAGGTAGAGCACCCATCAAGGAAAGACTGGGACCATTGAAAGGTCCCCAAGTTGCAAATCAGACTGGGGGTCGAATCAATCCCCCCAGGAAAGATGATAAAGGGAAAGCCCCTATCACTGACCGCATTGAGTTGCGGGTCGAAGCACAAGAGCCCGTTCAGTTTCTACGCTCACAAAAGCGTAAACTTGAACGGGCCACTTGTGAGAAAACTAACCAAGTGTTGCACTCCAAAAGGGAAACACACTCATCTGAGGATGAGAGTGTTTTACCGGGGAATACACACCAACACTCTATAGGTTGCTCCAGTTATAAAGCTGATGAGTTGTACTATAGGGCTGGGGGTGTGGAAAAGCCCCAGAAGAAATTTGTGCAGGACATGGAGTCTCACTGCCCGTGCGCTAATATCATCAAAGCAGTGCTGTCGGGATGCTGCTGTGCCCAAACCCCAAAGAGAGTTTCGGTGTTCGAGAGAATTTCCACACCGAGGCGTTCCCACAAGAAGAAGTTCGTCCGCCAAGAAGACGAATATCTAAGGGTGACGGCTAATATGACCGGCAGAGCGAGATCAACACAACCCTTCAACCGGGACCAGCTTGCCGAGATATCCCGGTGCATGACGCGATTGCGGTCGGGAGCCATCAGCCGGAAGGACTACCGAAGGGTACCAAAGGGGCTTTCTCTAGAAGAAGAGGCTTCGGATACTGATTCAGACTCCTGCTCGGCCGTAGCGTCTGATGACACAGCATCGAGCGCGGGGCAACCTTGCTCATCGCTTATGATCAACGCCGAACAAGTAACCAAGATACTTGAAGAGGCCCTGGCTAAGCAGAAAGAGGCCTTCAAAATCGAGATGGAAACGGCCATGCTACGGATGAGGGAAGAGCACGACCAACAAGTTCGCGCTCTATCTAATCAGCTCAGCGAATCCAGCCGTCGTAACCGTGCTAACCAAGCAGGTAGCGATTCGGATGTGGATGAACCTATCAATGCCGAGAACCCTCCGGTTAACCAAAACGCTGGGGGTGGTAATACAGGGGGTGGCCCCGTTATCCCACCTTCAATTTGTCCAAGCTCCAGCACGAGCGGGGATGAGAAAATGAAAGATCTCGAGAGCAAAATTAACGCATTAATGTCTGCTCGAGAGGTAAAGAAGACCGGAATTCCTTGTCCTTATCCAAAAGAGTGGGACTCGATTCCGTATCCGGCGAAGTTCAACCTGATTAACTTCACGCCGTTCGATGGCAGAGGCTCGCCCACTCAACATTTGATCTACTTCAAGTCTCACTTGGGCATGATCTCCGGCAATGAACCCTTGATGGTTCGGTCATTCGTCGGCACTCTTCACGGAGCTGCCTTCGATTGGTACCGCCGTCTTAAATTCGGAAGCATCAACAGTTGGGAGGACTTGGAGAACCGTTCCTTACTCACTTCTTTGATGATGACGACGAGATATCCATCAGGACACTCTTCGATGAGAAACAAAAGAACGGAGAGTCGGTGGATACCTTCATCAAACGCTTCCGCAACAAGGCGATGAACTGCAAGGATCCCATCACGGAGGAGTTCATCTTGCAGACGTGTCATAACAACTTATCCATTAACATCTTGGATGTTATGGGAATAGAGCCGTCCGACACTTGGAAGGATTTGAGGGCCCGAGGAGAGCAAGCTGAGCGATTCCTCAAAAGGAAGAAGGCCGAGAGGAGCCAACCAATGGCTAACTCTCCAAACTCGAACTTCGCCTCTTGTGATGGGGATGAAGCACCGGCGGCGGTTGCTAATCAGACGTCGCAACAGCAAACCCGGAGGCAACAGAAGACTTCTGATCAGAGGCCTCAAAAAGAGTATTCCTTCAAGGACGAAGATGTTCCAGCCATCTTCAAATCCCTCCTTGACAATAACAAGATCAAGCTCCCACCTATTGCGAATCACGAGGAAGCTGACGATATTGCGGATCCGAAGTACTGCGCATACCACAGGAGGATCCATCACCCAACCAAGGCGTGCTTTACACTCAAGGATAGCATCCAAACCTTGGTTGAAGCCGGCGTCATAACGCTAGGGTAAGCCAGTCAAGAACGGCACAACTCCAGTGGGTGCATGAGTATAAACTGTATCCCCAAACTCCGACCGGTATAAGAGTATAAACTGCTTCCTGAGACTCCGAAGAGTATACGAGTATAAACTGCTTCTCAATCCTCCGACCGGTATAAGAGGTTAAACTGCTCCCTGATACTCCAATAGGTTTATGAGTCTAAACTATTTCCTCCCTTCCACGGGAAGTTCCTAGAAGAATGCCATGCATGGTATTCTTAAGGATAACCCAATCATGCATCTAATTCAATGATACACCCAGTTTTACAAAGAAAAGCTGGGGGTGGATAATTCATCATTTACCACAACCAAAGTCCCCTCTCGATTCCTTCAATGAACGAGAGGTCCACAAATCGAGTAACCAAACCTATAAAAGTTAGGGTTGCTTGAATCTCTTCCGATTCTTGGAGTGGAGATCCCACTCCTAGTTTCATCTTCCGAATTCTGGGGGTGGAGATCCCACCCCGAGTTTCCTTTCCAATTGAAGATAGAATATAAAATTCTTCCTCTTCAAATGCTGGGAGATAGAATATAAAATTCTTCCTCTCCCGTTGTTCCCCTGTCTTTGCTTTCAGAAAAGCCAGGGATGAAGTCAACGCTTAACACGCGTTGCCGGGTAGTCTTTCCCGTGAGAAAGACGAAGTCTATGTATTCAAAAGCATAGCACCATTGTCCCCTATCTTTGCTTTTAGAAAAGACAGAGATGAAGTCAACGTTTAACACACGTTGCCGGGTAGTCTATTCCCGTGAGAAAGACGAAGTCTACGTATTCAATATCGTAGCACTAAAAGAGTTAACTCTTTTAGCACGACGTCACATGCGGAACGGATTTACACAATCCGCATGCTAGCCCGACCCAAACGGTAATCGGTAAAGGCACGTCAAACCCGTTGAGGGCTGGGGGTTTGCCAAAAATCCCAAAGTCAGCTCCTAACACGCGTTGCCGGTTAGTCCTTAACCGTTAAAAAGGACACACGTCCACATATTCCACATTGTGGCAGGTTGTTATTAATAACACCATAATCCCTGCTTCACACGCACGGGGAATTTTATCCCGAATCCTAAGTAGGGATGAGTCAGCGCCTAACACGCGTTGCCGGTTAGTCCTTAACCGTTAAAAAGGACACACGTCCACATATTCTACATTGTGGCAGGTTGTTATTAATAACACCATAATCCCTGCTTCACACGCACGGGGAATTTTATCCCGAATCCTAAGTAGGGATGAGTCAGCGCCTAACACGCGTTGCCGGTTAGTCCTTGACCGTTAAAAAGGACAAGCCCACATATTCCACATTGTGGTAGAATCCGTGCTTCACACGTACGGGGAATTTGATCCCGAAGCCTAAGTAGGGATAAATCAACGCCTAACACGCGTTGCCGGGTAGTCTATTCCCGTGAGAAAGACGAAGTCTACGTATTCAATATCGTAGCACTAAAAGAGTTAACTCTTTTAGCACGACGTCACATGCGGAACGGATTTAAACAATCCGCATGCTAGCCCGACTCAAACGGTAGTCGGTAAAGGCTCATCAAACCCGTTGATGGCTGAGAATTTGCCAAAAATTCTATAAACGCGAGTCATTGACGTACCAGCTCCATTAGTTGGTCTCGTGACTCGAGCATCCAACAACTTCAGAATTGGATCCACATATGCAGATGAATCAACTTTTACAGGTTGGTCCTGCAACCCCTCCACAAATTTCGGGTTATAAGTTCGTGGTCTAAATCTTGGGATTTCAACCCCAAATTCGTGGCCTCTTTGCAAATAAGCCCCTGTTAGGGACTGTTTTGCAAATAAACCCCTCATACGATTCTTTAACCCTTTTGCATAAAACACCCCCCACAATCCTTCATCAAATGAGCACAAATCAAAACCCCCCCACAAAATTTCAGCCAAATTTTTCGCAAAACCCCCCAAAAATTTTCGGCCATAAACCTCTCTCATGGGGGGGGACCATAAGCAAAAAACCTCTTTCTCTTGAGAATTCAAGTGTGAAAAGGGGTAATTCAAATGGGGGGGACCACAAGCAAAAAACCTCTTTCTCTTGAGAATTCAAGTGTGAAAAGGGGTAATTCAAATGGAGGGGACCATAAGCAAAAGGACAAATGAAGAAAGGGGGGGACCATAAAAAAAGCAAGACACCCCCTAAGGGTGTCTCGGCAAAACCGAGACACCCCAAGGGTGTCTCGGCCTTGCCGAGGCACCCAGGGGTGTTTTGCCCGGGTTTTGACTCCCCGCGCGACGTTTCGACTCCCCGAATCTTTTTCTGATCCCCCGATTGTTTTGTGAACACCGATTCCACGCCGATTGCCGATTGTTGGTGAATTCCACAAATTGACTTTTGGCGATTTGAAACCCTAAGGTGGACGCCGGTCAACGCGTAACCTTAGGTCAACGCCGGATAGCGCGTTGCATCAAAAGTCAACCCACGCGGTTCAAAACCCTAAGGTAGACGCCGGGCAACGCGTAACCTTAGGTCAACGCCGGACAGCGCATTGCAATCTTAAACCCTAAGGTGGACGCCGGTCAACGTGTAACCTTAGGTCAACGCCGGACAGCACGTTGCGCCAAAAGTCAACACGTGACAACGAAGGTCAACCCAAGCGGTTCTAAAACCCTAAGGTGGACGCCGGTCGACGCGTAACCTTAGGTCAACGCCGGACAACGCGTTGTAACCCATGCGGATCCAAAACCCTAAGGTAGACGCCGGTCAACGCGTAACCTTAGGTCAACGCCGGACAGCGCGTTGCAACCCACGCGGTTCCAAAACCCTAAGGTGGACGCCGATCAACGCATAACCTTAGGTTAACGCCGGACAGCGCGTTGCGACAAAAGTCAACACGTGACGACGAAAGTCAACACGTGACGACAAAGCTCAACCCAAGCGGTTCTAAAACCCTAAGGTGGACGCCGGCCAACGCGTAACCTTAGGTCAACGCCGGACAGCGCGTTGCAACCCACAAAACCCTAAGGTGGACGCCGGTCAACGCGTAACCCTAGGTCAACGCCATTCAACGCGT
This sequence comes from Asparagus kiusianus, assembly GCA_022839385.1. Lineage (NCBI taxonomy): Eukaryota > Viridiplantae > Streptophyta > Magnoliopsida > Asparagales > Asparagaceae > Asparagus > Asparagus kiusianus. Next base: position 209,322 of record BQKN01063730.1, on the reverse strand, counting down.
TGCAACAAAAAGTCAACCCCCAGTGATTAGAAATCCCAGGTCAACACGATGTGACAGGGATAGTAAGTTCAAAAGTCAATTCAATGACACGAGCCAAACTCAACTCACCAGTTGTAGACTCGAGACTCCAACGACGGCCAGGCGATAAACGCAGCGCCGAAACAACTTCGGTTATTCGACAAAGCACCGGATAAACCGAAGATCGAAGGAGCCAAGAGTTGAAGCGAACCACAGGTCCCTTAGGCCGACTGAAGGCTAGACCAATCATTTCCAAAGTATTCCGGTCTCTTCTATAAAGGAAACGAGTCCGAAACACTTTGGAGGGGGTATCTATAGGCATCAAAAATTGCCGATAGGTCCCCGCACACAGCTCAGTGTCAACGAGCGACGATTGAACATCACTACCCGGTTCACAAGAGTTCAAATAACGTCGGTGAATGCCTGAAGTGAACCGACGAACTACGTGAGCCGATTGAATCACAGAATCACGGGGATATGGATTGACCGAAAACCCCGCAATCATTACAAACGGACCAACGCCCTTCAACTCCCGTTGGTCCCACTGATAATCCAACCGATGGGGTCTACAGAGCTCACCGACAAGATTCCAACGCATCCGAAATCACTCAAATCCGAGTTCGGACGAAAAGTCAACGAGGAATCAACGGCGGGACAACGGCGGACAGTCTCGGACTGAACCGAGGCACCCGGGGCATCTCGGCAGGCTCGAAACACCCGAGGGGTGTCTTGGCAAAGACAAGACACCCCAGGGGTGTCTCGTCCAGGCCGAGACACCCAAGGGGTGTCTCGGTTTGGGGGCCGAGACACCCCCTAGGGGTGTCCTCAAGGCAGCCCCCCCCTCTCCTCGTGGCTATAAATAGCCCCCCTTGGCCTCCTTTGTGAGGGGCTCCTGATTTTGCTCTTGGCTTGGCTCCTCTTTTGGGTTTTGGCCTTGAGCAAGATCTGAATTTTGAAGCGGCGAAACCCTGCCGGAGCGAGGAGTCGGGGTTTTCAAAAGAGAGCGGCGAAGCCCTGCCGGATCGAGGAGAAAGAGATCTTCATCAACTTCTTCTTCATTCCCCCTTCTCTTTTCCTTAGTGTTGCCCATTAGCGGTGACACTAAGAAGAGCCAGTGCCTCGTTTAACCGAGACATAAGCTTTACACTTCTGAGATCTCACGCGGATCGACGAAGTTCTGTTTCTATATCCAAGAGGATAGACGAAACTCTGCCGGATTTTCCGGAAAAGATCTTGAAGAGTCGGCGGTCCACGGATATTAACATCCCCGTCACAGGCCAACAACCCACGCAAGCGAGACCGCACCAAAACGGGATCTCGTGTTTATTTTCGTTAAAGTTGTAACTCTTTTGTTTTCATTTTATCCTGTTGTAACGCTTGAAGTTGTAACAGATCTCGAAAAAGAGAACATCAATGAAAACAGCAACTTTTACCGGAAACACATCAAAACGAAGATTCCAACTCCTGGATGCTTGCTTAAGTCCATAGATAGACTTCTTAAGCTTGCATACTTTCCTAGGATTCTCTGGATCCTCAAAACCTTCTGGTTGCATCATGTATACATTTTCTTCTAAATATCCATTTAGAAAAGCGGTCTTGACATCCATTTGCCATATCTCATAATCATAATAAGCGGCAATTGCTAGGATTATCCTAATGGACCTGATCATAACAACCGGTGAGAACGTTTCATCATAGTCAATACCATGAACTTGTCTAAAGCCTTTGGCAACTAATCTTGCCTTGTAGACAGAAACATTTCCATCCTTGTCTGTCTTGATCTTGAAGACCCATTTGCATCCAATGGGTTTTACCCTATCAGGCAAATCTATCAAGTCCCATACTTGATTCTCAGACATGGAGTCCATTTCGGATTTCATGGCTTCAAGCCATTTTTCGGAGTCGGGGTTCACCATTGCTTGTTTATAGGTAGCAGGCTCATCATTCTCTAAAAGTAGAATGTCAATGCTAGCATTCAAGACGAAATCCTCATATCGTCTAGGTTGCCGCCTTAGCCTGTTTGATCTCCAAAGTGGTCCAACAGCTGGAGAGACTTTAGCAGGAGGATTGACCACATCAGTATGTGGGACCTCGGGTGCTTCATCTACCTGAGGAATTGCATCTTGAATAGAGATGGTTTCCCTTTGAGAAGGTACGCCTCCAAAATCAAGTTCCTCTGTGACATCTTCTATGTCCTCATGCTGTAGGGTTTGTTGCTCAGGTTGAATCTCATCAAGCTGAACATTTCTCCCACTTGACTTCTTGAAAAAGAAATCCTTTTCCAAAAAGACACTATCCCTAGCAACAAACACTTAGTTCTCAATGGGATTGTAGAAATAATAACCCCTCATTTCCTTAGGGTAACCTATAAAGAAGCATTTGTCTGATTTGGGTGCGAGCTTATCAGATAGTAAACGCTTTACATAAGCCTCGCATCCCCAGACCTTCAGAAATAACAAATTGGGAGGCTTCCCAAACCATATCTCATGTGATGTCTTGTTAACTGATCGGGACGGAGTCCTGTTTAGTGTGGACGCGGCAATAGTGAGGGCATAACCCCAAAAGGATGTAGGAAGATCAACAAAACTCATCATTGAGCGGACCATGTCTAACAATGTCCTGTTTCTCCTCTCAGATACACCATTCAGTTGTGGTGTACCTGGTGGAGTCAGTTGTGTTAGAATACCACAACTCCTCAAATGATGGTCGGATTCTTGGCTCAGATATTCACCCCCTCGATCTGATCGAAGTGCCTTTATCTTCTTACCTGTTTGTGTCTCAACTTCATGCTGGAATTCTTTGAACTTTTCAAAAGACTCAGATTTATGTTTCATTAGGTAGATATACCCGTATCTACTAAAATCATCAGTAAATGTAATGAAGTATTGATAGCCTCTCCTAGCTTCTGTGCTCATAGGTCCACACATATCGGTATGTATGAGAGCTAAGAGCTCAGTAGTCCTTTCACTTGTACCTTTGAAAGGTGACCTTGTCATCTTACCCATTAGACATGATTCACATGTTTCAAATGATTTTAAATCAAATGACTTTTGGCTACCAACTGTTTGGAGTTCCTTCATGCGTTTAATGCTAATGTGGCCTAGGCGACAATGTCATAGATTGGCTTCACTTATGTCATTCGACTTTTGCCGTTTTGTATCAACGTTATAAACTTCAGATTTGAGATCCAATATGTATAGTCCACTACTATTCATATGGGCTTGAGCATAAAAGATGTCATTCTTAAAAATAGAAAAACAATCCTTAATGACAAAATTATAACCCTCAAGGTTCAAAACTAAAATTGAAATCAAATTCTTAGTAATAGAAGGAACAAAATAACAATTATAAAGTTCTAAAACCAAGCCAGAAGGTAGCGGTAGACTATAATCTCCAATGGCAAGTGCAGCAACTCTTGCTCCATTTCCAACGCGAAGATCTATCTCACCCTTCTGCAACCGTCTCCTCTTTCGTAGTCCCTGCACATTCGAAATAATGTGAGAACCACAACCGATATCTAATACCCAAGAATTGGAGTTAGTTGATAAGATTTCAATGACGTAAATACCTGAAGCAGAGGCACCCCTCTTCTTATCTTCCAGATATTTGGGGCAGTTTCTCTTCCAGTGCCCCTTAGCCTTGCAGTAGAAGCAGTCATGCTCAGCAGCCACCTTTATTTTAGGTGTGTTTCCCTTAGGTGGAACAACTGTCTTGCCCTTCCCTTGGGACTGTTGCTTCTTCTGTGGCCCTTTCTTAAACCTTTTCCCTTTGTTGACCATAAGAACATCCTTCCTAGGTTCAACCAAGACATTTTGCTCAGCAGTTTTGAGCATAGCATGCAGCTCATTGAGGGTCTTACCCATGGCTCCCATGTGATACATCTTCCTGAAATTGGCAAATCCATCACGTAAGGAATATAGGATCATATCCGTAGCCATCTCAACATTGTAAGGGTTCCCAAGTCGAGCCATCCTGTCAAACAGGCCTATCATGTGGAAAACATGTGGCCCCACTGGTTTCCCCTTTTCGAGCTTGCTTTGTAATATGGACTTAAGGGTCTCATACCTCTCAATCCTGGCCTGCTCCTTAAAGAGATCTCTAAGATTTCTCATAATTGTATAGGCATCCTGATCTTCAAACCTCCATTGAAGACCAGGTTCCATAGCAGCCAGCATGAGGCAAGTAACATTCCTTAACCTCTCGCATATTGTTTTGTGACATGCCTTATCCTCATCAGATGAGGTGACAATCAGCTCTGGGATGGGTGTTTCTAGGATATCCTCTTGGTCGTTCCCAATCAAGAAAATTGGTGTCGTTCAACTTGTTTTTCTCAACAATTGAGCGGAGCGTGAATTTGAGGTGTTCAGTAGACATAGTAACTACAAAACAAAAATTGAAATATGCAGATAAATTATGCTAGAAATACAAAAACTTTATTTTAGACATGTTCTAAATAACAAGTTATTGCATATTCTACTCAATATAATATTGTCCCTTGTGAGTAAAATAATTCCAAGATCCTATCTTAGATGAAACTTGAGCGTACTAAGGCACTTCCCTAAATCTCATGTAATCAAGGTAAGTAAACGCTTTACTAATTATAACACTTCATAATTCTTGGTTGATGGCCACATCATATGTTAACTCATCCTTATGCCTCAAGATCCAAAACTAAGTCTTTTGGCCTCTTGTTGAGTATAACCATATCGAGGCAGCATGCCCCTATTAGACATACTCACACTATCCCAAGGTCAAGGAAGGACACCTCGCTAGGGCGAAAACTATCCAACGAATTCCAAGGGCCTCATGGTTATGACATAGAAAGGCATAATCTCAATATTCTTTTAAGGGACTTTTAGCATGCAATGGTTGTCTATATATAAGCGAACTAAATAATATAAATAAACAAGCATTCATGCAAGGCAAGAGATAATAAAACATTCACATAATGCAATAATAAAAATTTGGATCCTAATATGGCCCCTAAAGAGATCTAATCTTCGATAGTCTTGACTTTCTGGATCACCATCCTTTAGTCATCATAGGATCTTCTTCTTCTTGTGTTACATAAATTTGAATAAACTCTCTTGCATAAATTTAAATTACAAAAATACATAACGATATGCAGATCGTGTACAAGAAAAACATAACGATGCGCAGATCGTATTTATCTATCCTAATTTGGGCCATACTAGTTACCACATGCAATAATATCATAATATTAAAATGTTATTCAAGTAAGACATGCAATTTATCCAAATAAAAAGCATAAATAATTAATCATATTAACTATTTAAAATTAGAAATGATTTCTCATTATTTTAATTCAATAAGACTGTGAATGGAATTAATATCTAATATTAATTAGTAATTTGCCAAGAAATAGAATCAAATATTTATGTTAATTCAAAATTAACCAAATAAGATATCTATAGATCTTACAGAACAATTAAATCTTTATTTATCAAATAAAATATCAAATATTTTATAAAATAAATCGTATTTATTATGCATTAATCCAAACATCAGATCTATTCTTATTGAATCTAAAAATCATGAACATGCATCAAATTGTAAGATTAAAATTTGATCCAATTAATTTATGCAAGAGGCTCTGATACCACTGTCGGGATTTTTAGATGCTCTAAGCGGAATTGCAGGAAACGTTTTCTTAACATCTAAACGAAGGATCTATTGCATAAATCAATTGGATTAAGAAAAAAAAGGAAAAACGATTACCTCTTGATGCGTGTTCAAAGCCTTCTCTAATGGAGAGATTGAGAGTCTCACTTGAAAACTCCTCTAGTTGATCTACCCGAGCAAAGATCTGGATCCTTAGAAATCAACTGCTAGGTTGAAGATGAAAGGTTTTTCTTTTTTTTTTCTTTTTTTGGAGAGAAAGTAGTAACACTTTCACGTATATAGAGAAAGTGGAATAGAATTCAATTTTCTAAAAGAAAGCCCACTCCCATTTATAATCCACTAATTAAAGTTATATTTAATTCTATATTAAATATCATCTTTTATAAATAGGACAAATAAATGTATCCTTTATTTAACAATAACTCCTTATTATTAATAAACTCTATTTCGAAGCTATATCTTATATAACTTTATATTATATACTTTATATAATAATTCTCCCAATATATCCAGTCCATAAACTCTTAGAGTGCGACCTCGTAGGACCCAATTATAATAGCAATGAACTTTATAACATAAAGTCCATAAATCATAGTTGGCTTCTAGTAAAGCACTATGACTACCTAAAATAACCGGATTGTAAATCTCCATTAAATATCCCATTTCATAATTAGTAATTGCACATTCGATTAAAGGACACAATTCCTTCAAATAGATCGAAGTAATTGACAGGTCCGAAATTAATAAGCTACGAATGCTTATAAGTCCTTAATATAACCACCTTTAAAATACGCAACATGCATACAAGTTGTTGCGTGACAATTTCATATAGTTCGACGGGAAAGTGGTGATGGTGACCGGAGCGTCGTCGAGCATCGGGTTGAGAGGTCTACCTCAATCTCGCCATGCCCGGTATAGTCACACGTACAATAACGGATTGCCTAGAATTGCGATACGAGGAGATCAGTGCCTCTGGCAGCGGTGCTGTGGCCGTTGAGCTTGATGTTAGCGCATGCAGATAGCAGAGTCATTGCCTCAGCGAACAAGGCATGCGATGCTTCTAGGAGGGTTGATGTTGTTGTGAACAATGCAAGGGGGATTAGAGGTATTTAAATTTATTTAGTGAAATCGTCTAATATTCATATTTGGAGGTTAATGAGCACATTGGTCGAGTTCGGACTCGCAGTTGTATCTTTTATTTGACTCTGTGTTTAAATGCATGAATGTACAGTAGGAATTGAATTGAGTTGCTCTACTAATATCAAAAATTCTTTACTACACCAAAATTCCGAAGTTAACATAGCACACAGTAATTTCAATCTTTTTTAAAATTCATTTGAACTTTGTAGAGGCATGGTGAGACCCGAACATGAATTGCTTAATTATAATTATATATATAAATAAGTAACATATATTATGTGAAGTTCCCTTCCACAGCCCTTTTAATTCATTGGGCAAAGCTTAGATTCACAATAAAAAGAGTAATAATAAGAAATAATCTATTTTAAATGAGCAGTTGTTAAGAATGGAATCCTGATTGTTCAGATATCATGTCAAAGATTTCTTCACTTACATCAAAACTCCAAAGCTAATTGCGATACGAATTGAGGATTATAATTTCATAGGCTGAACACCCTTTTCATAGGATAAAATATAGACTAATGTTGTAATATTTTTCTAAAATATACTTTAAATGCATGATCGTTGAGAATTAAACCTAGATCACTCGGATACCATGCCAAATGTTCAACCCACTGTATCAAAATTCCGAAGTTCCCATAAGTGTTGAGCTAATATGTTACTTAGTGTAAAGGAATGAATTATTCTATGCACCACATTATTCACATCTTACACATGTATGTTTCAGGCAGAGGGGCCTCTTCATTGGATTGATCAGAGGAGGAATGCGACTACATTAATTACCAGGACTACCGCCACTGGGCTCTGGTTGGTATCGAAGCTTGTATGCAAACGCATTACAATGCAAAGTTGAAAGGATCCGTGATCAACATCTCGTCGGCTGCAGGCGACCATGTCATTACGCGGGTAACTCCATTTTTATCTTTTGAGTTATTTATAATATAGACTGAGGGTTCTGTCTACCAACTTTTTTTCATTATTAGATTTAATTAGCTTGAGATGTGTGCTGATCATATGATACACATTTCAAACTAGATTGAAGGGATGAAAATGTTGGTGGACTGATCCCTTTCTTACTAATGTATCGAATTATTCTTAAGTTTAAATTTGATGAGGCTTTCTTGAAAGTTTTCTATATAGTTTTCATACTAGCCTATTATGTAATTGAAAATAATGCATTAGATTTTTTTTAATAGAAAAACAAGGGATCATCCCCGTTTATTAAAAACAAAAGCAGTACAAAGTATATAATTATAAAAACATGGATACAAATTGTACCCAAATGTTAAAAAATAGAAAATATAGTTTCTTTGAACTAGGGATGCATAACCTTTTTCTTCTAAAGATCCATGAGGATGAAGATGGGCCTTGTCATCATTCACTGTAAGTATAAATATCAGCAAGAACCAAAGTGAGCTATACATATAGTAAACAAAAACTTAATTTTCTACTATCCAACATCAAAAGAAAGCGTACAAAAAAGAAGTAAAACCAAGTTGCAGTTGTATATACAAAACAAAAGTAATGTTTCTTCCAATATATCAGTTTAGCTTCAGCTATACCAAAAGCCTCATCATCCACTGCTCCTGCGTATAGGCTTGTCTTCCAAACTTTCAGAACCACTTTCAGAACCTGCACAGTCATATAAACCAGAAATAGCAGAGTTTATAATAGAAATATATGAGAGAAGTTAACTTGATCAAAGAGAAATTTGTTTCTTGTAATCCCCAGACTCCAGCATACTGAGGAGAATATAGTCGCAATAAATTTCCCTTAGTATTTTGTAGAGCCTCCAAAGTTTGTAGAAGCTCATCAAGAGATATAGGCCATTGGAAGGGGATATAGTAATATGTGAAATGTCTCCAAACCTGTTTTGTTAAAGAACATGAAAAAAGAGATGCTCTGTAAATTCTAACTGCAGTCCACACAACAAGCACGTAGGATCACCCATCCATCTTTTCAACATAAGGTTGTCCTCAGCGTGCAATCTATTTTTAGTTAATAGCCAAGTAAAAATCTGAACTTTGCTAGGAAGAATGGAATTCCAAATAACTTTGAAGATGGGAGAAAATATCCCTCCGGAGTTTAAAAGAGTATAAAAAGACTTGACTAAAAAAACCTCACTTGTTGTAAGTGACCATTTAGGTTGATCAGGTTGATTAGAAACACTATGAGAGCCAATTAACTTCAGAAGGTCTGATTTATCAAGACGTGATAAAAGAGATAATACTTTTTTTTCAACAATAGATGCCAGTGTCATTCATGGCCCTGAATAGTACCTTGACTTCGTATAGACACATTTGAAGTAAGGGGGGGTTATTCATTGGTGTAATTATTGGGATAATGGGGTAATTTTTGAAACACCACTTTTTGGTATTATTCATTGGTATAATTGGAACTGGAACCAACTTTGTGGTGTTATTGGTTTGTTGGGGTAATTGTGGGACAAATACCCCCACTTTCCCCCAAATTACCCCAAGTATATAAAGAGTTCTCAGCCCCCACCCAGAAATTACCCCATTTCGTTTCCTGGAACAAGAGGGGGGAAATTTTTCTCACGATCGTCGTTCTCGAGCTCGAACTCCCGCAGGGCCGTCGCCGTTCTCGAGGTCCTTTCCCTTTCTCCGTCGCCGTTCTGGAGGTCGTGGGCCCGCTCCATCGCCGTTCTCGAGGTCGATCGCCCGCCGCCTCGCCGTTCTCGAGCTCGTCCGCCCGCTCCGCCGTCACCGTTCCCGAGCTCGATCGCCCGCCCGACGCCGTTCTCGAGCTCTAGTCGAACCCACTGTCGCCCCTATTTCCTCTGCCCTTTCTCGTTTTCCCCCAATCCCCGAACCCTAGCTAGGGTTTCCTCGCCCTAATTTCTCTGATGATCTCAAGGTGACTTTTAAATTTGCATCTTTAGTCAATTTTCCTTCAATATTTGTCTCCGTGGATGAAAAAATCACATGGTTTGAGAAATTTAAGTCAATACATCTCATAGTTAGTTCATTATCTAGTGAAAATTCTGTACATGATAGTTATTAGATACATAGTTCGCATCAGAATTGTGTTTGAAACAACAGCTAATTAGTGAGTTCATTATCTAAACAGCAACGAATTGACAGTAGCTAATATATAAACATCAGCTGCACTTTATCTAGTGAGTTCATTATCTAGTGAGTTCATTAATAAACAGCAGCTAGATACACAATCCACAATTGAAATATGGAGGAAATATGGATACATAATCCACAATTGAAATATGGAGGAAATGGTAAAGAGCAAAGGGTAAGGTTGTGTTTGAACTTTGAAGTGTAAAAAAATTAACAACTTGAACTTGTTTTATGTGCACGCTGCATTTTGGGATGTTTGATATGAAAATCCTTCTTAGGAACAGTCAGGGATGAAATACATACTTGTTTCCTTGCCTGAACATGAATCTCTAATATGTTGTCATTGTGCATTTCCTTGCCTGGACATTAAGAAAATAAATGGAGTTAGATACCTATTAAGAAGTGTAGAGTTTGGTCTCTGAGGCTTTGTGGGGTTCAAATATTCTGAATATAGGCTATATAGTAAATTTGTCAAACGATAGCTTTTTCAGATGCGGGTGTGGATGAAAAAGGGTGTGGGTAAAAATATGTTTGCATAACTTTACATGGTGTTTTCTCACATACAGGAAGTCCCCCCCCCCCCCCCCCCCGGGGATATTAGATAACTAGGTTCTCAAAAAAGAAGATGGATGAACATGATGTTATATCTAATATTAGATAACCATCTTTACAACAGTGTTTTAGTGATCCCTCTGTTTTGCATGATTGTTACAGTCTGAACGTTGTTTGTTATCATGAACATAATGTGGAGAAGAACTTGGAAAAAGTAGATTTTCGGTCATAAGTCGACTCATGCACAGGCATAAGTCGACTTATGGTAAGTCGACTTATGTTTGTGTCATGAGTCGACTTACGATCTGCTCTGGATTGTTGATTTTGAGCTCTGGCAAGTCGACTTATCAGGTCTGATAAGTCGACTTATGATCTCTTCTCCAGTTGTCGTTTTTTCGCTCTGCCAAGTCGACTTATGCATACTGATAAGTCGACTTACGACGGGTTTTTTGGAAAGTTAGAGTTCCTATTTGCAGTCTATTTGGGTTTCTGTTTTGGTATAAATACCAATACGATTTGAGGGTTTTGTAGGAGTGTTTTGGGGGATTTTGGAGCACAGAAAAGAGAGATCTTTCTGAGCTATTGGTTAGGGTTGAGAGATTGAGAGATTTGTTGGTGAGATTAGTTGGTTCGTTTGAGCGATTTGTAATCTCAATTTGTACTCTCCTTCTCTATTAGTGAAAACCCACCCCCTTCTTGTCCCGTAGATGTAGGCAATTGCCGAACCACGTTAAAATTGGTGTTTGTGTGTGTGCATTGATATTTGGTTGAGTTTGGCCTTCTTTGATCGGCGTTTGTTTTGGTTCCTCGGCGCCACCGTCCGTCACAACAAGTGGTATCAGAGCACAACACATAAATGTTGTTATAAGTGCTAAAGTTGTTTGTTATAAGTGATTCCTCTTGCGTTGTAGGATGAATTTTACTTCGGAATCTCAAACTATGGAAGAGTACTCTCAAGACGGTGAGAGGGTCAAAAATGCTAGGTGTGACTATGTAATATGGTCAGAGCAAGATGTGTAATTTTGTTGTTTTTTTGGGGGTTCATGCATGTGGAAAATGGAAAGTATGGAAGTTGTGAGGTAATAAAAAGTTTAATCAGTACATAATTATTTGAGATCATCTTGTTGATTTGGGTCAATGGGCGTCATGGATCAATTCAACCACAACCGGTGGTTATTGGTTTAAAGGCAGATCTTTGATGGTGTTTTATTTGTATTGTTGTGATAATTTGATGTTGAAACTATGTACTTGTGAATTTTCTTGTATTGTTGTGATAATTTGATGTTGAAACTATGTACTTGTGATAATTTGATGTTGAAACTATGCTCTGGTGATTTGTATGACAGTTGAAAAATTTTGTGTGTTATTAAAGATTTTGGGGTTGTACGTTTGAACAATTATTGCAATTAAAAAATTTTATTAATATAGCATAAATATTAAAATAAACATCAAAATATTCAAAGATTGATTAATATTAATAATATTAATATTATTTTTATTATTTTATATTAAAATAATCTTAAAAATAAGATTATTACTATAACTATTATTTATTTTTTGATGTTATATTAAGTTAAACTTGAACTTAATTGAACTATAAATATAATATTATAAAAAACATCATACCAATTGTCCCACTCAAATTGTCTCATTATCCCATTTTACCCCAATTTCTCCCACTCAAATTGTCTCATTATCCCATTTTACCCCAATTTCTCCCACTCAAATTATCCCATTAGGTAAAATTACCCCATTGGAACAAATTACCCCAATTTGTCCCAAATTACCCCCCAGAAATATCCCCCCCCCCCCCCCCCCTGTGAAAGTTTGTATAAAGATGGGTAAGACTAGCTAAGGTATTGCAACCAAACCATTTATCCTCACAAAATCTTTCCTTATCACCCGAGCCTAGTGAGAATGAAATGTGATGTAGGAAAGCTTCTTTATTAGAGATAATTGCATTCAAAATGCTGAATTAGAAGCATTACAGTGCTTGGATTGAAGAGTAGGACCTCTATTATTGTAGAGTTGATGAAGAAAGGTGCCTACTAGATCCTCTGTCTAGACATTTCCATAACCATTTGGAGAGAAGAGGAATATTAAAGTTGTTGGGATCTTTAACTCCAAGACCACCTTTAGATTTACTTAGACATTCCATTTGGAGAGAAGAGAAATAATGCATTATATGTTACTTAAGAAACAAAATCTTTGAAACGTAATACGTACATGGATAAATAGTTTAGTGCTCAAACCATTAAAGTTCATTCTTAATTTAAATTTAAAATTTTTGATATTCAATACTAATTTATTGCTCTATTAAAAACATGATTTTCTTGTGGTAATTAAACAGCTAATGTCGTTGGAGCTGGAGGTATACAACATCAGAGTAAACTCAATAACCCCAGGATTTTTCAAATGAGAGATCACTCAGGATTTGATGCATCAGCCCCCTTGAAAAACACTGGGCTTAGTTGATCCCGCAATTAAGTCGCTAATTCGTTATTTAATTCATGATTTATCACAATATATAACTGGTAATGTTTTAGTCATTAATTCTGGTACTACCTCATTAGGTGTTCCTCTCTCTACTCGGCTCTTTGATGATTTGGTTAATATATTTAAGGCTAAATTGTTGTGCGCAGCGGAAATTTCGGCAGAGTTTCTGGTGCACAATAACAGAGAAAGATCGATAGGAATTCTTGTTTCTCAGAGGGAACAAGAATCTGAAGCCTAATATCCCATCAAAGTGGGATATTTGCTCTTCCTCTCGTCAGCTCTAGGACTGCGCGTCGAGGGACCCTAAATCTATTACAATGGTCACAAACTCAAACAACCAATTTTACGTGGTTCGGCAAACTGCCTACGTCCACGGGGCAAGGAGGGGAATCTACTAATAGAGGGAAAGAGAATACAAATAGGGTTTACAATCTCTCAAATTTAAACCCTCAAACAATCTCTCAATCTCTCACAAAAAACACAAAAAGGACTGCACACTTTTTCTCTGTAGCCACAAACACCTCTGCCTGCGCTCAAAATCATCCGCAACAAATCCCTTGTGTTTTTCTCCTTCAGCCGCAAAATCAAACTCTAGACTTGCACCTGATTTTATGCTGCAGCCGCACCCCTCACACTTTGCACACAACCCTAGGCCGAATAATAGGGTTATATATAGCTTCAAGAGTTGTGTTTCGGGTGGGCCTGGTGGACCTGGTCTCTTTTGTCCACTGGACACATGGTCTACACGCGGTTTCTCCAAGCATGTGGCCCCCACTCATCTTTTCACGAGATTCCCATGTGACTCCACGTTCACAATTCTCTACCTCGGTGAAGTTTTCTCCAAAACTGAGCCGACACCAACCAAACCAAATGTCTCACTTGTTGTGTCTAGTACACCGTAAAACAATTCACGACAACAGACTCAATCCATAACAAGTCGAGAACCCAAATGAGAATGCAAACACTCTCCAAATGTCAGTATCAACTCACCAAATCGGTCTCATCCCCATCAAAATCCAAACCGGCTGCATCATAAAGACTGCCTACGTATCCTCTTACCCAAGGAATCAAGCCGAACGTAGTTCACCCAAATGGCCGCGAGCGACCTCAATCCAATAGAAGAGTTCGCAACCCTTCTCCAATATCATCAACTCTGCGGCTGATAGCACCACCAATGGCCTCAAACACCTCCACCTGAGGTGAACCAATGGTCATATCCAAACTGCATCTATCAGCTGCAATCGAATCAAAACCTAACTCATCATCTGCATCCAAAACCAAATGATCTCCAAGCCGTGTCACCTCAGCTGGAATCCCAAACAATGCAGTATGATCTGGAGTAATTTTCACCCAATGTGGAGTAGCATCACACTCCACCCGCTACGATACCTCTAAGGTCTGCCCAAAACTCTCCACCTGTTGAGAGTCAATTAGCTCCCTCATCGAAGCCTCAACCAAAGTGACACTATCAGACCTATCTTCCAATGGAGTTTTACCTCCAATCACAGCAGTTGACAACTCTTTAATAGGATGACCCAAATATGTCGAAGCCTCTGTCCAGAAACTCTTCTGCAAACCATTGCTCGACCACAAACACCGATCCTCCTCCAGTAAGGCACGGTTCTCCAAATTTGCCACCCTATCTAGTTGCCCTAAGATTTCCTTTCCAACGAAGTGTCTCGAAATGCCGTGAGCTCGGCTCCAATACAGAAACAGGTCCATCTTGTACCTCCCACCAGAATGGAGTACCTTCACCTTCTGTCTATTACACACTTCTTCAATCTGTTGGAAACTACTAGGACTTTCTCCAAAAGGGATTTGGTTGCAACCCAAACACGCCTAGAACAGTCACCAACAAAGGAAACCAAACGCCTATTACCTCCCAATGATGCCCTCTTGGAAGGCCCCCAAACGTCCATGTGAACTCCTCCAGAACGACCCTTAGCACGGTGAATAGAGGTGCCAAACTTCACCTCGGTCTTCTTGCTCACATTAACATGTTCACTGGACTTCAAATTGTAGGTCTTTACACCCTCTTTCAATCTATGTGAGGAATCAATACTGGAATGGCCAAGCCCCAAATGTCGCAGTCTAGTCGAATCAACAGAAGTCGTCAGCTCTCCACCTGCCACTATACCTCCAGTCAAGTAATACAGGTTATTCCTCCTGACGCCCTTCATCACAATCTGAGAGTCTTCCACGATCTCGAGAACCATGTCCTCAACACGAACCTTCAGACCCTCTCCAACCAAAGCTCCAATTGAGATCAAGTTCTTCCTCAAAGAAGGAACATATCTCACATCGTTTAACTCTCTAACAGTCCCGTCAAACATCTTGATGCGAATTCTTTCTATCCCAAGGATCTGGCATGCACGGTTATCAGCCATGTACACCACACCACTATCCACCAGCTTCTCAAAACTGAAGAACCATTCCCTTCTAGGGCACAAATGATAGGTCGCACCACTATCCAACATCCATTCAGATTCCTCCGAACAGCTATCTTTCGGACTGATAGAAAGCGAATAAATAGAAAAGTCAGAATTATTACCATCCGATATGATGTTTGCTTCTGATGATGGCTGCTTTTCTTTTCCCTTCTGCTTATTCTCCACCCATTCGTCGAGCTTTGGGCAGTCTTTCTTCCAATGACCAGTCTCCTTGCACCAAGCACACTGATCTTTTCCTACTCTAGACTGAGACTTCCAATTCTTTCGGTTTGGACCCTTTCCTCTTGCGACCAACGCCTCTGCTACCGGGTCAACTGAAGCCTCCTTATCCTTCTTTCGAAGCTGATAATTCATCAATGCAGCAGTGACCTCACTATACGAAAGGGATGCCTTCCCATTAATAAGAGTAAGGACGAAGGTCTCATATTCCTCGTCGGGCAAGGAACTCAACAACAGCAAGGCCTTATCCTCATCTTTAATAATGACATCCACATTCGCCAAATCCGCAAGAAGCTTTGTGTAGGTGTTCATGTGATCTCTAATTGAGGTTCCCTTCTTCAACTGGAAACGATAAAGTCTCCTCTTCAAATGCAAACGGTTCTCAACACTCTTTGTCAGATACTTGCTTTCGAGAATCTCCCAAATCTTCTTTGCAGAAGTCTCATTCATCACATCATATTTTAGATCTTGAGTCAAACAAGACCTAATCACACCACACGCCGTTCGATTCATTTTCTTCCAAACCTTCTCTTCAATCTCATCCGGCTTGCCATCTAACTCCAATGTATCCTCCAAATTCTGCGCGTTCAGCGCATCCAAAACCTCGCATCTCCATAATCCAAAATTGTTTGTGCCATTAAACTTCTCCACATCTATCTTCATAGAGTGGATATTCAAACTCTGAATGGTCTTCGCGCCAGAAGAACCACCCTCGACACCCGAAGCACCTTCTTTCCCTGACATCTTACGCACCAACGAACGAAAAATAGATCCAAAACTAAAAAGATAGAGTCTTTACCAAAAAGATCCCACCTTTATCACCAAACGAAGCCCTAAACGAGCCTCCAAATTGATCTACTCCTCTAAATAGCCCAAGCGTAGCCCGAGCTCTGATACCACTTGTTGTGCGCAGCGGAAATTTCGGCAGAGTTTCTGGTGCACAATAACAGAGAAAGATCGATAGGAATTCTTGTTTCTCAGAGAGAACAAGAATCTGAAGCCTAATATCCCATCAAAGTGGGATATTTGCTCTTCCTCTCGTCAGCTCTAGGACTGCGCGTCGAGGGACCCTAAATCTATTACAATGGCCACAAACTCAAACAACCAATTTTACGTGGTTCGGCAAACTGCCTACGTCCACGGGGCAAGGAGGGGGATCTACTAATAGAGGGAAAGAGAATACAAATAGGGTTTACAATCTCTCAAATTTAAACCCTCAAACAATCTCTCAATCTCTCACAAAAAACACAAAAAGGACTGCACACTTTTTCTCTGTAGCCACAAACACCTCTGCCTGCGCTCAAAATCATCCGCAACAAATCCCTTGTGTTTTTCTCCTTCAGCCGCAAAATCAAACTCCAGACTTGCACCTGATTTTATGCTGCAGCCGCACCCCTCACACTTTGCACACAACCCTAGGCCGAATAATAGGGTTATATATAGCTTCAAGAGTTGTGTTTCGGGTGGGCCTGGTGGACCTGGTCTCTTTTGTCCGCTGGACACATGGTCTACACGCGGTTTCTCCAAGCATGTGGCCCCCACTCATCTTTTCACGAGATTCCCATGTGACTCCACGTTCACATAAATATCAGAACACTCCCCTTAACTTTGGTGATTAACAAGTAATCCCTATAACTTTTAAAATATCAAAAAAATCCCTTTAGCTTGAAGATTTCACCAGAAAATCTTTCTAAGAGCATAATTAAGCAAAACTTTCACCAACAAAAAAAAATCCTGTCTATTTTACCCACACAAGCAAAAATTAGGGTTTTCTGATATTTACTTGTTATGAAGAGTTTCTGATAAAACCTTATAGTTAAAGGGTTTTCTGATAACTTTTAACTTAAAGAATTTTTTTCTTGATTTTTTGAACCTTATAGAGGGTTATTTGATAATCTTCCAAAGTATAGTGGTGATTTTTCGTATTTAGCCTTTAAGTACTAATGTTTTATATGATTGCAATTAGATACTTGATGGTATTGCATTTTAACTCGTAATGTAGTTTGAATATGTGTAAATTTTCAAACTATGCTGTGTATGACCTATTTTATATATGAAGTACACTTTGATTCAAAGTGTGTGACGTGTTTTTATGGGATGTATTTTTAGTAGAAACTAGATTAAGAACCATGTGATGCACGAATTTGTTTAGTATTGAGTTTTTGATTTTTCTTAATATAGGAAAATTTCAAAATCTTTCAAAAGTTTATATACGAAAAGAATTAAATTGCAATCCTTCACGAGTTTCAACACATATATATGTAATATTTTCAAAATAAACCATCTAAGAAATAAATCAACAATTTGTCTTTATATTTTACATGCTTAATTTAATTTATTTAAGAATAAATAGTTATGGATTAAGACAAATTCAAGATAAACAAGTGGGCTAATACAACAAATATTGCTCCAGCAGATTCTTCTGCTCTAGAATATGGCCAGCGGCCCCTAGAATTCGGTGAAAGATTATGAAAGGTCAGAATTAAAGTTATCAAGTAGAAAAATAAAATGTGTAGTACTAAGTAATATACCCCTAAACTTGGTCAAATGAATTTTTAATCCTTGAATTTTTTTCAGGGGCCATAACAAAAAGAAGTTCATCGAAGGAACCTTGAGGCAATTTTTCCTAAAATAATAAAATTTTGCAGGTCCTCATAAAATAACATTTGCAATATCAACGCTCTAGATCAATAAAGGATAGTACACGAAAATTTCTTTGGATTTTGTAAGATTGGACTAGGATTAAGGGGGTGTTTGGTTCAATTTCTACAAATTATAGGAAATGTTTTTCACCCAAAATATGATTTTTTGTATTTCTTAAAAAAATTATAGGAAAAGTTTTGAGAAGTCAAAAAATACAAAATTTCTTGTTTTTTTACTTTGATTGTTTGGTTCAAAACAAGAAAATGGCTCATAACTTTATAGAAAATAGCAAGATTTCCTATAATTTGTAGAAATTGAACAACCCCCCCCCCCCCCCCCCCTCCCCCTTAATTTATAGAAAATATCAACTTTATAGAAAAGTGTAAATGTGGTGTCAGATTTCAAGGTGATTTCCGCCCATTTTGAGAGGAAATTAATTTCTATAAATTTTGGTACTTTTTGTACTTTACAGAAAATATTTCTATAATTTTTTTGAACCAAACACAGTTTATAGAAATCCACAGAAAATTTTTAATTACAGAATTACCATTGTCAAACATTTTGAGAAAATTTTTCTATAAAATTGTGCAACCAAACACCCCCCAAGCTTAAGGTTGTCAAATAGTTGGTTTTGGTTGGGTTTTGGGTGGGTCATAAATGGGTGGGCACATTTATGATCATTTGCCCACTTATGACCCATTTAACATTTGCTAAATGGGTCACTTCTCACCCACTCATTTATTAAATGGGTGAGTGGTTCATGGGTGACCCAATAATCCATTTAGCAATTGGACTTTTATATATAAAAAAGTTTTATAGGTTTATTTTCAAACTTGCAAATGATATATAAAATCTTAAAATTTTCAGCAGTTCCCTATAAATTTAAAATTTATAAACAACACCCTTAAAATTCTAAAATTTGCGAAAAACACTCTCAATGGTTCAGAATTACAAAAACCAGCTTAAAATTTCAAAATCTATAAATGACACATGAAATTCAAAAACTACTAGTAGCCCCCTAAAAATTTATAATTTGAAAAAACACCCTTAAAAGTTTGAAAATTTATAAAAAACACCATCAAGAGTTCAAAATTACAAAACAATCTCAGAATTTTCTAAACTTGTAAATGACACATGAAATAAATACAATTACATAATTACTACTGAATTGTGTCTTGACAAACTCATACCTTAATAAAAAACTTGATGGACCACACTGCAATAGGGGTGTCCAAAAAGCCCGCGGCCCGGGCCCGGGGTCGGCTCGGAAACCCAGGCCAAACTCGGGTCCGGGCCCAGGCCCGGGTCGGCGCAAACTCGCCCGATCCAGATCCGGGCCCGGCCCGGAACAGCTCCGGTCCGGTGCCGGGTCGGGCGGCCGGGCCTGGGCCTGGCCCGGGCAACAACGGTCACCCTGGGGTGACCATTGTTGAAAAAAATCGGGTCGGGCCTGGTTGCCCGACCCGGCCCGGCCAAACGGCAATATTTGGCCATTTGACCGATTTGCCCCTTAAAACGGTCAAAAAACGGCTAGAATATGAGGGTTTTTTGGTCATTTGCCTACGGGACTGCCTCTATAAATAGAGGGGGGTTTCACTTCATTTCCTCACAACAAAACTCATCTACTTCTCTCTAATACTCTCTTATACAATCTTATATTCTCTTATACTATCTTATAATCTCTTATATTTTCTAATACTTCCATCAAATGGTTTCTGGATCTGATTATAAAGAGTAAAATCTATCTCCTACCGATCCAGAGATGAGTCCTCCTATAACAACTCCTCCTCCTACCGGTGTTAATCCTGAATCTGGTGGCGACGAATCTACTGCACCAAGAGCTCCTAAAAGGCCGAGATCCGATGTGTGAAATTTTTCTGAGAAGATAGACGTCACCAAGGATGAACACGATAGTATCATCTCTCAGAAGGCAAAATGTGCGTTGTGCGGCCAGGTTTTCCAAACTCATCATAAGAGCGGCACCAACCATCTCAAACGCCATATAGAAAAACACAACAAATTCCAGAATCTTCAAGGTGATATCCGACAGTCTATGATTTTTCCAATCCTCCTCTTCTGGTACCCTCGGTAGTTGAAATTATGACGCTGCCCGAGCTAGAAAATGTGTAATCAAGTTTATTGTTCTTAAAAACCTGCCTTTTAAATTAGTAGAAGATGATGAATTTGAAGATTTGTTTAGAGATGGTTTTTATCCCGTATTTACAAAATTTTCTCGTCAAACCTATCAACGTGATATTTTAAAATATTATCAGGAGGAACAAGGAAAAATAATTTTTTATTTTAAAATTTAAACTGTAAATTTTCTTTAACTTCTGATATTTGGACATCTAGAATGTAAACTGGTTATTTATGTATCACAGCATACTGGATTGATAAAAATTGACAAATGTTTAAAAGAGTTATTTCTTTTATTGCAATTAAAGAGTCAGACACTGGTATTAATATTACAAATTTAATAATTAAAAAACTTATGAAACTAGAAATTGATCAAAGAATATTTTCTCTTTCACTAGATAATGCAAGTAATAATAATGTAGCTGTTGATTTTATTAAAACAACTCTGTCATTGCTATGTCATGGTGACCTTTTTCATGTTAGATATATCTGTCATATTTTAAATTTAATTGTTCAAAGTGTATTTTTTGAAATTAAACCCATGATAGAAAATATTAGAACAGTTGCTAATATGCATAATACTTCTGAAATGAGAATTAAAAGATGGAAACAATGTTCTAAAAGAAAAAATTATAAGCCTAGACTAATTCCAAAAGATGTTGATCATAGGTGGAATTCCACATATGCAATATTAAGTGTAGCAATAGAATATAAAGAAATTATAAATAATTTTATAAATTTTTATGCTTCTAGTTCTAGCTCTGGTAGCACTTATGGAATAAGTGAAGATGAATGGACAATTATATGTAAATTAAATGAGATGTTACAAGTTTTTTTATGATGCTACTATGTTATTATCTGGTTGTTATTATCCAACTATTACTTTAGCTGCTTTATTTAAAAAAATTTTGTCAAATATCGTATGGATAATATTTTTGGAAATATAATTTTTCAAATGGAGAGCAAATTTAATAAGTATTTTAGGCATATTCCTTATATTTTTTGTTTGGGGGTTCTTATTGATCCATGTTTGAAGGATATTGGTCTTTGAAGTTTGTTACAGTCATTGTATGGTGGACAGATTATAGACTTAGATGATGGTTCCACCCTTACTGCTACTTCTCATCATTTATCTATTAGAAATTATTTTCAAACATTATATGATGAGTATGCAACTAGAAATGGTGTAGCTGCACAACAGTTTACAGTTTCAGCGCCTTCGGCTTCGAGCACAGGTCGACATGAAAGTGTAAGTTTTGATAGGTATGCAATGGTAGCTGAACTAACTGGTGGATCTGGAATTGGTTCAAGATTAGAGGTTTCTGAATTAGATGAATATTTTTCTGCTTCCTTAGTTAAATGTCAAGGAAATGCTTTAGTTATTTTGCAAAGGTGGAGAGTATATGGATCGGTTTCATATCCTATATTTTTCACCATGGTTCGTGACTTACTATCAGTGCAGGTTTCGATGGTAGCTTCGGAATCCGCCTTCAGCACAGCAGGACGTTTGATCGACGACCACAGGACATGCTTAGATCAGTATACTGTACAAGCGGTGATGTGCTTACAAGATTGGTGGAGGTACAAGAAGCGAACACAATGCATCGATCGGATTGCTATAATTGAAGATAAATTTGAAGAGTTGGGACTAGCAGATAGATATAAAGATTAGATAATATTTATCAAATTGTAATTTTTATTTCTTAGCTTTAAATTTGTAATAAATTATTTCGGAAAAAGTTGTAAATGATAGTGATATGGGTGAGTAGGTGCCAACCTAGTTGGGATTTACTCATCTATTATGATGCGACGAATTTCGAAATAAATTTATACTTGTAAAGAATTTACTGATTATTAATAAAGAAATTATTTTTATCATCTTTTATTTTTATAATTTTTTGTACTTGTAATTTATGTCATTTCAAGTTATTAAAAAAATTTATGTCATTTTCTATAATTTTTATGTATATTTTATGATTTATTATTTTTTTAAAATTAAAAAAGATTAAAAATAAAAAAAACCGGACCGGTCCGGAGCCCGGCCCGCTCAGGCCCGGGACCGGGCTTCGGTTTTGCCCGGCCCGGGCCCGGTTTCCCGGGCCGGGCCGGATGGACACCCCTACACTGCAATAAGCAAATGGGTGTGTGTGTGCGCGGTTGGGGGGGGGGGGGGGGGGGGGGCAAACACACAGCTAAAAAAATTTCTGGTCATGTATACTGATAGAAAAATGAAATGTAAGGCATTATGACCAAGAAAAAGTGTCAAAACATTTCATGCCAATGGTTTTTCCTCGAATTCAATATATGCTCATGGACATCAGTAGAACAAAGTACGTGTAAAGGAGCCGAAATAAATGTGAAATCTGTAACAGCATTCAATATTTTTAATATCCAGATGCAGCAGATTCTACACAAAGGAGTACAAAGAGCAAAACTTCGCTGATAACATAGTTTATTATTAACTGCCAACACAGCGAGCTATCGTTGAAGGGTCATCTCGTCATAGCGCTCCGATCGCGAGGCGACTCTCGCGGGGTTGATTTACTCTTCAGGGGAAAGCACGCATGGCGGCTTAATTGATATTGAGATTCAGAATTGAAGGGACAAGATTAGGCCACTGGAAGAAAGGACTATGACCTTGAAAACAACTATTTTTTTCAAAACTACTAATATATGAAAACCATTATCACGATAGTGAAATCCTACTTGGTCTAATATCGTCCCTTGAATTCAGAATATATAGCAATGATTAGAGGAATTAAATACTCTCCAATTACCACTTAATTGGAGAGGATCTGAATCCTTTAATAGAAATAGGTTAATGAAATCTAATCTTATTTTAACCAACGAATCGTGTGTGTGTGTATATATATATATATATATATATATATACTACTTATAAACTAAAGAAGAACAACAAAAAAGTTTTGATAAACAGTAAAATAACCACCAAAACAGCCTCTCCAACTAAGCATTTTAT
>BQKN01063730.1:170567-180953 GCA_022839385.1 Asparagus kiusianus | reverse complement strand
ATTTATTTATGTATTTATTTTGAAAAGAAAGAAGCAGGGTGAGAACCCCTGCTCATATTTTTATATAACTGTTACTCCAAAACCGAGTTAAATATATACAAAAGAAACATAAAGAGGAAGAAAAATATGGGTTGGGAGCGGACCCTGTCGTCACCAACCAGATATTTTTTTCATTGACTCCTAACTTCTCGGGAAGAAAGCGTAACAAACTGAAAGCAGCAACAGAGGGAAATATGGGGTTATAGTTAATATATTACAAAAGATCGAACAAAAAAAAAACCAAAAGCCAAAGTTCCGGAGGAGTCACCACTTGGAAGCACCAGGATTAGCTAGGAAAATTATCTCCAACATCATCGTCAAGACCAGGTTTAGCTCACTGTTTGAGTCCAAGCTCAACCGCAACACTGTGCATGAGGGAAGCTCTTTTCCTACTGGAGGCACCTGTCCACAAAAGAGTGAATTGGGCTACATTAGCAGCTATGATGTGAATAGGAGTATGAAGCTTATCGAATATGAGCTTATTCCTGCAATACCATAACCATCAACAACAGCAGGGAAGGATGACTTTCCATAGAGATTTGATGTTCTTATTGAGGAAGAAGTCACCTTGAGCAGTAATAAGGGAGTCAATCCCCTGCGGCTAGTAACCAAACTGACCATTAGGGAAGAGGAGAGACCAGACCGATCTGGTGAAGGAACAATCATTGAACAAGTGATCATGGGTTTCGGTATCTGAACTGCACATGGGGCAAACTGTATCCCATGTCCAACCCTTTTTGACTAAAACATCTCTTGTGTTTAATTTGTGCAAACTCAAGGACCAAAAGAAAATCTTCACCTTAAGCGGAGTGGGCGACTTCCAGATAAATTTATGTAAATGAGAGAGAGTGCCTCCTGAGTTAATAATAGAATAGATAGATTTGACAGTAAACTTGCCTGAATGGTGGTGATGCCAGGAAATCTCATCTCTGATGGCAACTACAGGAGAATTAACAGACTCTTATAACTGATCAATCTGATTTATGTATTCATCTGAGTTACCTCTTCTGATAATGGGGTGCCACTTTCAGGAATTATTGATGAGAAGGCCATGACAACTGGCAACAGTGGAATTGGCAAAAACAAGTTGATGCACTTTGGGGAACAGAATACTGAGGGGAACAGACTACTGATCAATCTGATTTCAGTGGAATTGACAACTCGTGTATATTGTTTATTTTAATAGAACTTCAGTTTTTTCTTTTTTTTATTTGTAGGGTTTTTAATTTTATTTTAATTTGTAAGTGGGTTTGGTTATTAGTGATTTAATATTGAATTAAATAAAATAATTTCACCTCAAAAAGATATAAATATACCAATTGTTTAGATAAGAATACCAATTTGAAATATTTTTTTAAAGTTAACAGAAAAAACTGGTATAAAGATACCTGTTTAAATTTTAACAGAAAATCTCTCTTTTTTCTCTTTCCCTCGGCAAGATTTTTAAGCGGTGGATTAACAGAAAATGTATTTTACTACACAGATTATTTTTGGCAAAGGTTATCTTTTTGCGGAAATTATATTTGATGGGATAGTAAAGTGCTAAATAAATGCGGGTAAGATTGTTTTGATAATTCAGTAATTATGTAAGATTTCATTACTCTTTCAAGACATGATGTAGACAAACGAATGGTGAAATGAGATTCAATTCATAAATGTTATTGTAATAGTATCGATAATAAACAGCAAGGCATGGGATGTGAAGAGTGAACAAAGTCTCATGCTAATAACATATCTATCGTATAAAATTTAGTTAAATAAATAAAAAAAATCCATCTCATTCCAGTGATTCCGCTCGTGCCAATTAGAATTTTCGACAAGGACTTCAACTACATCCAAATTGTTGGTGGGTGTAAACTATAAATTATTCCTCTCAAAGTTTAGCTTTTGGACCAAAATAATACCAATGAAAGGAAATACCAATGTGGCCTCGGTGGGCCCAAAGCCTTATCCAATTACGTGGCAAGAACTTTCGGCAAAAACAAAGCCCACGAATTATTCTCCTGCTGGCTTCTTTCTGATTTGGACTGGGACCCACATGAAGTAAAATTTCATTTGTTTATGCAATTTATAGGAAAATTTAGTTCTATATTTTGCATTTCTCCCCACTAGTCGTAGCGTATTTGTATTATCTCTCTAAATTTCTAAGGAGGTATTATTGTATCATGAATCCAAGCCAAAAAGGGCAACGAACTTTTGTGATAACTTTTATACACCTTTTTTTGTGAATCTTATGATAATTTTTTATTCATGATTTTTAACTTTTTCTTGGTCGTTATTAATTTAGTTCACTTGATCGAGTTTATACAAACTTAGAATTCATCAAATAATTGAAACATGTTTTTGTTTTAATTGATATTATATATGGTATTTATCTCTAGTAAAATTATCTATTGGAATAATAAATGGGAAAATTATGTCAAAGCCTCAAAAGCAATATCTTCATGTGCTGCAGCTCCTTCACTTTTCCCTCCATGTGGTTCAGCCCCAAGAAGTGTGACATCTTGTGCTGCAGCCCTCTTTTAGCAAGTATTACCTGCCAACTAAGCATAGAGAGAGAATAAAAAATACAAAACCCCAAAATGTCATTATCTCTTTCATGTTAGGTCTATTTAGAACTAACATGAACTCTTATTAGAACTAACATGAACTCTTATTAGAACTAACACGAACTTTTATTAGAACTATTTTAATTCTTTTTTAAGTCAAATTTAAATCATGTTATGTCTAATTTAACTTATTTTAAGTCTAATTTAATTGGACTTAACATGAAATTAGACTTAAAAATTGAATTAGACTTAACATAATTTAAATTAGACTTTAAAGGAATTTAACATGATTGAAATTAGATTTAAAATTTCGTGTTAGGTCTAATAAAAGTTCATGTTAAGTCTAAATTCATGTTAGGTCTAATAAAAATTTATGTTAAGTCTAATTTCATGTTAGGTCTAATAAAAGTTCGTGTTAGTTCTAATAAAAGTTCGTGTTAAGTCTAATTTTATATTAGGTCTAATAAAAGTTCGTATTAGGTCTAATTTCATATTAGGTCTAATAAAAGTTCGTGTTAGGTCTAATTGGAGTTCATGTTAGTTCTAACTCATGTTAGTTCTATTTCGTGTTCGTGTTAGTTCTAACTCAGTTCGTGTTAGTTTCTAATTCATGAATTAGAACTAACACGAACTGAGTTAGAACTAACATGAACACGAAATAGAACTAACATGAATACCAATTAGACCTAACATGAGTTAGAACTAACACGAACACGAAATAGAACTAACACGAACTCCAATTAGACCTAAGTATAATTAGACATAAGATTTAAATTAGATTTAAAAGAAGTTAAATTATTTCTAATAAAAGTTCGTGTTAGTTCTATTGGAGTTCATGTTATTTCTAATAATGGTTCATGTTAGTTCTAAATAGACCTAACATGAAAGAGATAAGGGCATTTTGGGGTTTTGTACTTTTTATTATCTCTTTATGCTGAGTTGGCGGGTAATAATTGCTAAAAGAGGGCTGTAGCACAAAATATCACACTTCTTAGGGTTGAACCACTTGGAAAAAAGTAAAGGGACTGCAGCACATGAAGATATTGCATTTGGGGCATTGACACAATTTTTCCAAAATAAATTATAGTCGTTTTTTTGAAAGGATTAATATGCTTTTTATGAAATCTCTAGCATATTCTTGAAGTTTTAAAAGTAAAATCTATAATCATAATTGCATCCACACAAAATATCGGCTCACCAAAACTCAAGTTTTCTCCTTGTTACCCACAAAAAGAAGGAAAATTTATTATTAGGTCACCCAATTGTTACTAGGTCAAGTTCTCTTTCTATTTTTTATTCAAAATGTCACTCTTAGTCATACTCCCTTTAAAAGCATAAGTTCAGGAAAGCCTTTTCATAGTTAAAATTATCCTTTACTATTTTAAATATTTAATTTAAATTATAATCTATCATAATCATAGTTATATCATATCCTAATACTCATGAACTATCTATAGCTCAACAATTTAAATAAGATTAATAAAATATATGAAACAGCTCTATGGTATCAATTTGTTATATGAAGTATTACAAAAAAAGTAAAAAGTTTTAAAAATTAGACAAAATACTCTCAAAAGTTTAAAATTACACAAAATAAAAAGCTATAATTTCAAAACTTTGCAAAGAAAAGAGTAATTATTTGATATTCTTTCATTAAGATATATAAATGTAACTTATAATTTAAGGTTTACTAGCCATTTTCAAAATCTAAAAATAGTCGAGTTGATGCTGGTAAAAAAAGCAATAATAATGGATTAAAAATATCCAATTAAAGAATAAATTTATCCAACTAAAACTTTAAAAAATATATGATACATTAAAAATTAATGTTATTATATAAATTAAAGTAACTTCATATAATTTTACCAATAAATTAGAGCAACAAAAATATATAAGTATTATTAATTGATAGAAGATTAAATCATAAAAAAACTAATAAAAGACTATAATATAATAGCTTAACATTAATTGATTATAATTTATAAATATTAATCTTTGATGGTAATAATATTTATAGGGTAAAAAATTATAAAGATTTGTGTATGGAGAACTATCAGAAAATTCAGAGGTATCCTTCAAAAGAATCAAACAGTTTTCATTTCAAGTGGAATTCGGAACGTCCATAAATCACTTCAATTAACACTAACATAAGTTATATCTATCAAAGAAGCATCTACTGAATTCCCTTGAAGAATATATTGAACAACCTTGTCCCAATCAAAGAAACACTCTTCATGGAAGATAAAAGGAAAATTACTATGTCATTACTCTGCGTAAGCAAAAAATATAAAATCGTCCTTTTTCTTTTTCCTATGTAGTGTCACAACCCTACGTGTGACTTTATTTTGGGATATGACTACTAATGAATGATCAATTCTTAACGACGCGATCAAAGATAATGATGTAATAGCACTATTTGATTTTAAGATTTTTAAATATGAAAGTATATGTTTCATTACTAAAAATTTTATTAAAGTCCACTAAATGTAAAATTTACCTTATATTTGTCTCAAATTTATAGAGGAGATATACATATCATTGTAAATTGCGTTAATAATATATATCAACCCAAAAATACAAAGAAACAAGAGAATAGTAAGTAAACCAAGCAAACATCCATATAACACCGTAAAGAAAAAAATATTATATTTTAAAGCTAATATGCAGTGCTCTTTCAGAGTAAGCTACCAAGATAATAGAATCTCCATTATGGCTCTCTATAAATACAACAAAAATTCAAATCACTGATATATACAACTATTATGACATTTGAAAGAGGTATGATCTTAGAAAACTTACTCTAAAATTTATACAATTAAACCTAACAATAATTTACCAATATACAAACAATAATTTACCAATATACAAACACACTATCGCGTCATTAAGGCAACAATAACTACCATTAATAATAGACTTGAGTCGTGGTTCTATGTTTGTAAAGGCTGCAACAAGAAAGTGGATAGAGATATTAATAATAAGTATCTATATGATAAATGTTGTAGAATCGTCGATGATGTAGTACCAAGATTAAGTGATATCCCTTCTTTATGAAATAAATATATCAAAATTAAATATTAATATTATAATTTAAAGCAAATTGACAATGAAAAATGTATGTATTTAGTGCAAATTCTCATGAAAAATGACATGGACAAAGCAAAGGTAACATTATTGACACAACAGAAATTTTTATTGGATGCACAACAAAAGAATTCATGAGAATGATCTCGACTCAATAAAACATGCTCCAGCCTCATATCAAAGTCGATGTAGACGATGAAGACACTACTCTAGAATTGCCCGAGAAAAAGATAAAGATGAAGAAGGATTGATCTCGACTCAATAAAAAATAAAATAGAAGCAACAAAAGATAATATTCTGTGAATTATAAAATAGTTTAATTTTTTTAGTAAAATTAGAAATCTTTAGAAAGGATTTTCATAAAATATTTTTAGTGTTTTCATATGCTTATGTGGATGATTTTATCATATAAAAGTGTACTAGAGTTAGTATTAATTTTTAATTTATAATTTTTTATTAACTATTTTCTGTCATTTTAGCCCACTTTTAATTCATCATCTTGGCTCGCTGGCTTTATTATTTGTCTGCTTTTTATAATGTTATTTTTTTTCAAGGATTTTCACTTTCATAACGCTATACTTCCTCACGTTAAGCTTGGTTTCATGCCGATCCAAATGAAATAAAAAATTAAATTGGCTTTAGATTATATTTATCTTCTGACAATTCAGCTATCAACATAAAAATTTAAATTGGGTGTAGCCTATTCAAACAAACATCAAATAAATAAATAATCAAAGTGTAATCGAGAAACAAATTTTAGTAAGAAAATAAACCAAAAATACTTAATCAAAGTGAGTAAAAATTATCAAAGCGTAACCGAGGAATAAATTTTAGTGAGAAAATAAACCAAAAATACATAATCATAGTATTCAACCACGTGCATAAAATCTAGTATATTCTAAATTTATAACTTAGTGCAGTATAGTAATACAGATATGGTATTACTAAATTTTAATTGTCTTTTCTTGTACTAGTCCCTTATATACTTGTATCATTAATATTTGAAATTAACCCCTTAAATGTAAAATGTTATTAGGTCACCCAATTCTTATTCATTGTTTGTGTTACTCTTAATTAGAGGGTTTACTTTGAAACAAGTAATAACAATTTGGAGAACTAATTTGATAATAATTTAGAGCATGTTTGGCCATTGGTCAAAATTTTGTGGCTTATATAGCCATCGAGACTGTTTGACAAATAGCTTGTTTTAGCTTATAAATCAGAAAAAATATATGCTAGGGTAACCTAGCAATTACCTTTTAGCATTTAAGAAAATTCCAAAGCCCTTTTTCTCTTATCTACAACTTTTTTTTGTCATTTGACAATAAGGATGAATCATGAGCAACTACTTTGTTAAACAACTCTACCATTAAAAATGGATTATAATCCACTAAAATTACCAAACACTTTGGATTATATTCTACTTAACTATAATACTTGGAATTATAAACTAAGCCGATTATAATTCAAAGCTGCCAAACATGCTCTTAAGGGTTCTCTGAAGAACTAATTTTGAAGCAACCTATACGATTCTAGGGAGACAGTAGAAACTTCAATGATTTTAGGGACTAATCTCATAATATGAAAAAAAATCTACGGGACAAAGTTTTAATTTACGAAAGTTAAAAAAATTGGCATGAAAATTATTCTATGTTAAGGGGATATGTTTAAAATAACAAGTTGCCCTTTCATGCTATGGTGGGGGCATCAATTCGATTGACATTCTCAAAGTTGCATGAACCATGAACATGCCAGGCAACAAAAGACAAGGTAGAATCTCTGTCCCTTTCGTTTAATTAATCATCATCATTTATTTTATTTATCTCCCTCTTTTATTTACAAAAAATTAAAGCTATTTAGCTGAATGCCCATTCCAAAATTTTCTGCAAAAATAATTTTATTTACATATTTTATTGTGATTTTAAGTTCTATGGTTTATCATAAAGTCCAGGTATTCAGAAATAAAAACAGATTCTTTTGGCTTAATTATTTTGATACCCAGATCTTGTTTCCTTTGGATGGGAAAGAAACTTGACAAGATAGTCTAATTCCATTTTGCTGGAACCGCTACTTTTAAAGCACAACTCCATCATGGGTAAGGATCAAACACCTCATTCTTCCATTTTCCCAGCGCAAAATTCAATATTTACTCTTACAGTTTGGATATGTGGTAAACATTATGCCATTATTTGTTGACTAATTAGTTGGATTTAATCATCTCCTCTGACCATTGAAGCCTATAGAAGTTTCCTTTAATTAATTTATCTTCATTTGGCCTATGTTTTTGTTTTGAGACCTTGTTCAAAGGCTGAAAGTTTCACTTAATTTGGTGATGCACCCAAAGAAGCCGTCCTCAACTGGATTAAATTGTTTATTTATTTATTTTGGACAATTTCGGTTGCTCCCATACTGATTTCCTTATATAGAATCTTTTATATGAGAAATTGCAGTCCTTAGATATGAAAGATTCAATTGAATGGTCTCTTTCACTCTTGGGTTCTTAATCTTTTGTTATCTCAAGATGTTATTCAAAGTGCTTTGATAATTTCACCTTTGATCTCAAAATGGGTATTCTTACTTTTCACTGCCTTATGGTGAATCAATGCTCTTATTAGTTCACACAGAATCCTTCCCTCTCTATCTCATATACTTTATGATGTTAGTCTGCTGTAGTTTTGGAATGCTTCACGCTTTTCAGAATTATTTCATTCCCATCTCCTAAACAGAGCTGACAAGAACAAATGCCACTTATTCTTATCTTATGCTTGAAGTCTTGGGGAATATAGGGGACATGATTCTGCAAGTAGAACCTCTTAATTCTTTCGAATAACGTAGGCTGTTTGCTTTTGTTTTGTCATATATAGAATTTTGAAGTAGATTAGTCCTCGTTCTCGTTGGGGTTTGTGGTTTGTCGATAGATTTGATTGTTCTTAAATGAATACCAACAAGGTCATGCCTCATCTATGTAATCTTAGATCATCGAGTGATGCTCAATTTGAATTGGTGAACTCTTCATGTGGAAATGTTAGTTCAAAAGAGAGATGGACTCCTTTAAAGCATACTCAGAAAAATATTGGTGATTCTATTGGTTCATATATGCAATCCGAGGCGGCTTCATCATCCCTGGCCTTCATGCTTCCCAGTCTTTCGAATAGTGGTGCTAAATGTGTTGGCTCGACTCTTGATGCCTTCTATGCTGCTGAAAGATTAATGGGTTTTCCTAATTTTGGGTACCAACTTGATACTCTTCCATCATTCTCTCAATCGGCAAAGGATTCTTTGGAATCTCAACTCTCCATGAACTCAGAGAATCTAAGTGATTCTGTTTCTTGTAGAGAGGGTACATTGGAATCTCTTGTGAAGTTACCTGTGCAGGGGGGTTGTAATTCTATGGTTTTTGATGATGCACGAAGATTTCCAGATGGGAGTCCTCAAAATTGTTTCGTAAGCATTTTTCTTGTTTGCAAAATTATTATTTGAATCATTTGGAGATTTGAGCTTCTTTAATTCGTGTTGAAATAATTAATATAGTATTTGACGTTGTCTTTCGTATAAACAGGCTAACTGTATTTCGTTGTGCTAGGTTGTATGTGATCCATTGAATTCTTTGGTAAACGACCCTAGCCTACAGTCTGAAAATGATAAGGGATTATCAAAGATATCTACTGTCGTTGCCCCAAATAAAACACGAATAAGGTGGTCTCAGGATCTCCATGCGAAGTTTGTAGAATCAGTTAATATCCTTGGAGGTGCAGATAGTAAGTTATTCAATTATGCTATGGTTTCTTGAAAATTCTGAGTTTTGAAATATATTGAGATCATTTTGGTTGATTGCAGAGGCAACTCCAAAAGGGATTTTGAAGCTGATGAATTCAGAAGGTCTGACCATTTATCATGTCAAGAGCCATTTGCAGGTACTCATATCGAACTAAAGTACTACAAAGTAGGGTGTTAAAATACTTGTTACTGACAATTAGGTGCAAATGTAAATACTTTGTATGACTCCCAGAAATATCGGTCTGCCAAGTTCCTACCCGAGTCTTCTTTAGGTAAACTTTCTGTACCCAGCTTCCTCCTACAACCTTAGTTCTGTGTAAGAGTATTATGTTTGATCTCTTTAGTAAGTTATTATTGTGTTGTATAATATTGTGTATATAGTCACACACATCCACATGCATAGAATATATTTCCACTCTATATAGATAAGGAATTTGTTGATAGATAATGAATTTTCTGATTCAGTTATCCAAACATGAATTAACTGTTTATCTATGTTTATTGCTAAAAATATCTTCTTTAAGATGTTCTAGTGTATATATTGTTGTGCGCAGCGGAAATTTCGGCAGAGTTTCTGGTGCACAATCAGAGAGAAAGATCGATAAGAATTCTTGTTTCTCAAAGGGAACAAGAATTTGAAGCCTAATACCCCATCAAAGTGGGATATTTGCTCTTCCTCTCGTCAGCTCTAGGACTGCGCGTCGAGGGATCCTAGAAACTATTACAATGGCCACAAACTCAAACAAACTATTTTTACGTGGTTCGGCAAACTGCCTACGTCCACGGGGCAAGGAGGGGGATCTACTATTAGAGGGGAGAGAATACAACTAGGTTTACAATCACTCAATCTAAACCCTCAAACAAACTCTCAAATCCCTCACACAAATATCTCTCTCAAAAAGATGCTCAAAATCTCACAAATTGGCTCCTGCACGCT
>BQKN01063730.1:159727-170557 GCA_022839385.1 Asparagus kiusianus | reverse complement strand
AAACAAAGCCGTCTCCTGATACCCTTATCTCTTCACGTGTTCCAACATATATGAGAAAAAATATATATATAACTAAACATGCAAGTGAGTCTGTTCTTTTGTTGATCTCTGTGTGCATGCACAAACTCATGGACATGTATTTTCGAGACTTCGAGTGAATTATCATCAGTTAGTCAATAAAGTCTTATTCAATGTGTTTATTCTGCATGTTCAAGTGCATTTTGATGGTACAAGAGTTGTTTTTTATTGTATAATTGTGTAAAAGTTGTTTAAGTTACTTCCATAATCGCTACATGGTTAAATTGCTTTCTGCTTGGCATTTTATTCCTAACTGTTGTTTGACTTTGCCCATGAAAAACATGCCTTTGAAAGCTGAGAAAGATTTCTTCATTTGCCTAATTTTCACCTAACAATCACTATTCTAACAATCATCTATCTATTATTTTATTATTTTTTGTAACCTATATAAGGGGGTGAGGGGAGATGGTTTACAGCATCGTAGCATCAGTGGGGGAAAAAATAGAGAGAAGAGAGTGAGATAGAAAGATTTTGTCTCTTTCTTTGTGAGAGTCTCTAGTTAGAGAGTGGTATCCTCTTTTGTAATCTTCTCTTTTGGTGATTAGTGAAGTTCTCTGTTGTTCTCGCCCGTAGACGTAGGTCATACTAACCGAACCACGTTCAATCCTTGTGTGTTATTCTCTTTGTCCACTCTTGTATAGACATCTTTTGTGTCTGTGACGTCCCTGGGTTTACACAAGGCTGCAGTTCAAGGTAAAACCAGAGATGTCCAACCTGTCATGCATCTACACTGTGCATAAACACGTTTCACCAATCATATTAATATCCTCTAGTGGAACCAAATAGAAGTGCAGGTACAAAACAAGCAAAATAAAAGGAATAAATGTAATAAATATGATATAGAAAAGATATCTCATAAATAAAAAGAATCATGTCTCAACTATAATATATCTAATATCTGAATAATAAAAATGTCTCAACATGAATTAACTAAAAATCGTACACACACTGTCTTTACAATACCAATATGAAACTCTAATGTCTGAATGAAACTCAAAACTACAGCGGAGTCTCTACAAGTAAAAATATGCGACGGCGACTATGTCAGAACTTTGTCACCCTACGGCTCTTCGAAACTCCGAACTATCTGAAAAGTAATTTAAAGAAAAAGAAGAAACATTACCTTAAAGTAATCATTCACCTTCGAATCTCTGTTCCATTCCAGCCCTAGAGTTTTGGCTGACGTCTGATATGTAGCCTTAACTGAATCACCCCCTTCAAACTCACTCGTCTTATTCTTCTCTCCTCTCTCTTCTTTCTTTAATCGAGAAGAGAGAGGGGGGGGGGGAGTTAAAAGAAAAAAGAAAAAAGGAAAATCCAAAAAAGGAAAAAAATGAAGGCGACGATAAAGGGGAGATACGAAGCGGAGAAGAGTTCGTCGGCGGTGGCGACTCTTTGTTGCAGCGGAGGGGCTTCACAGATACAGAAGATGTCTATACAAGAGTAGACAAAAAAATAACACATAATAATTTAACGTGGTTCGGTCAGTATGACCTACGTTCATGGGTGAAAACAATAGAGAACTTCACTAATCACCAAAAGAGAAGATTACAAAAGAGGAGACCACTCTCTAACCAGAGACTCTCACAAAGAAAGGGACAAAACCTTTCTATCTTACTCTCTTCTCTCTATTTTCTTTTTTCCCACTAATGCTTCGATGCTGTAAACCATCTCCCCTCATCCCCTTATATAGGTTACAAAAAATAATAAAATAATAGAAAGATGGTTGTTGGAATAGTGATTGTTAGGTGAAAATTAGGCAAATGGAGAAATCTTTCACAGCTTTCAAAGGCACGTTTTTCATGGGCAAAGTCAAACAACAAATCTTCACCTTGACTTTAAATATGAAAATCTTCGCTTTACTCCTGTTGTCTAGCCAGAAGCCTCTTACGGGCTTAACCTCCGCTTTGTCGAACTCCAAGCAATACGAGGCAATACTCGAACTCGTGCGAATGTACGGGCTTCGTCATCATATCTGTAGGATTATCTGTAGTACTAATTTTCTCAATCCTGATGACTTTAACTTCTCTGATAAAATGATACTTGACATCTATATGTTTGGTTCTTTCATAATACATCTGATATTTCGTCAAATGTATAGCACTCTGGCTATCACAAAATACCGTAGTAACACCTTGGTGTAAGCCAAGATCTTCAACCAAACCACTCAACCAAATAGCTTCTTTCACTGCTTCTGTCATTACCATATACTCTGCCTCTGTGGTAGATAAAGCAACTGTCAACTGTAGAGTCGCCTTCCAACTAATGGCACTACCTAAAAGAGTAAATATATAACCTGTCAATGATCATCTCTTATCCAAATCGTCCGCATAATCTGAATCAGAATAGCCAAGTATTTTGCAATCTGAGTCTGTGTTCTGCCAAAATACAAACCAATATTAACAGGTCCTCTCAAATATCTAAGTATCCATTTCACAGCCTGTCAATGGACTTTTTCAGGCTTATCCATATCCCGACTCACAACACTGACTGCATATGAAATATCTGGACGGGTGCAGACCATCACATACATAATGCTTCTAACTGTACTAGCATAAGGAACACAAGACATGTACTGCTCCTCCTCCTCAGTCTGAGGTGACAAATCTGTTGAAAGACGAAAATGAGCGGCAAGCAGATTCTTCACAAGCTTGGCATCAAGCAAGCCTAATCTCTCCAACATCTTCTTGATGTATTTCTCCTAAGATAGGAATAAACTTCATTCTCGCATGTTCCTGTGGATCTCCATCCTCAAAATCTTCTTTGCTGCTCCCAAGTCCTTCATCTAAAACTCATGTTTGAGTTAAGATTTTAACTCGTTGATTTCTGACATATCTTTAGCTGCAATCAATATGTCATCAACATACAAAAGTAAATATATAAAAGAATCATCATTGAGCTTTTTATGATAAACACAACTATCATATTTACTCCTAGAGTAACAATGCTCAAACATGAAAGTATCAAATCTTAAATACCACTGCCTCGGATACTGCTTCAACCCATAAAAAGATTTCTTCAACCTGCACACATGATATTCTTTATCTTCAACAATGAACCCCTCTGGCTGATGCATAAAGATATGCTCCTCAAACTCGTCATGTAGAAAATCCGTCTTCACATCAAGTTGTTCAAGCTCCAAATTAAAATAAGAAACCATAGCAAGCAACACGCGGATTAAGGTGTGTTTTACAACTGGAGAGAATACTTCATTGAAGTCCACACCTTCGGTCTGACTGAAACTTTTAGCTACCAAACGTGCCTTGTACCTTACAGAATCTGTGTCCAGAGCTCATTTTTTCTTGAAGACTCATTTAGAGCCAACGATCTTATGTCCCCTTGGTAGCTTCACTAGCTCCCATATCTGGTTCTTATGAAAAGACTTCATCTCTTCAGTCATCGTAACAGTCCAATTTACAGTCTTATTGCCACTAATAGCCTCCTTATAAGTAGAAGGCTCTGGAACCTCAATCGATTCTGCTATACTCAAAGCATAAGCAAGCATGCCTGCATAGCGTTGAGGAGGTCGGATCTGCCTTTTTGTTCTCCTGATGGTAATATTATACTGTTGCTCTTGTGGTATATCAGTATCTGAAGTTGAACCTTCCGCAGTATCAATTGGTTCAACATGAGCGCCCTCAAGCACTCTCTTTGAAGTTGAGATCTCTAGCTCCACCTGCTTGGTAGACTCCTTTTCAATACCTGTAGTGTCAATAACAAACTCTATTCTTGGGTGAAGTATGAATTTTTCATTAAAAGTAACATCACTACTAATAATAAACTTAGGTGACTTGGGATCAGAACATCATAATCTATATCCCTTTACCCCGGTAGCATATTCTAGAAAGATAGCTTTCTTTGCTCTAGGTTCAAGCTTACCATCATTAACATGAAAATAAGCAGAGCAACCAAATACTCTTACATGAGAGTAATTAGCAGGGGTACCAGACCATACATCTTCTGGAGTCTTGAAATTAATTACTGTAGAAGAAGATTTGTTTATCAAATAGCAAGTTGTATTGACTGCCTCGACCTAAAAGTCTTTTGACAAACCGACATTAGAGAGCATGCACCGAGCTCTCTCCAAAAGTGTTCTATTCATCCTTGCTGCAACTCCATTTTGCTGTGGTGTATGCTGAGCTTGTACATGACGAAATCTCTAACAAATATGCTATACTTGAAGCAACGCCTCTTCACCCTTCGCATGAAGGAAGGTATGTGAATTAAAGACCACTTAGATGAACTTAACATTATTCTTATGGATTTAAAGAATATTGATGTTAAAATCAACGAAGAAGATCAAGCACCATCTTGTTATGCTCATTACCTCATTCCTATGAAAATTTTGTCAATAGTATACGGTAGAGATACATTTTCTTTGGAGGATGTATGAATAGTAACAATATTTTTGAATAGTACCGTACATGTGAATGTACCAAGTACCTTTAAAGAGTAAATAATAATCTAATTTATTTTCTAATGTGGAGGATCCACTTTTAGTGATAACTACAGAGCATACGATAAGCAGATACACGTACTCTAAGAAGTGAAAGAAGCTATTTGGTTGAGAGATTTGGTTGAAGATCTTGACTTACACCAAGGTGTTACTACAGTATTTTATGACAGCCAGAGTGCTATACATTTGATGAAACATCAGATGTATCATGAAAGAACCAAATATATAAATGTCAAGTATCATTTAATCAGAGAAGTTAAAGTCATCGGGATTGAGAAAATTAGTACAACAGATAATCCTGCAGATATGATGACGAAGTCTGTACCTTCGCGCAAGTTCGAGTATTGCCTCGAATTGCTTGGAGTTTAACAAAGTGGATGTTTAGCCCGTAAGGGGCTTCTGGCGAGACAACAAGAGTAAAGCGAAGATTTTCATATTCAAAGTTAATGTGGAGATTTGTTGTTTGACTTTGCCCATGAAAAACGTGCATTTGAAAGCTGGGAAAGATTTCTTCATTTGTCTAATTTTTACCTAACAATCACTATTCCAACAACCATCTTTATATTATTTTATTATTTTTTGTAACCTATATAAGGGGGTGAGGGGAGATGGTTTATAGCATCGAAGCATCAGTGAGAAAAAAGAAAATAGAGAGAAGTGAGTGAGATAGAAAGGTTTTGTCCCTTTCTTTGTGAGAGTCTCTGGTTAGAGAGTGGTCACCTCTTTTGTAATCTTCTCTTTTGGACGTAGGTCATACTGACCGAACCACGTTAAATCCTTATGTGTTATTCTCTTTGTCCACTCTTGTATAGACATCTTCTATGTCTGTGAAGCCCTCCGCTGCAACACTAACCCAGTCATGGACTTTTAGAGATGGACTTCTGGTAGTTAATGGTGGAAACTGGAGTTTGTGATTACAATAAGATTATTAAAATTCTGACGCAACACCCTCGTAACTGTACTTATTATATGGTATTCATTTCCAGTACAGCATTTGATCCTTTTTTTTATCTCTATGGCTATATAAAGTGTACAATGCTAAAAAGTCAGACCCTATGTGGTTGTCTCTGTAGAATTAAGAAACTTGTTTACATTTTACAAATCTTTTTTGGATATTTGTTTATCTTGGTTAAAATATAGGACTAAGATATTAAAATGAACAACTGCGCAATTTTTTCTTCCTGTTAAATGATGGGTCACTTAGTTAGAGGGGTTTGTTTTTTAGTAACAAATTACTAGAAAGGCAAGGGGTAAACCTGTAATCTTTCAATGTGGAGCGTGGTTAGAGCCAACATTTGGATATTTGACGTAGGTTTTCTGGTTGAGGATTAAAGATAGAAGTATTGGATGTAGCCCACTGTGTTATATACTCAAGAAAATGCAGAAAATAGAGGTGATTGAAACTTTTAGGGGGTTTTAAGAAACTTCCAAAGCCTAGGCAAATTCCTTTTTCTTTTTCTTTTTTGGTAAGTTCACTGTAAATGTTTAAATGCTGCTTTACCCTTGTGAATCTTTGAATCATAGTCTTAAGAGAGATTGGCTATCGATTGATCTTTGCGTGCAATGTTGTTCCATTCATTATGAATTGGTTTTTGGGATAATAAACTTAGGCTGCAAGCCAAATGCTTAACTTAGTGATTATTTCTAAGTCATTTTTCTTCCTGTTTTCTTACACTCATGTTTTAAGATTTATTAGTAGAGTTTGATTCGCCCTCCCATTCTCTTGTAGGCAAAGCTGATAGAAGAGCCTCAACTAGTGAAGCAGAACAGATTGACCCAAAAACGTATGTACTTCTGCATCATAATCCTATGAATTAGCACTCACATTGGATCATATATAAAAACATACATAACTAACAATATTCCTTTTCTAACTATGCAGTGGTTTGCAAATTACTGAAACATTGAGGATGCAGCTAGAAGTCCAGCGGAGCCTCCATGAGCAGCTAGAGGTACTCCTTGTAAATCTTGTATCAGATAATTCCTTTCAAAATTTTACTCATGCATCTCAGGTGTAGTTTGTAGACGAGGGCAAGTTCTTTTCAGGCAGTTTATGATGGCCATCTACTGGAACTTCTGAAATCTCTATATTAATGTCTTAGTTTGCGGAAAGAAGAAAAAAAAGTATAAAGTTATTTTTAAACATCACACTAAGTTTTTAAAAGATCAGAGACACAGTGAGTTGTCATTTAACAGGCATCCAAGTTGGAGAGTTCGATTCTCAGTTAACATTGCATGCCCCAAATAGATGGAAGATTAATCCAAATACACATTGAAAGCCATCTATTTGTGGATGGAATGATGTAAAATTGCTCGTAATTGGCACCATTCTATCTCAAATTCTGCCTGTGCCAAATTCACGATGTATTATAATCATTAATCTGATTGAAATATCTGCTGAGCTTTTTGTTTAAATGGAGTAAACAGT
Organism: Asparagus kiusianus; assembly: GCA_022839385.1. Taxonomy (NCBI): domain Eukaryota; kingdom Viridiplantae; phylum Streptophyta; class Magnoliopsida; order Asparagales; family Asparagaceae; genus Asparagus; species Asparagus kiusianus. Next base: position 163,595 of record BQKN01063730.1, on the reverse strand, counting down.
TATCTGCAATTCATAATACTTTTTCTTTGGTTTCTATGCGTCTCCGTTTCTTGAAAGAGAAAAGGATGGTAATCAACTGAATACTGACTATATCATGTAGCAGATGTGTTTCTAAGTAATGATGTGTCCCTTCCATATCTCTTATCATTTTCTTCAGGTTCAACGGAAGCTCCAGATTAGGATCGAAGAGCAGGGAAAGAAACTTCAAAAGATGTTTGAGGAACAACTGAAAGCAAATGGAAGTACCTTTGAGCAAGAAAACTCAGAAACACTTGCTCCTAATGAGGATACAGTATCTCTGGAAGATGATCAAATTTTAATTCCTGAAGAAGGATCCAGGAACACTAACTCGCCATCGAAAATCAGTTAGGGAAAAGAACAACGGGTAACATGAATCTCAGACTTTTTTGATCCCAGGTAAATACAAAGATGTTTAAGATAGGACATAGATTAGATGGAAAGCTTGTTTTGGATTGTAGATATTGGGAAACATATCTGTTCTATTTCTGTATTTCGTTTGAGATGATGTCTTCTGTCACTTGAAATTTGCATACATCAGTTACTAAATATGTTACCCCCGTTGTTTATCCCTTTCTTGCTGCATTTTGATATACATGTGCACTATTTACTTCCATATTCAAGACTACCAAAACCCTTGTATATTGGTTTTTTTCTCTATTTATTTCACTGATGTAGAACACAGTTTTTCAGCATCTGCTTCAGCATCTAAAGCAGAGCAGAGACTCTATGCTTATAAAAAATTTCTGCAAAGTGAGTACATTACACTCAGAGAATAATCACGCAGCAGAATGTCAACAAAGGGCTAATTGTTAACAAATTTCGTATTTTTTTTCATTAGAAAACCTGTCAGTTTAACAAGGTGATCAAATATCCATTCATTTCTCTACAGTATGATAAAAATCACACTACAAATTGATCAAGTATCCACTCAATTCTCTGTGTGATAAAAATCACAGTACCAAACCTCAGCTTCCTTCATTTACACAATGGCCACCACCACCACTGCGGCCACCATCACAACCAACAACCCTCCCCTCTTCACTGCCGTCACTGCTGCTCTTCCATAAGCGATCATGACCGGAAACCGGCACCTCCCATCACTCGGATCCACCTCCGTCACCATCCCTAGCCCCTCAAAATCACAGTCCTCGTCCCCCTGTCCCCTCACTTGATAATACATATTGAACGCGTATGATGCGTTCCCCCTCGCCCCCAAGTGATTGCATGATGAACCGTACCCCAATGCCGTACAATCCACTTGCCCGCAAGCATGCTCGACCCCCTCCTTCACCTCCCACTCCTCCACCTCCCCTTCTCTCATCACACACCATCTCCTCTCCATATACTCCACCCCTCTTGCCCCAACGAGATACCTCCTCTTTCCTCTACCCGATATGTCAAGTTCGTATTTCGGCTTGCCATCGTACTCAAAAATCCCCCAATGCCGCTCGAAGTTCCCAGGCTCGATACTCTTCGCATCCTCATCGAACAAACTGAACATGTAAACCTCGATGTTCGCCCCTCTCCTCATCGGAGTTCCCCGTCCACTCAACACATGGTTAATGAGACCCTGGTTGAACTCTCTGGCAAGCTCGACGTTTGCGTGCATGCCACCATCAGTAGGCCATCCAATCTCGCCTATGACGATGGGCATATCGGGGTACCCCGCCTTCGACAGTGCCCACACCAGAGTGTCAAAGTTAGCATCAAAGACGTTGGAGTACGTGGCCTTCCCGTCGAGGAGGGGTTTTGCGGTTCTGTTGTCGAAGAAGGCGAAGGGGAGGGGGAAGTGGGAGTCGGAGGCGAGGGAGAGGAAGGGGTAGATGTTGACGAGGAAGGGGGAGCGGTGGAGGTGGAGGTGGAGGAGGAGGTCGAGGGTGAGGTTGCGGATGTCGGGGCGGAAGTCGCCGAGGGAGGGGAGCGAGGAGTCGGACGAGAAGTAGATGTCGGCATTGAACGGGACGGTGGCCTTGATGTGGGAGGAGAGGGGGGAGGAGGAGAGGGCGGATTGGATGTTTTTGAGAGCAGGGAGGGTTGTGTGTGTGAAGGAGCCGTGATACGTTGCGAGGAATGGCTCGTTGCCTACCGCTACGTACCTGCAGTCAAATTTAGTATTAGAGAAAAATTGATGCAAAAATAACACGGAAAGTTTCAAATTGTACTGAAACAGTGATTCTAGCTACGAGTGAGAATGTGACTGTGGTAATTGACAGCATAACAAAGCTGCATGAGTTGAGAGAGATCAAAGCAAAATTCTACTGAATTCTCATAGAATTGATTTTATATTATTATTGAGGTTTGTGGTACCTGAGAAAAAAAATTCAGGAATTCAAAATTAAAATATATTAAACCCATCCCAGATCCAAGAATGCAGTATCTCAGTAAAAATATCTCAAACCAAGTGTCTTTAAACAATACAAAAAGGGTTTTTGGTCCTTCACCGAAAATAGGAGAAAATCAATTTTAAAGAACCAAAATTTTGGGGAAATCCAAGAATTCAATAGAAAGATAAAAAGATGTCTTTCACCGCAAAACTAAGAGCAAACCAAGAAACCAAAGTTCAGAACCAAACAGAACGCCAAAATTGACATTTTTCTCTAAAAAAAGGTGGACAAGGATAGAAATAAACCAAACTCAGACCCAAAACAGAGCAACCACAATCGTTTACCAAAAACCCAGAAGCAATCAAACCCAAAATTTTCTCCCAAAAGAAAAAAACAAGAACTAAACATCACATCCTAAAACAAGCAAATTTGCATAAAATAACTCCAAGAAAACAATACCCACTTGATATTAACACCGCCATCGTAGAGATATGCAGTGACATTCTCTGCAACCCACTCAACAGCAGCCTGAGGGTCTTCACTGAGCTCCTGCAGCATGAAATTGGGAATGGCGATCATCACTTCAATCCCAGTGCCAGCGAGAGCTTGGAGAGTTTTCGGGTCGCCGTCGAAAAGCTTCACCTTGTTGAACCCGTTATCGACGAGCATTTGAGCTACAGTTTTTGGAGGGAGGCGATGGGTCGCCATTTGTCCCCAGTTGACTCCAATGCCGACGGATTCTTTGAGGAGCATTGCCGACCAAAGGAGGAGGATGAGAGAGAAGAGAGAGGAATTGATGGGTTTCATTTTTTTTTTTCCTTTCTTTTTCCTTTTCTAATTTCTTTGTTCTCCCTATTTTCAGGGATTTCTTGGGGATGTATATGCTTTTTGGAGAAACTTTGAAATTTCTGTTTTTGGGAAAAATTTCCCTTTTTGGGTGGGTTCTGTTTCTTGAGATCTTTGCACGAAAAATCTCTTTTTCTTTGAGGGTTTTCGATGTCGTATAACCTGTAAATAAAAACATTTTTGTTTAAAATATAATCAGAAAATCATTGGATTTACCAAAAATAACAATTAAATGACAAATAAATAAATAACATTGAAAAAGATGGGCCTTTTGCATGTCTATCCCTAAATATTTGATACTTTAAAAATTATTTTCTAAATCATTGTACAGGCCAATATATTCTATAAATCACTTGAAAATATATAACCTGTCCTGCATATTTTTATTTGTGGAAGAGATGAGATAGTCAAAAAGAAGGATTTAGATAATAAAAAGGCTAAATATCATAACACCTTACCTTACCTCAGGATAATTAATTAATTATTACATAACCCTCATAACTTTCAAAACATGAGAAAACCATAGGGGTTATTCTAAAACCCCCTTTAACACTTTAAGAATTTATCACGAAAGTCATCTGAATAGAGTTAATTGCAACTTTCACATTTGATTTGATTTTTTTGGTTTTTGTTTTGGAAGTTATGAGGGTTATGTAATAATTAATTAATTATCCTGA
>BQKN01063730.1:123647-159327 GCA_022839385.1 Asparagus kiusianus | reverse complement strand
GTGGGGGTGTTAAAATCATGCCGTGGATATTTTTGCCAAGGAAAATTTGAAAATTGATGTTCTTGCTTTTATGAGGTTTTCTAATAGATGCTAAATTAAAGGGATTCCTAATATTTTGAGAGTTATGAGGGGTTATTTGATAGTCATTCAAAGTTAAGCGAGGTATCTCATATCTAGCTAAAAAATAAGAAGTCATTTAATATATTCTTTTTTTTAGTGGTGGGGGAAGGGGTGGGGTTGAAAATTATGCCCATGGATATATTTGCCAATGAAAATTTGAAAATTTGGTGTTCTTGCTTTTATGAGGTTTTTTGATAGGTGCTAAACTTAAGGGTTTTCTCATATTTTGAGAGTTGTGAGGGGTTATTTGATAGTCATCCAATGTTCAGGAAGGTATCTCCTATCTAGCCTAGAAATGACAAATAGTTTAATATTATTTGTTAAGTTACCGCCCATTGAGTACCCATTGAGTTCTCTGTAAGAAAAGGACATGTATTTTTGCTCTATTTTTTCCTGCAGTTCTCCTCTTTTACCCTTGTGTGTTATTGTTTGATCGGTTCTTAAAACTCAATTTGCAATTTAGAAATGTTACAACTTCGACCTGCGCTCAAATATGGTAAGTCATCTGGTATAACTCTTACAACTATAGTTATAAGTGATGCAAAATGTCCATGCTCTATGCAACAAGGTTATCATTTTGCATTGCATTGAACCAAGTGATCCAAAATGTCTCAGCACTATGAACAAGGTTACCACTTCGCTTTGCATTGAACCAAACAAAAATCAGGAAAGAAGTTGATATGCTTATTCAGAGGCGAATTTATGCATCTCTTAGGGGTGCAATGGCACCCCTAAAATCTTTGTATTATATGTAAACCCTAGGTTTTTTATAGGTTGCATCCCTCCCCCCACCTCACCCCCAACAACCCAAAAGAAGGTGCGGGTTGAAAATTATGCCAATGGATATTTTTGCCAACAAAAATATGAAAAATTGATGTTCTTGCTTTTATGAGGTTTTCTGATATGTGATATACTTAAGGGTTTTCTGATATTTTGAGAGTTGTGAGGGGTCATTTGGTAGTCATCCAAAGTTAAGGGGCGGTATCTCATATCTAGCCTAAACAATGAGAAATATATAGTTTAATGTCATTTGTAAAGTTACCATCCATTGAGTTCTCTATAAGAAAAAGACATGTATTTTCCTCTAGGTTTTTTTCGTAACATTCTTCTTTTTTCCTCTCGTGTGTTACTGTTTGGTGAGTTCTTAAAACCTAATTTCCAATTTAGAAATGCTGCAACTTCGGCTTGCACTCAAATATGGGTAGGTCGTCTGTTATAACTAGAGTCTTCTTGCAATTCTTACAACTAGAGTTATAAGTGATCCAAAATATCTATGAACAAGGTTATCATTTTGCAGTGCATTGAACCAAGTGATCCAAAATGTCTCGGCATTATGAACAATGTTATCATTTTGCTTTGTATTGAACCTAAAAAAAACTAGGAGAGAAGTTGATATGCTTAATTAGGGACAAATTTATACATCTCTTAGGGGGTGCGGTGGCACCCCTACAATCTTTGTATTATATGTAAACCCTAGACTTTTTATAGCTTGCATAACCCCCTTCAAAACCCAAAAAAAGGCACCCCGAATGACCTAATCTAACTAAAAGAACTAAAAAACTAGTACAAGCCATTTAGATTTCTAATAAGAAAGTCATGATGGCCCAAATTAAAGCGTAAACTTACGATACTAGAAATCCAAAATCAAAAACTCAAAAATAAGATAAAATTCTCCTTCCCTCTCACTTAGGCTAGATTTGGAAGGAGGGGAGATAGAGTAAGGTAAAGATAGAGTAAGGTAATGGAAAAAATTTTAAAATCCTCTTTGGTAGGAAGTGTAGGCGTCAAAAATTATCTATAGGTCCCAAATACAACTCAAGACAGAGAGAAAAAGAAGAATGCCATCATCTAAGTCAAGGAAGACTAGCTAAAGCAAAAGGAAGTAATGAAGAATGCAAAACAACGCGAAGACTTAGAGTTGTCTCATAGTTGGTGAGACGGTCTCCGCTGTCTCACATAGCCGAGACAGTGTAGACTTTCTCGGATATGCTAGACAGTAGTAGCTGTTTTGCCAACTGCGATACAGCTTCTCATGTTTTCTAACGGTTTTGTGATGTTTTGTGGGGTCCACTTGGCTCTATAACTGCTTGGGAGCGTTCATTAATGTTAATGAACGGTTACATCCTGGAAATACACCCACTACCTATAAAAATTATGGTATTTAATGCAATTTAAGGTAGTGGACGGTGGTTACAAAACCACTTCTACTGCCTCCTTTAGCCGAGACAGTGGACACTGTCTTGCCCAAAGGAGATAGTGACCAAGGCTGTTTGCATATTTTCTAACGGTTATGCCTCCCAATGGCTATAAATACTCACTTATACACTTGGGCATGATACTAAGGAAGATATTGGAGAGAAGATAGCAGAGAGACGCTGACATTTGGTGAACTTTGAGAGCAAAAGAGAGTTCCTCATCCACTTTCAAGTATTCTCAAGAGCCTTCTCGGCGTTTCCTTGAGTTTAAGCTTTGACTTGTTCTTGAAAAGAGTATTTATCTTACTTCGTTAAGATACTTACTTCAGTTCTCGTTTCCCCGTCAAAACATTAACTTTTAGCCTTCTTCGTATCCGACTTGGTAGGTAGAAAATTTGCAGTAAAAAGAAAATGAAGGAAAATTGATTTGTATTCCTTTAATCTCAGTTACAATTGGATTTCCTGATTACAAAAGAAAGGAGAATGATCTGGATTCTCCCCTTTGTTTAATTCTGGGTTCTTCACGGTGGCGATGGAGTGCCTCCCTCGAATGCCCGCGTCGAGTTTGCTCTTCGTTGACGATCCGAACGTCTTGATTCACTGAAACGTGGTCTTCTCCTCACGATTTGACGTTGTGGAAAACTTGCGTGGCAAGTTTGAAACTCTGACCGAGTTTAGAAGAACTTGCAGAGCAAGTTAGAAACTCTGGACGAGTTGATAACTCAGATCGAGTTTAACTCTGAACGAGTTTGAACTCTTGAAAAAGAGTTGATTTGAACCGAAAGTTTGGTTAATAAGCCAAGGGAATGCTCCAAGGACTTTGTTGCTGCAGAAAGCTCCAAGATGCCCGATCAAGGATCCCCAAAAAGTCAACCAAAAAGAGGATCCGAACTCATTTGAGTTTCCCACTATTTATAGGGGATTTAGGGGTGTAACCGCCCCCTTAAATCTCTCCTTAATGAGGATTTAATAGGGTGTAACTGTCCCCCATAAATCTCTCCATGATAGGGTAGTGATCCCCTCAAATCGTGGGGAGAAAACGGTTCTGGAACCGTTCAAATCGTGCTTGCACGAGTCAAACGCTGAAAATAGCGTTCTGGACCCGAACTCTGCGTTTTAGACCTAAAATATAGAGTTGAGCCTGTTTTAGGCTGAAAACGCACAGGTCGCGCTGCACAGAGATGAACTGTGCGTTTTGGACCTGGGACGCAGAGTTGGGCTCTGCATGAACTGTGTGTCTTGGACCTGGGACGCAGAGTTGGGCTCTGCATGAACTGTGCATCTTGGACCTGGGACGCAGAGTTGGGCTCCGCATGAACTGTGCGTCTTAGACCTGGGACACAGAGTTGGGGTCCGCATGAACTGTGTGTTTTTGTCGTTGGACGCAGAGTTGGGCTCTGCGTTTCAAGTCCACGAAATCTACATTTCGAGTTTGGAATGCAGCCACGACCTCTGCGTTTTGATTCTCAAATGTGGTCACGACCTCTGTGTTTTGAGTTTAGAACGCGGGCATGACCTCTGTGTTTTGAGTTTAGAACGCGGGCATGACCTCTGCGTTTTGAATCTTGGATGCAGAGGTGAGCCTCTGGCGAGCTCGGTGAACTTCAGCCTAAGTCCAATGTTCAGACGAAGTCCAGTCCTGCAGACGGACTTCAGAACATAACTTGCTGCGAAGAACATGTCATAACTTTCAAACTGTAAGTCAGAATTGGACGAATTATATATAAAAATTGGCTATCTTGACGAGACGGCGCCAACTAAACCAACCCCATGGGGTTCGGTTTGTTCCGTCAGTTTTGCCAAATTCCTTACGGTTTGAGAGATATCTGTGTTTTAATATGAAGAGACCGTTAATTTGTAGTCTCTTTTGCTAGAGCGTTGCAAAGATCGTCACATTGTAACCTTCGTATTGGCTCCTTGAAAATATGAGAGTCATCAAATTGTAACTCCCGATGTTGATTATGAAGGCTGTTGAATTAGAGCTTTCATTAGTTGTTGTGAAGGTCGTCAGATAGTAACATTCTACGTGAAAGTCTTCAAATTGTATGTAACAACCATAAATTTTTATACGTATTTAAACGATTTTTTCTAGTATTTAAAATATTATATTATATTTTATTAATATTTTTCCTAAATTCTAAAATTTTCTGAGTTTTTGAAATAAATAAATAATAAAATATATAGTCTTGTATTAGTTAATTCTGCTAAATATTAATTTATGGTTTAGTGATTTTTTTATATGTAATCATTGGTGACTAATATTATTAATGACCTTATTTGATGTAAACCTGAGCATAGTACAGTAGTATATAAATATTAATAAAAAGATTTTTGGTTGTTAATTAATTATTAATATGATTGGGAATATTATGTGAAATTTTTGAAAATTTTCCCTCTCTTATTTTTTTCTCTCATTTGAATTCTTTCCATAATCACTCCCTAATCAATTCCTAATCCCTCCCAAATCAATTTCTAATCAACTTTTAAACTCATTCCTTTTTAATTCCGAAATTTTCTCTCTCCATATATTTTGTCAACCTTCCCCGTACCTAAATCCTATCTTTTTTATGCACAAAATCCTTGCTATCTCTCAAATCTCAAAATTTTCCTCATAATCAAATCTTTTCTCTCTCTCAATCACAATAAATCTTATCATACCCGTACTCCCCTATCAAAAAAAATATATACCTATAATATTTAACCTACAACTGTAGGCTGTCTAAAAATCACAATAGATAGTTGATCCCCTATTAAACACCGATGATGGAAGTTACAATCTAACGACTTCCAGAAGGCTATAATTTAAGGACTTTCACGTAGAAGGTTACAATCTGACGACCTTCACAACAACTAATGAAAGCCCCAATTCAACAGCCTTCACAATCAATATCGGGAGTTACAATCTGATGACTCTCATATTGTCAAGGAGTCAAGACGAAGGTTACAAGGTGACGATCTTTACGGCGCCCTAGCAAAAAAGACTACAAATCGACGGTCTCTTCATATTAGAACACAGATATCTCTCAAACCGTAAGGAATTTGGCGAAATGGGGGAAGCAAACCGAAGCCTTTGGCTTGGTTCGGATGGATCCGTCTCGTCGAGATAGCCGATTTTCATATATAATTTGTCCAATTCCGACTTACGATTTGAAAGTTATGACCTGTTCTTCGTAGCAAGTTATGTTCTGAAGTCCGTCTGCAAGACCGGACTTCGTCAGAACATTGGACTTAGCCTGAAGCTCACCAAGCCCGCCTAAGGTTCGCCTCTGTATTACAGAGTCAAAATGTACAGGTCAAACCAGCGTTACAAGCTCAAAACGCAGAGGTTATCCTTGTGATATAACATCAAAACGCGGAGTTACGGTCCAACTCTATGTTTTCAGCCTAAAACGCAGAGTTCATCACTAAAACAGCACGACCTGTGCGTTCTCCAGCAGACATCTAACTCTGCAACGCAGAGTTAAAGCACAAAACGCACACATAACGTGCGTTCTTCAATAGACTCAACCGTGCGTCTCCAATTCCAGAACACATGCGGCCTGTGCGTTCAGCCACTAACTCTGCGTCTCAGAGTTCATCACGCTGCACGGCCTGTGCGTTTAGCCACTAACTCTACGTCTCAGAGCTCATCACGCTGCACAGCCTATGCGTTCAGCCACTAACTCTGCGTCTCAGAGTTCATCACGCTGCACGACCTGTGCGTTCAGCCTAAAACAGGCCTAACTGTGCGTTTTCAGCCTAAAACGCAGAGTTAAAGCACAAAACGCACGAACCGTGCGTTCTTCAATAAACACCTAACTCTGCGTCCCAAAAATCAAGACGCAGAATTGAGTTTCAACACATGAGCGGCCTGTGCGTCTCCAATTCCAGAACGCATGCGGCCTGTGCGTTTCCAACCTTTGACAAAGATTTAACTCTGTGTCTCAGGCCTTAGACGCAGAGTTAAGGTCCAGAATGCCAATTTAGGCGTTTGACTCGTTCAAAGCACGAACTGAACAGTTCCAGGAACTGTTTTCCCCCATGATTTGAGGGATTTCTGCCCCCACTCAGGAGCGGATTAAGGGGGCGGTTACCACCCGTAACCCCCTATAAATATCAGAAACTCAATTGAGTTAAGGGATCGGATTTTTCTCATCAACAAGTGGAGATTCGGTCAAGAGGCTGGCATTGGTGGATTGGAGACTTGGCAGCAAAGAAGATACTCTTTTTTGGGCTGACTTTTTGGGTATCCTTGATCGGACATCTTGCCACTTTCCGCAGCAACAAGAAGCTTTGGAGATCAGTGTCTTGAAGGAGCTCTTGAATCATTTTGGAAGGCTTTTATTGAAGCCTTTGAGATTATTCAGCATTGGCTTATTAACCGAACTTTCGGTTTAAATCAACTCTTTCATAGAGTTTCAAACTCGATCTGAGTTATCAAACTCGTCCAGAGTTTTAAAAATTGCTTTGCAAGTTCTTCAAAACTCGGTCAGAGTTTCAAACTTGCCCTGCAAGTTCTTTTAAACTCGGCCAGAGTTTTAAGACTTGCCACGCAAGTTCTCCATAGCGTCAAATCGTGAGGAGAAGATCACGTTCCAGTGAATCAAAACGTCGGATCGTCAACGGAGAGCAAACTCGACGTGAGCATTCGAGGGAGGCACTCCATCGCCACCGTGAAGAACCCAGAATTAAATAAAGGGGAGAATCCAGATCATTCTCCTCTCTTTTGTAATCGAATTGTAACCGAGATTAAAGGAATCAAAGTCAAATTTCTTTTCTTCTCTTCATTGCAATTTTTCAGCATACAACAACCTAACCTCATCCCCTACCCTCTTTTCTCGTGTTAACCAGCCTCCAAGAAAACCCTCTTCTTCTTCTTCTTCTTCCTCAAGCACCGCCGACCAACACCACCTCCAGACCCGCGCTCGAACCCACACCCCACCCTCACCTCGCCGCAGCAGCCCGTGGCCGCCGTCGCTAAGTCCACACCCCGCCGTCGACTTCCCTCGTCGGCCTGACCTCCGACCTTACCCCGCACCGAGCCCCCACCAGATCCGCGAGCCCAAGCTCCGCCGCCCTGCTCCTCCTCAGCGTGTACCACCTCTAGCCACCCCTACAGCAGTTCCCTCCACCGCCTTTAACCACCGCCCCACTCCCTTGTTCGACCCACCGCCTGAGCCGCCGCTTGCACCCCTGACCGCCAGCCTCGCCGCCACTCAGCCAGCAGCTGCCTCCGACCTCCTGAGCCGCTGACCAGAGTTCCCCAAACCCGACAGCCCGCAGATCCACCTCGTCGCCAAGCGTCGTGCCGCTCGCCTCAGATCCCGCTGCCCGTCGCCGAACAGTCCTTGCCGGAGCTCTTCCCGAGTTCGCCGTCGTGTTCTTCCACGTCGGATCTGATCTCACACGTCGACGTCGACACGTTCGACAAATACACCGAGGCAAGATCTCACATCTCCATATTTTCTCGCTTTACAAATATTATTGATTAAATAATTTAATTAGATATGATAATGTCGGTAATGTGCATATTGTAAATATTTAACGTGGAATGTTGATAAATAGTATTAGATGATATTTTAGAAGTAATAATGAGATATTTTGTGGTAATTATGTCGGAGAATTTAACGAGCATGAAATGATGAGTATATGTGTTGTAAATGGATTTTGCGAGACATTGATAATTTTGTATATTTATATCTAAATATTTTCAGACATGAAATGACAAGTTATGAGTTAAAATTAGAATTTATGAATTTTTATTGAAAAGAAATTAATTAAGGAAAATTTATAAAATAGAAAAATATTACATTTCATGCAGAAAGGAATTATTATATTATATTATATAATCCTTGTTATTTTAAATTAGTTATAATGAGAAATAGTTTTAAAGAATGATTTTTGGAAAAAAGAATATTATTTATGATAGTATGACTGATCGTCGTAGAGCGCGACATTTCATGTGCAAAACGACATCGGTTCCTAGTTTTCTTTTACCGTATTACTATATTAGAGGATACATAAGTACGGATAATTTGTATGAGAAGTTCGGACATCCCAACGGTAAGATAGCAATGAAGTCCATTATGTATTACATTCATGCTGTATTTTGTTTATGCACTTCATGTTCATTACAGTTCTCTTTTTTGCTTCATAAAACCGCTTAATCATGTTTAACATGTCATTCTATACTCATGACCTGTTAACGTGTTAAGAACCTTAGTAGTTCATGACTTAGTGGCCTCGCGCGTCATGAACAGACATAGTGACACGTGTGTGTGCGTTGACTGAGATAGGTGGTGAACCCGAGTTTCAGTGAAGAATACGGTTGATTGCGAAAAACGAAAAGAGTTGGGTTGGGAAAGTCTTAGTTCGCATGATCGAATGTGATTGTTGACTAACTTCCAGGCCACACCAGAGACATGTTTCGTCCTGGGGTTGGTTTGATGGACCAAGTGGCCTGTTTCTCCACTTGGATCCGTGACCTGTTTCGTCACCTGAGCTTTGCCTGAGTCCGGACCGGGCCGAGATCGGATTGCGTGTAGTCCTCTAGCCTCCTGTTTCGCGGGATTGGATGCGCGTAGGGGATGGTGAACAGTCAGTCTTCCGGTAATGCGAACTTGGACCTATTTGAGAGATGGACCAGTAAGTCTTAGGATGATGAGTATTCGACCCAGTTACCGTTTCCACATAGCTGTATGTTATCATTAGATTTCCAGTTGCATGTATCATTGTCTTCTATATTAGTATTATTACTGTTGTAGCATGGGTCATACGGCTGCTTTATTTGTTCATGTGAGATCTTGCCGTGTGCCATGCACCCTGACGTACACCTATTTTCTCTGGTGTGCGTCAGACATAGGAGACGAACAGGTTCAGTTCGATGATGCAGCCGAGCCAGTGTATGCGCAGCCGGAATGTCCTTCCAATGGAGTGGAAGATCAAATTGAAGCCTAGACGTGTTTTCCTTTGCTGTAGTAGCTGATAAACATTAGAACTCTTTATAGTACTGTCCTTAGTTTGATGATGGATTTAGTTATTTTACCAGTATTCTCTTTTATCATAGACTATGTGTTTTTATTCCTAGTTGGACCATTTTTGTAATAAGGGTATGTTTGACCCATATTTTTATGTCTGGGATGATTTACTATGGATGATATGTTTATTTCTCATTCTGGATTGTCTTTATATTCTTGATATTGTGATCGGGGACCTGTGATTGAGATTTACATATTTGACGCTTAGCGTAATAGATTGAGAAGAAGATAAAAAGAAAAAAAATAATAGTGTATATTTCTTCTCAATCTAATACGTCGCGGGCTTGTTCACGTTCCGATTCTCGGGTATTTTGGGAAGCGGGGCGTGACATTGTAGCCTTCTGGAAGTCGTCAAATTGTAACTTCCGTCATTAGTGTTTAATGGGGATAAGCTATCTATTGTGATTTTTAGACAACCTACAGAGACGTTGAACGGTGGTTCACGGATAACGCATCCCCGACACAAACACAGTGTGAACGTAGGGGCCCACCCACGTGTTCACATGTTTTGCAAAAATGCGTGCACGAGAGAACTTCGGGTCGGCTTCGATAATGAGTGGCCCAATTTCGTTTTGGCCACGAATTCGTTCTCCCAGCCTATAAATAGTTTTTTTCTTTTTTTTAGGGCGTGCAGGAGGTTTGTGCGGCTGCAGAGTTTGTGCGGCTGCAGGAGAAAGGATTGGGTGCACGTGCAAGGTTTTGTTTGCGGCTACAGAGGAGAACAGAGAGTTCATGCAGAGGGTTGTTTTAAGCATCCTTGTGAGGGTTTTGAGAGAGGGATTGTGAGGGTTTTATTTGTGAGATCTTGTGTGTGTGTAAGCCCTATTTGTATTCTCTCTAATAGTAGATCTCCCCCCTCCTTGCTCCGTGGACGTAGGCAATTTGCCGAACCACGTAAAAATTGGTTGTATCATTTTTGTGTGATTTGTAATAGCTTTTTAGGATCCCCCGACAGGTCAGTCCTAGAACTGATGAGATGAAGAGCCGATATCTCACTTTGTTGAGATATTCGCTTCAGATTCTTGTTTCCTTGGTGAGACGAGAATTCTTATTGCGATCTGACTCTCTCGTTGTGTTGCCGAAGTACTGCCGAAATTTCCGCTGTGCGCAACAAGTGGTATCAGAGTCCAGATTTCAGATCTTGGGTTTTGGAGTTTGGTTGAGAGAGATTCTTGTGTGAAACTTGGTTCTTGGAGTTCTAGGCTTCGGTGGAGATAACATTAGGAGTTACCGTTGGAGATTTCGCTTTCCTCGTGTGGATAGGAGATCTATTTAGAATCTGATCTAGGGTTTAGTTGGGTGGTTCCTAATTTCTATCAAATTTGTTCTTTCTCTATAATTTGGAGTTAGTTTGTAATGGGAGAAGAAGGTAAAAGCAGCAACTCGATGGCGAGTATAATACAAGTTGGTTTTCAGAATACTAAGATTAGTATGGTGAAGTATGATGGCAAAATCAACTTTGGTTTGTAGATGAGCGACGTACGGATGCGCTCAATGCTCGGAATCTGGAAGAGACCATCATGGTCCACGAGAGGCCACCTAAATATAAAGAGGCGGTATGGGAGAAGATGAATAGGAATGCTTGTGGGGTGATCAGGTCCTGTTTGGAACAGGAGCTGAAATATGATGTGATTGGGGTGAAGTCTGCAATGAAGATGTAGGAAATTCTCAATAATAAGTATCTCACAAAGAGTATTGAGAATAGGTTACACTTTCTGCGAAGACTCTTTAGATTTCAGATGTCCAGAGGCACCTCGCTAGCGGCTCATGTGAACAACTACACTAAGTTATTGTCGGACTTGGCGAATGTTGATGAGAAGATATCGGATGAGTACAAGGCGATTATTTTATTAGGCTCCTTACCGGATGAGGAGTATGATATCTTCGTGCTCACTTTATTGAACGTGAGATCTTCTATCAGCTATAGTGAAGTGACTAACGCATTGACCAATTATGATTTGAGGAGGAAGGACAAGGAGACTTCCCGTGCTAGCACTTCAGGCGAGGCCTTGTCAACGAGAGGTAGAAGCCCATATCCGGAAAGTGGTAATAGAGGGAGGTCAAAGTCAAGAAGCCGCCACCAATTAGCAAAGAACCAATGTGCATTCTGCAAGGAGCAGGAACATTGGAAGAGAGACTGCCTGAAGCTCAATAAGAAGGAGAATGACAAGAAAAAGGGCCCGAAGGCCAATGAGGTGAACGTTGCAAAAGGCGATGATTCTGATGATTCGTGTTTTTCTCTACTGATTACTCCAGAGGTGAATCATGTGGATGCATCAGATTGGATACTTGATTCCGACGCTACTTATCATGTGACCCCTAGGCGAGATTAGTTTGCATCTTTTGAGAAAGTCAACGGGGGTGTTGTTGTCATGGGAAATGATCAATCCTGTGACGTTTGTGGGATAGGTACCGTGTGGATTATGATGCACGATGGAGTAGCCCGTGAGTTGAAGGAAGTGGGATTTGTTCCTTAACTGAAAAAAATCTTATCTCAGTTGGAGCTTTGGAGGCGAAGGGATTCAATGTGACTTTCGAAAACGCTGTAGCAAAGGTTACTAAGGGATCATTGGTGGTGATGAAGGAAGTCCGTAACTAGAATTTGTATTATCTGAAAGGAAGCACCGAGATTGGCCAGGTTGCTTTGGCTATTTCAAAAGCGGACATGAACAAACTTTGGTACTATAGGTTGGGGCACACAGGTGAAAAGTCACTGTAAGGACCATGAAATTTTGATACTAGTTAAAATAATTTTCTGGTATTTTAAAATATTTAATTATGATTTTTAAAAGAGTATTTGTATTTTCTCGATTTTCTATAATTTTCTATGATTTAAAAATCTGATTATATATTTATTTAAATGATTTTGATATTTATAAATTTATTTTGTGTGGTAAAAAAATTTCTAGAATTAATTTGTTGTATTATTGGTACTATTACGTATTATTTTAAATAATATATTGTGTTATTAATATTATTACAAATTATTTCACATAATACATAATGTTATTAATTACGTGATTTTGATATAATTTATTGTATTATTTCTATTGTTACATATTATCTATCGTATTAGTATAACTAGTACGTTTTACTGTGTACGTAATTATCACATAATTATTTAATTTTAAATATAAGTAAATATATTTTTATTATTATTTATTCTTGTTTAATTATACAATATGGGTATTTTTTGACTATTTCGTATCAACTGTTGTATTAGCACAACATGTACGTTTTTATTTGTAGATAATTATCCAGTATTTATTTTGATTTTTAAATATCATTAGTTATTTCTTTTTAATTAATTTCGTTTTAAAGTAATTAACCCTAACCCTAATTTTTAAATCCTATATATATACCTCCATCTCTCTCTCTCGTATTTAATTTGTCCGCCGCCCCCATCTTTATTTCTCTCTCCTCCTCTCACGAAAACCCCCGACGCCACCCTAGCTCGAACCCACCGCGCCGGCCACCTTCTCCGACAGCCCTCCTCGCCGCCACCAGTCCCTTGTCGTCCTCCAGCAACCCGGCGAACACCCCAGGCGCCGCCCGCACTCCCGAGCTCCGGCCCTCCATCGAACCCAAACAGCCGCCGCTGGCGAACCCACCTCCGACCGCTCGAGCTCGACCTCCAGCCTCCGCCTCCGTCGAACCACCAAGCCGCCGCCTCCGTCGAACCACCAAGCCGCCGCCGAGCCCGAGAATCGCCGCCCAAGCATCACCCCAGCAGCCCCCTCGTTCCCCTCCAGCCGCTGTCCGACCACCCTGCGACGCCCTCCGACCAGATCCGACGAACCCAAGCCGGCCAACCTCCACTCCCGTCGCCGTGACCCCCACCTCAGCCGCCTCTTGCAGCCGCCGACCCGCTGCACGCCGACAGCCCCGAGCCCTCGCCTCTCCTTCGTCGCACGCCACCTGTTCGACGATATGCCGACGCAGTCCAGACCCGCCACAGACGTCGCTTGAGATCCGTCGTACCGCGTCCACAGCAGCATCGTCGCCTCGTCATCAGACCCCACGGTCTCGTAGGCAAGATCCCGAACCTTGATTTATTTCATTTTAATTATTAGTTTATCGTAAATTATTATGTGACTCGTCATTCAATTTTTAGATTAGTTATGAGTTAATTAATTAGATTAGTCTGTGATATATTATTACCTGCGTGGGATTGCTTGACATGAATAGCTGCGTGGAAGTTTGTTGTGTTATCACTTAGTTGTTACCCAATAAGAGAGACTGTACATGAAGACGACTTCTATTAAAAGTATGATTTATAAGCGTGTTTCAAAGCATGGCTATACTTGCTCGACATCGATATCCCGATGTGAGGAGTCCCGAGTTCCCTCGATATCGATATCCCGGTATGAGGTGTCTTTGATTATTATTATTATAGCATTGACTAGACGATGCACTCTTGATCGGACGTGTTGTGGGTCACGGTTATGTTCATAGTTTTACAGAAGTCGTTCCACGGTAACTCCGTGGCTAGTGCATAATATTTCATGTACAGTTGTTTAATTAATATGACAAACATGGGGGTTATAAAGGGGAATTGGACGGAGAATATAGCATGTATATAAACGGGCACAGCGCTTTCTTGTTATCGTGATATCGTGAGTGTTATGTGCATGGGCCAGAGGGCCAAAACTTGACTTGAGGGCGGCCCCCGGACGACTTTACGGGGACCCGATTATATACTTCAAAATATTCTTCCCTAATTCAAATAACATGTAAAACAAGAATAATATGCTTGAGTGCTTTATGGTGGACCTTGTTAGTTTTGTTGAAATGTAGATCAGTGTTGTTCTTTCCATACCTAGATTAGGATTAATATTTAATTATCTACAATTTGAGACATATGGTATATACATGAGGGTTTCCTTGTTTGGATTATTTCGCTCGACGTACTACGTCTCGAGTTGTAGGTTTTTAAGTATTAATTCTATCTAGGGGTATGTCATTGTTACGCGGATGATTATGGATTCTTATGATCGTTATACTCTAGTGATGGATTGTATCTAGCTTGTTAGTATTTCAGTTGCATACTTCTATTGTTACTACTATCATCACATGTTTCTATTTATGTTATCGCTTTGGTCACTCTTCTATTATTATTACTATGTTGCATCTGTTATTGCATTGGTCATTCGACCATTCCTATTTTCTTTGTGGGGTCGGGTCTTGCCGTGCACCATGCACCTGACGTACACCTGTTTTCTCTGGTGTACGTCAGACTTAGGAGAAGAACAAGTCTAGCTAGGAGATCGTCAAGAGCTAGAGGATTCTCAGTAGGAGTGCCTTGGAGATGGTGCAGAAGAAGAAGTCGAGGTCTAGTCGTCTCTTTTATTATATGCTGGTTCTTGTTTACTTTTGTAGTTCTTTCTATTTTCGTTGATCGATGTATCTTTGTACTTCTTCAGTATTCATTTGTTCAAATATGTATAAGGGCATGTTTGACCCAAACTTTGTGTCTTGGATGATATTCATTTGTGATATGTATCATTTTATTCTGTGTTGTTCATTATATTCTTGCTATCTGTGATCGGGGACCTGTGACTTCGCATTGTTTTATTTTCAGACGCTTAGCGTATTAGATTGAGAAGACGGGGTCTAGCACTTATCTCTCCTCAGTCTAATACGTCACGGGCTTGTTCACGTTTCGTTTCCCCTGTATTTTGGGAAGCGGGGCGTGACAGTCACTGCAAGTATTGTGCAAGCAGGGGCTATTGAAGGGAGCCAAGAGTGGGAAGATTGAGTTCTGTGAGCACTGTGTTCTTAACAAAAAGACGAAGGTGAAGTTCGGGACTGCTATTCATCAGACGAGGGGCATCCCGGACTACGTGCACACAGATGTTTGGGGTCCCACCAAGACCGCATCACTTGGTGGTCGACATTGGTTCATCACGTTTGTTGATGACTATTCTAGGCGTTGTTAGGTGTACACCATGAAGCATAAGAATAAAGTTCTAGATTTTATTTGTGGAGTGGAAGAAGAGATTGGAACTGCAGACTGGGAGAAAGATCAAGACGTTGCGATCCGACAACAATGGTGAATATACTTCTGATCCCTTTCAGCAGCTATGTCGAGACGAGGGCATAGAGAGACACTTCACAGTTAGTCATACACCGCAGCAAAATAAGGTGGCAGAGAGGTTGAATCAGTCTTTACTGGAGAAGATCCGATACTTATTGTCGCAGAGTGGTTTGGAGAAGATCTTTTGGGCTGAGGTACTTACATATGCGAGACACCTCATTAATAGGCTGTCTTCATTTGCGATTAAGGGGAAGACCCCAATGGAGAAGTGGTCGGGAGAACCAGCACACGACTATGACCAGCTCAATGTATTCGGGTGCCCTGCATTTTATCATGTGAGAACAGATAAATTGGAACCTCGAGCTAGGAAGACCATATTTGTAGGATTCAAGCATGGTGTCAAGGGATACAAGCTTTGGGATCCAGTGGATAAGAAGATTGTGCTAAGTAGGGACGTCACATTCGATGAGGCTTCTATCTTGAAGCTTCCCAGCTCTCGTCGGATGGAGAGCGACCCGACGGAGGAGATATCATAGGTGGTGGAGATCGATGCAGCTTCACATTGTCTAGATGGTACAGTATCCATTAGAGTGCCGACTGAGGTGACGCCAGGCGAGCACGACGATAACACGGGGGATACAAGTACTTAAGTGCAGGATCAGGGACCGACGGCTCAGGTTCAGGATTCGATTGCGGTTCAGAGACAGAGAAGAAACATACAGATGCCAGCACTGTATGCCGACACAGTTGCATATGCACTTCCGGTAGAGTGTATCAATGAGTTGGTGCCTACTATATTCAGAGAGACCGAGCAGAGTTCGGAGGCTGATTCGTGGCAGGTGGCTATGCAGGAGGAGATGAAATCTCTTCATAAGAACGATACATGGGAGCTTGTTGAGCTTCCAAAGGGGCGGAAGGTAATTGGTTGCAAGTGGGTATAAACGAAGAAGGAGGGCATTGAGGGCACTCCATTGAGGTTTAAATCTAGGTTGGTTTTGAAGGGCTATGCATAGGAGGAAGGTATTGACTATAATGAGGTTTTCTCTCCGGTGGTGAAGCACTCTTCGATTCGGATTTTGCTAGCTTTGGTGGCACAGTATGGTTTGGAGTTAGATCAATTGGATGTGAAGAAGGTATTTCTTCATGGTGATCTTGATAAAGAAATATATATGACTCAGCCATTGGGATTCCGAGCTGTATGGAAGGAAAAATTGGTTTGTAGATTGAAGAAATCGCTATACGGTTTGAAGCAGTCTCATCGACAGTGGTATAGGCGATTCGATGATTTTATGCTAGGTCATTCGTACACTCGGAGCCAGTTTGATCCTTGTGTATATTTTCGCAAGTTGAAAGGAGGTGCGTACATTTATTTGTTGCTTTATGTTGATGACGTGTTGGTTGTCTCTACTTCCAGGTCGGCTATAGATGAGTTAAAAGTTCAGCTTTCAAATGAGTTTGAGATGAAAGACTTGGGTGAGGCGAAGCGCATTCTAGGGATGGAGATCGGCAGAGATAAGAGGAAGGGCAGAATTTGTTTGACACAGGTGGCTTATTTGAAAAAGGTTCTACAGCGATTCCATGTTAGCATGGATACGAAGCCAGTTAGTGTACCATTGGGAGCCCATTTGAAGCTTTCAGGTGGTCTTTCACCAAAGTCAGTTGAAGATCAAGAGTTGATGTCGAAGACTCCATATGCAAGTGCGATTAGGAGCTTGATGTACGCGATGGTATGTACGAGGCCGGATTTGTTACAGGCGGTGAGTATGGTTTCGAGATACATGCACGATCCAGGAGTGGGTCATTGGGACGCTGTGAGATGGATTTTGAGGTACATTCGAGGTACGCTCAATGTTGGTTTAGTTTATGAGTGGGACACTACAAGTGGGAAGCTATGCATTGGCTATGTTAATTCGGATTATGCTGGGGATTTAGATAAGCGCCGGTCTACGACGGGTTATGTGTTTACTTTGACCCGTGCGCCGGTGTGTTGGAGATGCACCTTACAGTCGATGGTGGCTTTGTCTACAACGGAGACAGAGTATATAGCAGTTACGGAGGCTGTGAATGAGGCTATTTGGCTTCGAGGACTTTTGGAGGAACTTGGTATATCGCAGCGGTCCGTCACTATTTATTATGATAGCATAAGTGCTATCTATTTGGCGAATAATTAGGTTTTTCATGCGAGGAAGAAGCACATTAACGTTCATTATCACTTCGTTCGGGATGTTCTTGAAGATGGTGATGTGGAGATTGTGAAAGTCCACACAAAGGATAATCCGGCGGATATGCTCACTAAGGTGGTTCCGAGCAACAAGTTTGATCATTATCGAAACTTGTTACATATTCGTGATTGTTGAGGCCATTAGCGGCCATTTGGGTGAACTACGTTCGGCTTGATTCCTTGGGCAAGAGGATACGTAGGCAGTCTTTCAGATGCAGCCTGTTTGGATTAGTTGATTTTGATGGGGGTGAGATTGTTTGGACTCTCGTTCGGGTTCCTGACTTATTGTGGATTGAGTCCGCTGTCATGAATTGTTTCACGACGTACTGGATACAACAAGTGGGACATTTGGTTGCTTTGGTGTCGGCTCAGTTTTGGAAGAAACTTCACCGAGGTAGAGAATTGTGAACGTGGGGGCCCACCCACGTGTTCACATGTTTTGCAAAAACGCGTGAATGAGAGAACTTCGGGTCGGCTTCGATAATGAGTGGCCCAATTTCGTTTTGGCCACGAATTCGTTCTCCCAGCCTATAAATAGTTTTTTCTTTTTTTTTAGGGCGTGCAGGAGGTTTGTGCGGCTACAGGAGAAAGGATTGGGTGCACGTGCAAGGTTTTGTTTACGGCTACAGAGGAGAACAGAGAGTTCATGCAGAGGGTTGTTTTGAGCATCCTTGTGAGGGTTTTGAGAGAGAGATTGTGAGGGTTTTATTTGTGAGATCTTGTGTGTGTGTAAGCCCTATTTGTATTCTCTCTAATAGTAGATCTCCCCCCTCCTTGCCCGTGGACGTTGGCAATTTGCCGAACCATGTAAAAATTGGTTGTATCGTTTTTATGTGATTTGTAATAACTTTTTAGGATCCCTCGACAGGTTAGTCCTAGAACTGATGAGAGGAAGAGCCGATATCTCACTTTGTTGAGATATTCGCTTCAGATTCTTGTTTCCTTGGTGAGACGGGAATTCTTATTGCGATCTGACTCTCTTGTTGTGCTGTCGAAGTGCTGCCGAAATTTTCGCTGCGCGCAACACACAGATCCTACGCAAGCAGGAGCTACTATGTAGGAGTTTCTGTATGTGTCTCTAAGGAGTACAAATCTGTTTTCTTTTTAAAGAGGAGATATTTACACGTGTAAATCTTATTCATTTGTTTTTGTTGAACGATTTAATGGAAACAACAAAGAAATTTTTTCCCGAAGCGAACAGGGAGTTCTAGATGGTAAGCTGAAGTAGAGTAAAGTGGGGTGAGAAGAGAGAATATACAAAATTAACTAGAAAGTAAAGAGAAAGAAAATACCTCCAATTTGGAGGGACACAAGAATGAGGTGAGAGAAGATGCAAAATGAACTAAAAAGTTGTGCATCCCCCCTTACTCCCTCTCCAACCAAATAAAAACCACAAAAGGTATATTACTCTTTACACCGCCTTAAATATATGTTCCCTCGTTGTACCTCCTACCAAACCAAGCCTAAAGGACATAGTTCCCAAAAATTCCAATTGGGATCAAATTCTAACACCACATAATTCCCCACCCGCATCATCCTTCACCCACTATCGACCCCCCCTCCTCCTGAATTTTTTGGGATATATGACTGTGCTTAATAAGAGTGTGTTCATTAGGTTCATGGGGTTTTTCGCTATTAGTCCCTGAAATCATTAATACTTTGATATTAGTCACTCAATATCATTAAAATTTGATATTAGTCCCCCAAATCATATACCCATATTGAGATTAGTCCCTCTAGTTAGGGGCTATTTGATTTGGCTAGAATATTTTGCTAACATTAACATTAAGAGCAAGCTGATTATTACATCCCTTTGATTACAAACCCAAACCCATTATTAGTTGATTCATACTCGTTTAAAACTGTGAATGCGTGGGGGCCACACCCACGTGAAAAAAACAGGAGCGAGACAATCTCGCGGAGGCCAATCTCGCGGGGGCCACACCCACAAGAAGCTCGTCGGCGGTTGGGCATGTTCGGGTTTTTCGAGCACAGTTAAAGAGCGGTGTTTCCCCACGCTATAAATATCTGGCCTTCTAGGGTTTTATGCATGTGGGAAAAAAATCACAGAGGGTCTTCGGCTGCGTATGAAAAACAACGGAGTTTTTATTCAGCTGCTCAGAAGAAAACTGAGGGTTTAGTCGGCTCTTTTTGAGGAGTTTTCAGGAGGCTTAGGTCTGAGATCTTGAGGAGAGAAAAAGAGAGCTTGGAGTGATTTTACAAGAGAGAGGTTAATTTCTTTTAGGTAAAAATCATAGCTTTATCTTTTGAGACGAGCTTGTGGATTAGGATAATGAGGGTGGTGGGGGGGATAGTTCAAGTGATGGATCTATCGGTAGTGAAGATAGTAGGAGAGGAAGTGATTAGAAATGGAAGATAATTTAGTAAATACTTATACATGGTTATCACTAACTTTACTATAGTTAACAGATTGTATGAAAGGAGGACTAATCTCAACATGGTTATATGATTTGAGGGACTACTATCAAACTTCAATGATTTGGTGGACTAATAGCGAAATATTGATGATGTTAGGGACTAATATCGGAAAACCCCTAGGTTCATTTCATCTTCGTGATGAAGTGAAACCTTACATTGGCAGTGATAGCTTAGGATTTGGTTGTACGTCTTCTCTGATTTTGCGTGTCACAGTTGCACGGACAGAAAAGCACTTGCCCTCGTGTGTGTGTTTTTAAAATGTCAGACGGAGGTCTAGTACAATCAACTATTTGATCACTCACAGGTTTGCTTAAATTATCTTCCCGATATTTTTAGACGGTTATTATTCGTGTAATGATTATTTGCCTTCAATGTAAAATGCCATTTTAATCTCTATTCCTTTTGATTTTGAAAATGATTGGATAAGTTAGACAATGATTTGGTCGAAGGCCATCTTTCTTTCTAGATGTAGGTGTTGTGTACAAGTGCAATTATGCCTTCCGTGAAAGTCCTAAAAATTATTCTTACCACCAGTTCAGTTTTCTAATAAGAAAATTTTGCAAATGTGTATTTATTAACAAATAAAAAAAGTCCAAAATTCTTATTTTATCCAAGTGTAATAGCATTTTCGGCATTCTAAAACCGTGGCTCACACAATTTTAAGAGGATAATATAGACAGACATATACTGCTACTCTTAAGGATGTTTTTTTTTTTCAAATTCTTAATGTGGTTAGAGTCTTTCTGATTTATGTTGTTCGGCCTTAGAGTATTGAATTATTTTTTAATTATTTTTTCTTTTTTAGAATTAGACCGTCTTTCCTCATTGGTTTATTAATGAGTCCCACTAGGTGCACACCATGAACCACACTCTCAACCACACCCCTATACTCTCTATAGTGCTAGTGGGCCATGCATGATATTTTTTTAAAAATATCATGGATGGCCCACTAGCACTATAGAGAGTCTTGGGGTGTGGTTAAAAAATATCATGCATGGCCCACTAGCACTATAGAGAGTATAGGGGTGTGGTTGAGAGTGTGGTTCATGGTGTGCGCCTAGCATTATTTTTTATTAATTTATGACTAATAATGTGGGTTACATTAATTCATAAATCACTATCTTGTATACCAATTAACATTTTTCCCTTAAAAGTCGAATTTGGTATTATTATCTGCTGACTAATGACACCTCTTTTTTTGGCAAGCCTCATATTCTTTTAGCCGGGCCTGGGCCTCCTGTTTCATTCACATAATTTTAAGATATGGACAATTAATTTGAGTTTGAGTGAGCATTATCGACTGTTAAGCACTTAAGCCCATGTGAACCCTCTAATTTCATCACGTTGATGAAAAGATTCTTTTCACGACAACCAGATTACAGCTCACATTATAACGCCTCCAGTTTTGCTTTTGCTTCTTGTTCAGTTGTTCCTTTCTATTTGTCATCCACTAGATTCAATTTCCATGAACTCCGCTTCCACCGTAGTAAATAAATAAATAAATAAAAGTAGTACAATCAACGTGTGCTTTGTAAATTGTGCCATCCTAAAGTTAACATGCAAAAACCATACACGGGGTAAATTTGGGTATTGTGGATATTATGGTGATTTTTATCTGTTCAAAAGTGTTTTTAAAATACTATGCTAAGTGTTTTCAGTTAAGAATAGTTTAACTTTTTATAACATTAATATTAAACATATTATTAATATATTAAATATTAATTATAATATAATCTATTCTATATATATTTAACATATTATAATATTATATAATTATAATGTTATATATTGTACATATTTGTAATATACATTATATTATAATAATTAAATAGTATATTAAAATATTGACATATTTAATTATTTTTAGATATGCTATTGTTATTAATATATTACATTATAATAATAATAATATATCAATTCTTTTTATAATATATTACAATACCGTTAAATTATGATATTAGTTTTATTATATTAATATTTGTAACAGAATATGTAATTTATCATTGATAAGCTATTTAATTTAGAATGTATAATTATTTTGTCATTAGTTTACAATGTAATATATTATTATTGATTACATATATTATGAATATATTCAATATATTAATATTTAATCTTTTATTCTTAGAGGAGTCATTATTTCATTATAAAATATTTTTATTACATACCATATTAAAAATTAATGCATTATATTATTCAAACATTAATGATTTATTTTATTAATTAAACAATATGATAGAATATATTTTTATATAATTCAATATTTTTCATTACTATAAGAATATTTATTAAATAAATTGTAATCTATTGTTTTATCTATATATTTTCTTTTATTATTTCACACTGTTAATTTAATATACATATTGTTGATGGTTTATATGATCACACAATCAGTTAAATCCAGGACATGATTAGTTTGTTCAATGTTGAAGAAGGATCGCCTTCTTCTCTTACTTTATGTCTGGTTCTTGAATTGGGGTTGCTGAACAATCTGCACATGTAAAAACTCGTGAGAGGACGAGGATTGGTTCCCCTGTTGTACCTCCGACGATCAAGTTAGATGATAAAGTTGAGTGGAAGAAAACCACAGAACTTAGAGTTCTCCCTATGACTTTTTTTTGGAATAACTCCTCTATCCAAAAAGCGAATAGTACTTGTATTTATATTGTGGGAAAAGGGTAGATTGGACACTTTGGCCGAATATGGAAAAGTGATGGTGAGGTATGGGCCGATGGCTGTGTCAGCACCCACTTTACGGGTGTCGGTTGGTAACTGGAGGGAGGATCTCCTTAGCATTAAATGAGAAGAGAGAGAGAGAGAGAGAGAGAGAGAGAGAGAGAGAGAGAGAGAGAGTATGGCGTTGGTGGCTACGTTAGCACCCACTTTACAGGTGTCGGCAGGTGGTTGGGGAAAAGATCACTTCAGCATTGAAAAGATAGTCTCAGCATCAAATGGAGAGTGATCGACGACGTGGCAGAGCTCATGTATATGACGAGTCATGAAGACTATCGGGACTAGGGTCATATGGGACCTGTCCAGCGTTGAATGCGGTGTTGACACATGGCCAAAGGGAGAAGCCCGGGGTAGATATTATCCTCCAGTTTCTGAGAAGTAATGCCCATCGAGTCATCCTCGTAAGGCATTGAATAAAAGGTTAGGTAGGCTCCAGGCGAGTCGACTTCGACAAAAGGGTCGATTGATCCCGCCTCTTGAGTCGTCATGAATAATATTGACTTGACGAGTCGGCTAAGTTGGGACCTCCGTTGGGCTTGGGCCATCAATTGGTTGTGGCCTTGCTTGCGGAAATACACTTGTTAGTTACTTGGCGTTGAGTTATATTTTGGCGAATAGGAATACCATAACACATATAATAGTATTTAAACTATTCTTATTATATTATATTAAATATAATATTATATCTATTATTAATTAATGGTGTTAAACATACTATTGATATATTAGGAAACTAACGCTATAATGTAATATATTAAATAATATAATATAGTTAATATTATATTATTTATATTATGTTATGTAACATATATAATATATTTTTATGTTATTATTATATTTTAAATATATTTAATTTACTATAAAATAATGTTATATACATAAATAATTATTATATTATATTAATTATAATATTATATTATTATTAATTAATGGTATTAAACATGGTATTGATATATTTGGAAAGTAATGTTATAATACAGTATATTAAATAATATAATTTAATATTATATTATATCATATAACTAATATATTATATTAAATATATTATTGATACACTATACTAGGCATTATATTATCACTCTAGAAGCTCAAAACACAAAGACCAAACTTGAAACACCTTTTTGGTGTTTCGAAATAAGCGTTATGTTTTTTTGTTTTTGATATTGTCGCTTAACAAAAATATTATTGTTTCCAAGCACATGGAGTTTTGTGTTTGGCAAAAACACCATGGAAACACTAAAAATACCATGATATTCACACGTTGCCTGAGAAATTAAGAATATAGATAAAGATCTATATAAATCTTGATGCATATATCATTATCAACTTTCAATAGTATTAATATTTTATGGATGCAGTTCCTATCAACTATCAAGTGTAGTTATTGTTGTCCAATTTGCATCAATATACACTTGTGAAGATAATAATGTTGTGTATGTCAATATTCATACTGCACAAGTTGTCATCATTTTCCTTTCTTTCTATATGATTTATATACATAATTCTTTGCCATCTTTGTCTTTTTTATGCTAAATTATAGAGAATCATAAACTATTATTTGTGTTGCGAGAATTATTTTATGATTGTTTTCTCTTTTAATATATTTACAATTTATTATTTAAATAAATTATTTGTCTAATATAGAGAAGAAGGGGGAAAAGGACAAATTTGAGGTTAGCTCTAACTCCAAAGGTTTTCTTGAAAGGATCTAGTCTTTTTGATGATGTTAGGGCTGGAACTTGAGTTCTGAGGAGTAAGACTTCTCTGACTAAGATATACTAATATAAATTATTTAAATATATTATAGAAGTTTCCAAACTGCTTTTTTTTCCATGTATAATATAGATATAGTAGATTCTTCATTTGAATATCTTTGTGGATGATAGATAGGAAATAATTTAAATTTTATTTATAAGGAACTCATAACACATTTCTCTCCCATATATGCTCACTAGTAGAATAATAAATATCCTAGACGGAATATCTCAGACGGAAAATTTTCCGTCTAGGATACACTATTCTAGGCGGAAAAATTCCGTCGAGGAATTTCCGTCTACAATATAATATTCTATACGAAAAATTCCGTCTAGAATAGTATTGTAGACGAAATTATTTTGTTTATTTTTTTTTGAAATTTACTGATCATCACAGACGGAATAAATCCGTCTGGGTTCTATCTTAGATGAAAAATATCCGTCTCGGATGTATTCCAGACGTTTTTTTCCGTCTATAAAAAACCGTCTAGAATACATCCTAGACGGAATTTCAGTCTAGAATACAATATTCCAGACAGAAACTAATTAGACGCGTATTCCAGACTGAATTCCGTCAAGAATAGTTTATTTAGACGAAATTATGATTATTCCAGACAGAATTTTCCGTCTGGAATGCGTCCTTTTGTACCAGTAGCTTCTATACTACATGAGAAGCATGCTTGAACTCTCTTGATTAGTCATCAATTTTGGAAAACAATTGAAGATAATGGACTCCATATTTTCTCTCTTGCAACACAACAATAATGTAGGAGTAATAGTGTAGTCACCACTATTTCTAATATTTATCATAAAAATTAATGTGAATATTCTTGTATCTTTTTTATGAGATATGTCCCTTAAACGTTCAAAATAACCCAAACAAAACTCAAGATTATTTTCTATTTTTCTGTTTAGATGTACATAAGGTCGGGTAAAAAAAGAGATCTTTTTGTTGAAATCTAGAAGATTAAAGGAATGTGGACATTACTTATGTGACTCTTCATTAGCCCATGACCTTTAGTCTTCTTATTATCCATCTATATAATATTTGTCATGGACTACAAAATGTAATGTAGAAATGAAGGATGAATAAAATTACAATTTCTCTTCTCTTGTCTCTTGTCTCTTGTTTGATTTCTTTAGTATATTACAACACGTTATCAGCACGAATGGCTCTAGCCGGTTCATGATTATCGCTTCGTGGTAATAGATTTTTCGGTGTACATCTTCTGCAAGGTAATAATACATTTGTTTGTTTATTTATTTATATAAAAGACCCCCAAAGCTCACGGTGGTTTTCTGAAATTTACCCTTATTAGTTTGTGATGATTTATCTTGCTTTTGAAGTGTGAGTGATGCCTCCTGAAGCATGATGATATCTTTTAGTATATTTCCGGTTTCCAAATTTAGTGTTATGATGTTTGTCTCCTCTTACATCTTGCTTATTTATTCTTCAAAATGATGATGATTTGCCTCTTCATTGGGATCAAGGATTTTATGGCAATTTTTCTTCATATACTATATATAAAATAGGATTGTTATTTTGAAACTTTTGATAGCCTTTTCCCCCCTCAATTTTTCTAAGGGGGTTTTGGTTATAAACCAAAAGATCAGCCCCCATTTACTTTAAAGCCGACATAGTTCTACATGTTTCCATTGACCCAAAATACAAAGGTTATTTGGGTTAATTGCAGAAAAATCCCTTGTACTATCTCCCAATTGCGGATGGACCAATTATAGTTCTATTGTTGCAAATAGACCCCCTCAGGAAACCTTTTTAGACTCTTTTAACTATCAGGAGGTATATCCTAATTAATTTTAAGGTTATTTGTGGATAGACCCCCTGTATTACTACCAAATTTGAACTTACTTCTCCTGTACTTCAATTGTTACAGATTGGCCCTTAAATACCTTGTAGTTTCACATGATTCACATCTTTGAGAGTGTTTGCATTGGTTAATGGCCAGGCAATGGTCTACTATTAAGCAAACTTTCCTGTTGCACCCATCCTTTCACATCTAATTAGAAGGGCTGATCTGAGCTTTTTGTTCAATTTATTCTAACTACCATTGCTGATATAGAGGGGGGGGGGGGGGCGCCCGATGCAAAAGATGATCCCACTTAATTACTCACCTAGTCCGGTTTAATACAATTTGCAAATGCACACCTTTTCTTGATTGATCACTTGTCCCAGCTAATTAGAACAGAGGCATGCATTTTAACTAATGATTATGCGGCTCCTTTATTTATTCGCTTTTGTTTGTATGCACACTTTGTATAGTGCATTATTGGTGGATTGATATATATTCTTTTGATAATTATAGCATTTCTGAACAATGTCTGACATCACTAAAAGGGAATTTGCTGAGTTTGCCGTTGATGGCAGCAATTACTTAACTTGGGCCTTGGATGTTGAAATCTACCTGAATTCTTGTGATTTAAGCAACACTATTGCTCCATTTTCTCAGAGCACCTCTGTCCAGAAGACAAAGGCATTAATTTTTTCTTCAACAAAGATCTGAAAAATAAGTACCTTACTGAAAAAGATCCTGCTATTCAATGGCAATCACTGAAGGATCGCTTTGACCAATAGACGGCTATTATGCTCCCGCAAGCACAATATGATTGGTTGAACTTCCGATTTCAGGATTTTAAATCCGTGATTGAATACAATTCAACTCTCCACCACGTTGTCTCACAACTGAAGCTCTGTAAGCAGAACATTACAGAGGCTGAATTGATTGAAAAGACCCTCTCTACATTCCATGCAAGTAATCTTGTACTCCAGCAGCAGTACAAGACCAAAAAACTATTCAAAACACTTTGAATTGATCTCTGCGTTACTAGTTGCAGAAAAACACAACCAACTTGTGATGTGCAACCATAATGCTAGACCAGTTGGTTCGCAAGCTGTGCCTGAAGCACATGCCGCAAATCAGAGTAATACTTATGGTCGTGGACGTGGTCGCGGGTCTTATCGTGGTGGTAGGGGTCGTGGTCATCGCAATGCTAATGGTCTTCAGGACCGTGGCAAGTGTCAAAACATGGTGAAACATATCATGCCAGTTTGCCAGAAGCAAACATTTGAAAGATAACCTTTATGAAGATCTTTAGAAAAGGGAGCTTGATGATTTTGGTGATTATGTGTGATCTTATTACAATGTGAATATTTCTAATTACTCATGCACTAATATTTAGTCCCCATAATTAGTGCACTGTGATATATGATAGTAATTATTACTTGTCTTTGGCCTCGAACGTTCATTTTTACTGTGATATATGATTAGTGCATTGTGATTTTTGCATGATTATATCTCTTGATTCTTTAAGTATCTTTGCCCAGAAGGCAAACACCTTAAATTTTCTCTCTACCAATTAAGACGTGAAAAATTAATGCCTCACTGAAAAAGTATTCACTTTTTCTGGGCAATCCCTGAAGGATCGTTTTGATTTATGGAAGCCTATAATCTTCCCTCGAGCACAAATGACAGACTGAATCAGAATTTTTAGATTTCAAATACATGACTAAATATGATTCAGCTCTACACCACATTATCTAGCAGTTGAAACTCTGTAAGCAGAATATTACAGACAATGACAAAATTGATCGAAAAATTCTTTTCCCCATTCCACGCAAATAATGTTGTACTCCAGCAGCAGTACATGATCAAGAATTGCACTTAGCATTCTGAATTGATATCTACATTAGTAGTCGCAGAAAAGCACAACCAATTATTGATTAGAAATCACAATGTCAAACTAGTTGGCTTACGAGTTGTGTTTGTAGCACATGCTACAATTCAGAAAATTACTTATATGTGTGGACAAGGGGGAGCTATGAACATAGTAGGAGATCATATCCTGTAGTCATTTTTGGATTTTAAATCCTCGATTGAATGCAATTCAACAAGTAACCTTGTACTCTTGCAGTAGTACAAGACTAAAAATGAACTAATCCTTGCATTAGTAGTTGTTAAAAACACAACCAGCTGTTGTGAGAAACTATAATGCAAGTTTAATTGGTTCACACGTAGTGCCTGAAGCACATGTCATAATTCAAACTAATACTCATAAGCTTGGACGAGGGGAGTTAGTGGACATTGAAGTGGATCTTATCGAGGTGGTCAAGGTAAACTATTTGGTTTTTTTTATTTGGATTATATGCATTTGTCAGACAATTTTAATTTATCTTGAGTTTGCTTTAAACTCATGAGATCCTATGTGGCTTTTATTCATATGTGTATAATTTAGAATTTGTCTGACCTAAAATACATCATGTTGCGATGTGTTTAAGATTTAGGGACCCAAATTCTTTTAAATTCTGGCATGAGCGATTGGGTCATCTTGGGCATAATATGATTTGTCGGATTTCCTTAAATTAAATGGGGGCATTCAAACCAAATCCGACCTACTGCATATCACAAATTTTCCCCTTCATCTAATACGTGGTGAATAAGCGAAATATTTTCCATCTGCGTATTCTTTATTTGCAGTCCATATTTCTATATCACCACCCTAGCGTACCTCTATTGGGCCTTAGCAAAGATAAGGTACATACATTATTTATAAAACTCCGTCAATAATTTAGTACCTATGGCCCATGTCAGGGGATCAATTTATAATTTGGTACGCTGACTGCATTTTTTTAATGAAGATCAATTCTCGACATTAGGGGGAGATTAGCGCCCAAAATATAAAAGAATGTCGAGAAATTTCATAAAATGAAAAGAATCTTCATTTTTAGATCCACGTACTAGTAAGCTGAACTAGAAGTTCAGTATAAAATTATCTGCCAAAGATAGAAGTGACTAAGCCCCATATTCATCTTGAGTATATCAACTGATGATTTGGTACGCCAGAAGCATACTGTGCCAGAAGCATATGAAACATGTTAGTGTAAAAGATAAAAGTCCGCGGTACACTGAATCTATTATAGAAAGACAGTCACTCCCATAACCTCCGGAAGAGGCTTGTCCTGAAGACGAAATCTCCAGTAAATTACACGTGCACTTGATAATCATAATATTGGAGATGCGGAACGTCCAAATCCAAACGTTAAGGGAAATGTCGAGGATTTGGTTAAAATAAAATAAGCTTTGAAGTGGCCACGAATTTGTGAAAAAGGAGAAATATATAATAGAAATATAAAAGTTGTCGACAACATAGCTGCCTCTACAGTTGCTCTTACTATCTCTAAAAATAATCTGGATCCAGAACCTAAGTCGGTAGCAGAGTGCTTGAAGCACTCGGACTAGGTGAGATGGAAAGTGGTAATTGAGGCTGAGCTGAACTCGCTAAAGTA
This sequence comes from Asparagus kiusianus, assembly GCA_022839385.1. Taxonomy (NCBI): domain Eukaryota; kingdom Viridiplantae; phylum Streptophyta; class Magnoliopsida; order Asparagales; family Asparagaceae; genus Asparagus; species Asparagus kiusianus. Next base: position 129,510 of record BQKN01063730.1, on the reverse strand, counting down.
TTTTGAACCTGTAGTTCATATATCCCTGCAGGATATAAATGGGTCTTCATAAGAAAAATAAATGAGAATCATAAGGTGGTTAGATATAAAGCGAGATTCATAGCTCAATGGGTTCACGCAGAGACCCGACATCAATTTAGATGCAAAATATTCTCCTATTAATGATTATATTATGTTCCGCAAGTTAATACATATGGCAGAAACTATGAATTTATATATGCAGTTGATGGATGTTGTGACCGCATATTTATATGGGTCACTAGACGCTAATATCTATATGAAAGTCCCTGATGGACTTAAAATCCCTGAATTTAGAGAAAATGAGAATTGCAACATGTATAGCATTAAATTGCAAAGGTCGTTATACGACTTGAAACAATCGGGTAGAATGTAGTATAACCGACTGAATAAGTTCCTCCTGAAGAGAAGATATGAAAATAATGATATCTACCCTTGTGTGTTTATAGAGAAATCTGAAAATGGCTTCTGTTCATCTCAATCTATGTTGATGATATAAATATTATTGGAACGCACAAGGAGCTTACAGAAGCTAGCTCATGCCTAAAGACGGAGTTTAAAATAAAAGACTTGGGAAAAATTAAATTTTGTCTCGACCTGCAGATCGAGCATGTTCCTAAAGAAATATTGGTATACCAGTCAACCTACCTGAAGAAGGTCATAAAGAGATTTTAAATGAATAAATCTCATGAACTTAGCACACCAATGGTTGTTAGATCCCTTGAAGTGGATAAAGACCCATACAAACCTAAAGAAGATAATGAGGATATTTTAGGACCTGAAGTCCCGTATTTGAGCGCTCTATTGAAGCACTTCTTTGTACCATGCCTGATATTGTATTTGTGTTATACTTGCTAGCAAGAATTAGTGCATCTCCTGGAAGGAGACATTGAAATAACATTAAATATATCCTCTGATATCTTCAAAGTACAAGAGATATTTGTTTATCAAAGTATGACATTGGTGGGCTATATTCTGATGTTGGTTATATGACTGATCCCCATATTACCAAATCTCTGACTGGTCATGTTTTTTTTTCTATAGTGGTACCATTGTTTTTTTTGAGGTTTATTAAGCAGACAATGGTTAATACTTGAAACCACTCAGAGATTGTTCCTCTATACGTCTCCCACGAGAATGTGTATGGTTAAAATCACTGATAAAACACATTCGATGATCGTGTGGTATATTAAACGAGGATATGACCCCCGATGTCCTTTCTAAGGATAATGTAACTTGTGTTGCATAAATGAGATGTGGAAAATTTTTATCCACTTGCACTCAAAAATAATAATGAAATTAACATAGATAAGTTCGCTCTAAGTTGTGACAATCTAGAAGATTTGATCACCAAATCCCTTAATACATTAATTTTTAATTTTATGGTATCGTGCTTGGCCACCACGATATGCATAGACTTAAATATTTGTTGTCTTGAGGGGGAGCAAATTATTTTTCAGAATAATCCTGAAGATTAAGCCCTGAAGGCGGTAGCTGTACTCTTTTTTCCTTAGCTAAGTTTTTGTCCCATTGGATTTTTCTTAGCCAAAGGTTTTTAACGAGGCAGCTAATGTAGCACAAATTTTGGATCCCGAAGATCTATAGTTGTACTCTTTTTCCCTTTGCTAAGTTTTGTCCCACAGGGTTTTCTTAGTTAAAGGTTTTTAATGAGGCAACTAATGCAACAAGAAACTTCTAATGTCGTGTACTCTTTTCCTCGACTAGTTTTTTATCCCGCTGGGTTTTTCTAGCGAGGTTTTTAACGAGGCATTGACATCACAAAGTAATGTCCAAGGGGGAGTGTTGAAATCTAGAAGATTAAAGGAATGTGGACATTACTTATGTGACTCTTCATTAGCCCATGACCTTTAGTCTTCTTATTATCCATCTATATAATGTTTGTCATGGACTACAAAATGTAATGTAGAAATGAATGATGAATAAAATTACAATTTCTCTTCTCTTGTCTCTTGTCTCTTGTTTGATTTCTTTAGTATATTACAACACTTTTGATATTAAATACATTCTTCTATACCATTTATTTGGTTTCCTTATACTGCACCAAAATCAAAGTCCACAATGAAAATATTTACGTCCCTTCGAAGAGAATCATTTTGTTTTATATTCTATCTACATGGACTTCGTAATAAATGAAACTAATAAAGGACGGAGAAGATAATTATCATTGTCTATAACAAAAAAACATACAATTGTAATTCACTGTGTTTGCTTTCTACCCCCTTATCTAACCTAAGGGCATCTCCAACTCATCGCATCAAAATGGTACAAAATTTGCACCAAAATAGTATAAAAGTCACGTCTAACAGTAATTCATCTCCAACCCATTACACAATTTTTTGCACCAAAAAATATATTCTCAGTATATTCTTTTCTTATCTACTTTTATATTATTATTTTTTATTCCCTATATTTTTAACTATTTCAACAATTAACCCCACATATCAAATTTTATTTTTTTCACATAATTTTCAAACAAAATGATTTATTATTTAAAAAAATTAAACTAATAAAACAATAAAATATTATTTTATTAATTAAAATAACTTGATTGCTAAAATATTATATTTTTATTATTGATATTGCCAAAATATTACATTTAAGAACACAACAGAAAATAAAATACAAGAAAATAATTAAACATTAACAACAATGTAAAAATTACAAATGTAATATGCACTTAACTATCTGAATTAGTGTATTCCTCCCATAAATGATCTATCAATGCATTACGAAATGCAATATGGACATCTTTATCCTTGATTTGTCTATAACGTGCTATAAATTAAGTAAATCTTGTAGTTTCATCTGCTACAATATCAACTTCTGGTGTTGGTGCTTCCCTCACTTTTTGAATTGGTGCATAAAGGTCACGTTCATCCTCGATTATCATATTGTACATAATAATGCATGTAGTCATTATGTCATGTAATACATGTTTTTTCCAAAAACGTGCTGATCCTGCCACAATTGCAAATCATGATTGGAGAACTCCGAACGCACGTTCTACATCTTTTCTACATGCTTCCTGTTTCATTACAAAATATTTTTTCTTCCTATCTTGTGGCTGTTGGATTGTTTGTACAATAGTAGCCCATTTTGGATATATACCATCAGCTAAATAATAACCCATATTATACTTTTTTCCTTGAATAACATAGTGAGCGGGAGGAGCAATATCTTGAGCTAGATTAGAGAAAAGATTAGATGACTCTAACACATTGATATCATTATTGGTGCCTGACATACCAAAATATGCGTGACATATCCAAAGATCATAATCTGTCACAGCTTCAAGGATAATAGTTGCTGACCCACTACGTCCTGCGTATTGCCCAGACCATGTCGTTGGACAATTTTTCCATTTCCAATGCATACAATCAAGACTTTCTAACATTCCTGGAAAATTATGTTTTTTACCAATATAGAGTAGCCTAGCAATATCGTTAGCGTTAGGTGTTTGTAGTTACCGCTCTGCGAATATTTCCACCATAGTACAACAAAATTTTGTCATACTTTCAATTGCTGTTGACTCACCTATTTTAATGTATTCGTCCGTAGCATCAGCTGGTAGACCGTATGCCAACATGCGAAAAATAGTTGTTATTTTCTGTAACGGTGATAATCTCATTCTACCAAGTCCATCACTTCTTTGTTGGAAGTAATAGTCATGATCTTTCACTGCATCAACAATACGAAGGAACAAACTTCTTGACATCCGATATCAACGACGAAACATATCTTCTCCAAAACGTGGATTATCGGCAAAGTAATCTATGACCAAATTCTGATGCGTAGTTTCTCGATCGCGGTTGATCACTGCATGACCGGGAATCGAGCCACCATGGATCGGTTGGTAGTTTTGTTGACGTAAATTGTTAGCGAGGATCATGTTGTTGTTGATGTACTCACAAATTACTTCTTCGGTTTCATCAATCTCTGCAATGATATTAGACAGAAAATTATCATCATCCGAATATGAAGATGATGGACCTCCAGCATCGAAATTCATTTTTGAAGTAAGAAAATAATGACTCAAGTATGCAGAAATGGAGAATAATAATTTTAACACAACAACAAGTAATTGTGTGGATGTACCTAATCTAGTATGTGTTGGACCCTAGAGGGGGGGGGGTGATTAGGGTCACAAGGCTATAATTGTGCAATAAAAATTGAGGCAAGCAACAAACCACAAAATGAACAGCAGTAGAAATAGAGATAGAGTTAGAAATCGTTATCCTGTGACACGCGATGTGTTAACGAGGTTCGGTCCGCTGACCTACGTTCCCGCTCCCCACTCTCGAGGAGAAATCCACTACACAACCCGATTTGGAAGCCGGAACTTCTTCTACACAGCGATCCCCTCACGATCTCACACTACACAGTTGATCTCACTAGATCACACTCCCACATAATTGATCTCTACAAGATCAAGCTCTCAAAACAGTAGCAATGGTGTAAAAGCTCTCTCTTTACAAGTCCTTATGGCAAAGAGAAAGATCACACTGAAGCTGGGATGTGAACACACAAAACTCAGAAAAACAGGTTTTGAAAGTTTGGCTCTCAGTAAAACAAAACTCAGGTTTTTCAAAGTGCTTGGGACACTTGAGGAAGAAGGAGTATAGGGGTTTAAATAGGAGAAATACAGCTGTTTAAACCCATACCCTAATCCCCCAAAACCTGGAAACAATCGTCGCCAGAATCTGTACTGAGCGGCGCTGAAAAAAGTACCAAAAAGACCGTTTGAAATTAGTGGCGGTCGACCGTGAGATTTTCGCGGTCGACCGCAAGCCAGCTCAGAAACTGAGAATTTTTCTAGAGACTTCTGTGGTCGACCGTGGCGGTCGACCATGGGAATTCTTGAGCTCACGGTCGACCGCGGCGGTCGACCGTGAAAGTCTCCGTTGCCCAGTGACGAATGAAACCAGGCGCGGTCGACCGTGGCGGTCGACCGCAAACTGATTCACTCAAAAAGCTGATATTTTACTCACTTAAAATATTTATAAAATATTCATTTGACTTCCGAAAATTGTGAATCTTTGTAAAATATTTTTAACACTAAAAACAAATTGTTTGGAAAAGGAATTTTGCAAATAGGTCCTCATACTTGTGAAAAATAGTATTTTGTGAAATACGTTCAAAATTATAAGTATGAAGACATGTGTGTTGATATCCCAATAGCTTCAGATGAAATCTAAACTATTTGCCTACATTTTAGCACTAGAGAGAAAATAAAAACTAGCTAATATCCTCACGAGAATATAATTCTTGAGTCTTGATATAGCTTGAGTTGGATGAAGCTTCTAATTGTATTTGGTGTTCTTGAATGAACGTTGCTTCATCACTATGCCTCCTCCTCCTTTGGATATCATCGTTGTAGCGCATATTCCATCCAATCCTCTATTTATGGCACTAACATGCTTGATATATATATTCACTATATTTTTACTCAATAAGTAATTAGTACCGATAATGATGGTTGTAAAACATCATCAAAACATAAGGGCTAACAGTATGCTATTTATAAAACTTTCCTTAGTTGTATACATTGAACAATGTGTAAATTTGAGCTGATTTTAGGAAATGCTTTCCAGCTATTATCAATTTGTCACAAAATTTAAATTTGCTTAGCTGTATACGTTGGACAATGTGTAAAGCTGACCTGATTTCAAAAATTGATTCCCACTCGTATAAAGCTTTCACACAATTCAAGGAAAGCCGAGCTGTGTATACGTTGGACAATGTGTCAATCTGACCTGATTTCAAAAATTGATTCCCATTCGTATAAAGCTTTCACACAATTTAAGGAAAGCTGGGCTGTGTATAC